>CM050163.1:520645016-521027516 GCA_027410445.1 Discoglossus pictus
TAGGGTTATATTAATTTTATAATATGCATCCAAGAATAAGTACAATTAAAATAAGACTGGTCGGTGGAGGTTTAATTTTCTTTTTGCTTGGATTTATTTCTAATTTTGGGGCTGAAGGGCATGAACATAAATATCAGCATCTCAGACAGTTTAGATCCAGATTTTAATTGGGTGATCTAAAGCCCGCCTTGTGTTTTTAATGCTGGCCACCCATAATATCCCCTTCTGGATCGCTACCTAGTCATGGTGAAGGGGCTTGTGTACTTCAATGAAACGCTGAGCTAAACCACTTAAGGTCACCCAAGATGGGTCATGGTCCAGTGGAGAAGATACTAGCAACCCAATCCAGTATCTTTGCCATGATAAGCCTATGGATAAGCACAACTATAAGATGTGCCTGTCTTGCTGCGGTCCTTAGGGTCATGGAGAGTCGGATACAACAACAATACTCATAATGTGCCCAGATAGATGTGACTTGTCATGTTCTGAGGTTGGCTATATTGTAATAAAAAACTAAAAGCCTTTATTAAACCACATGATGACTTGAGATGCTGGATCCTAGATCATCACGGCCCATTGCAACACATCATAGCCACCAGCAATGCTTTAGTAAATCCCCCCATAGATTGATAGATTGCTATGGTAGTTGACTTCTTTTTACTTTGTTACATTAACAAAGTTGGTGAATGTAAAATTATACACATATCATAGTCATCATTTTTATTACATACATTATTATAAAGTTATATTTAATTTTTTTGCTTAATTTGCCTTTTTGTTTTCTTATTTACTTAAAATAACCCTCATTAACAAATGAATATTACCACTTTGACAGTCAACCTGTAAAGAAGTACATTGTCTATGTTTCTCCAATAGAAATAGAAAAATGAAGTGTCTTAGAATATTTAGTTTTATTCAATTAATTTGATTACTTTTTTTTATTCTTTTAGAAACGATCATCCATTAAATAGCAATTCGCCATATGCAAATTACATACCTATATAATATTGGTCTAGAAATTGGACCTAATCAATGAAAGTTGAAGTTCTTGTTATATTTTTCTTTAATAACTCATGAACTTCTGGTGAACCTCTTATGGAAACTCAATGTATATTTTCTGTTTGACGTAACCCTTATATATACATGACTGCACATTTAATGGGGGGTTGATGAATGTGCTTATTTTCTGGGCAGTGTTGAGCTGTTTAATATGCTGTAATTAATCATTTGTTTGTATTGCATTCCTATATGCAGCTTTAATTATTTCATTTTTTTTTTATATTTTGGGTTTACCACACATTTCATTTTGAAGGAAAGGCAACAGAAAGCTTTTATTTACACTCATAAAAATATATAATTTTATCTCCAGTTTGGGTTTTTGCTTTGGGGTCATCCAACTTCTCTTTGGCTTAGCCAGACTCTCTTTTCTACCACAGATATGAAACAATATAAAATGCTGTGGGGAATGGTTTAAAAAAATCTAAATCTTTCCAAGACTATGTTAGATACGTGGATGGTCAAAGAAACCCAGAGCGAAGAGTGGCGTAGCTTCCCTTGGCTGTGGTAAGGACTGAAGTTGAGGAGGCAGACATAGCATCATCTTGTATATTACTGATATTTTATTGCAAATAAATGGTACGTTTGTGTCCATGTTTGAACGTCTAAAACAAGTTAAAAACTTGTTTCATGCCCGGAATTCCGAGACATACAGTTATTACACTGTACTCTGGGTACTTGGGCAGGGAAATGCAAATGAGCCCACATAGGTTTCGCTATCGCAATACATTAGCAATATTTTGTTGATATGTATTTATTAGTATAAAAATCATGAGTTGTTTAATTAATTAATTTATTTACATTGAGGCTTGTAACATTTGGATATAAAGACAATGGGCCTCATTCTATTATTGGCCGTAAATCGGCCGTAAGGCTGCGATTCCTTGCGGGGGTTCAGTTAACTCGCGATTCTATTATACGGCCCCGCAAGGATCTCCCCTTACGGCCGGCCGCATATCTTGGAACCGGCCGTAAGCTCTGAAATATAAAAACTCAAAAATAAATTCAAGCCTGCACTGTACAGCTCTGTAAATGCTAGGGATCATATTGGGGGACATGAGGATTAAAAGTAACCCACTCTCAAGCTTACACATCTGCCCAAACCCGAGTTCAAATTAACTGTTTATTTTCCGGCTGCGGCGTGGGTGTGTCTGAGGTGCTCCAAGCACTCTGGACTTTTTACATGGATATTTTACGGATATTAAAAATAAAATATTTTACGGATTTGAGTACAGGATAATTATGTGCTATTTTTTCTAACACCTAAAATCCCTTTATAGTCTTCTCAAAGTGCAGGATGGCTTTATTTGAGCTATTTTATGTGCTTAATTGGTGCTAGCGAGACCTCTTTCCTGCAAGTAAGCTGCGGCTCGTTTTTAGCCTTGCAGAGAGGTTTCCCGGAGCAATTGAATTGCAAATCTCTTGCGGCCGTTTTAGATCAAAGGCTTTCCTCCGGCGCGAGCGGCCGCAAGAGATAGCAAGGCACCGGCCGCAAGCCTGCCGGAGCCCCCGGCCATAAGGGAATAGAATGGCAGAATAGCTTGCGGCCGGTCCTTGCGGCCCCGCAACGGCTGCGGCCGCTTATAGAATGAGGCCCAGTGTGTGTAGAAATTCAGTCAAGTCCGACTCTCCGAGAACCTACGGACCTCAGCACGCCAAGCACATCTTGTGTCTGGTTGTGTAAATCCATAAGGTTTTCATGGCAAAGATACTGGAGTGGGTTGCCAGTTCCTTCTCCAGTGGACCGAGATCTGCCTCATTTGCATGTCCCAGCCTTCAATGAGTGCAGTACAATGACTGTATTTCTGTGAAACCTGAGCGAAGTATTTTTGTTCTTATTTTTAAACTTTCATATGGGCTCACAAATGTGTATATATATATATATATATATATATATATATATATATATATTTTTTTTTTTTTTTTTCTATTATCATATGATGTACTGTATTCTTGACTGGCTGAACATTTACTGCTAAAACATAAATCTTAGACATTATTCCATTTCAGATTTGTCTTTGTCTTCTTGTTATAATGTGACACACTGAATAGATCATGAATCAGCTTTCAAAAAATGAATATGACTTTCAAATAAAAATAAAGCTGTCCTTGAGTTCTTGAAGTGCCTACTGGCATCAGAAATCAAGATCAAAATTCCCATCATTCATCGTGTGTAATAATAATGGAATCACAATAATCATTTTACCGAATATGCCAGCAATGACACCCTTACCCAACAGCAAGCATTTGTCACATATAAATGTGTGAATTAAAACAATTTAACCATTACATTGATGTTAAGAGAACAAATCTAACAACACTTATAATGAAAGTGTATATATTTCACAGTCTTCTTGCCACAAATGAAATTGCAACAATAGAGAATTATCTGTCATTTTCAATATTGAAGTTTATGTTAAAGGTTGATTACACCACCACAAATCAAATAGTTAAATTAATTATAACGATGGTTATAAATATGATTAAAAATATGTGGTTATAATAATTCCAATTAAATTACTATTATTATTATTATTATTATTATTATTATTATTAATAATAATAATAATAATAATAATAGTAATTTAATACAATACTTATAATAATAATAGGAATAATCAAATGTTCCACCATGTCATAAGTAACATAAAAATATAATCTAAAAGCATCCATTTATGGCATTTGTCTCTAAATGTCATCATCATTCACAACAAATTTTACTTCCAATATATTTCAAGGATCACTGTAGTGCTCATACAGTTGTGTTTCATTTTTTATTTAATAATTGATTAGCAATATATCAGTATTTGAATGATAAAATGTCAATGTATTATTTAAAATGTGCATTCAAAATGTAGTGTTTCAGATTCATAATACTGCTGTGGTTAAAATGTACCATGACTGGACAGACAGTACCATTGTGCATAAACGGCATCGTAACTGTGGAGCACCTCATGCCATTGATGTCGGCTGGAAATCTGTGTGAGGCCCAACCAACATGCTACATCCAAACGAACCATGGGGCTACCAGACGTGTGTCTATAATGACAGAACAGCCAACCCTGTTAAGTATTGGGCTCCGAAGCAAACGGCCGGTCCCTGCATCAGAAACAGCTTCAATTTGCACGACAATACTGAAATTGGACCTCTTCTCATTGGCAAATGGTTACCTTCTTTGATGAGACAGGTTTTCTGCTCCATTGACTGGACGGACATAGCCAAGTCAGGCACGAAACTTCTGAGAGCAAACAATCTGCCACCATTGTTGGAAGAACACAAGATGGTGGTAGCAGTATTATGGTCTGGGGAATGTTTTCTTGGCATTGTCTGGGTCCACTCATACCTACCTCTGGGAGGTAATATCAACTGATTGGGTTGATTCAAATGATTCATCCTTGCAGAACAAGTACACCCATTCATGTTGACTGTCTTCCATGGAGCGTATGGGATCTTTCAGCAGGACAATGCAGCATGTCACATGGCCAGAATTGTCCACAAGTGGTTGTAGGAGCACGACGAAGACTTCCAAGTACTACCCTGCCTCCAAATTCATAGGACTTGAACCCTGTTTGCCATATGGATACTCCACCACTCACTCTTCAGATGCACTACAATCTTCATGGCTCCAGATACCCAGATACCCTTTACCAACCTTCCAGCATCCTATTCACTTACTACCCCACTGTCTAGCTGCTGGCCATGCTACACACAGCGGTTAAACCAGATATTAGCTGGTGATCATAATAATGTGACTAGACCATGTATTTAAAGGACCACCATAATTGTTTAAAAATTGATTAGTAATATAAGCAAGGGGGGATATTTAATAAATTATCACATCACAGGGACTGTGATGACATGGAAAGGACTAAGATAATGGGTGGAATTTACTAAGGATCTCAAGTGCATCTCACAACACTTCTTTATTTACTATGCACTATTCCCTAAGGAGAAAAACATCCCTTCTCACCTTATCTCAGCTCTTCTCATCTCATCATCGGTGAGAAAGTGCTTAGTGAATTTCCCCCTGGCAATATTTCCCAAAAAGAAATGGTACATAGTAAATACAGAGATACACATTACAGCCACTGAGATATTTAGTCAAATTCTCCCATTGTTTGAAAAACAAATGTCAAGGTTGTCCTGCTTTATCCTGCTATGTCCTATGTACCCCAAAGTCTCCGAAAATTAACCCCTGTAATCGCAATTAACCATGGAGGTGCCTAGAGACCATTTTAACACCTATGATTAACCCGTATACCATTGACCATCATGGTATAATTGCCTATTACCATGGAAGTTCATGTGGACCCCCCTGGCACATATTATTAGCCCCTCTAACCATGGTGGTCCCTAGAGACCACATTGGCACCTAATATTAGCACCTATACCATGGGGGTCTCTATGGACCCCCATGTTATACTATCCTATAACCTTGGGAGTTCTTATAGATCCACATGGTACCTAAACTTAACTTCCCAATTAAATAAATCATATACATTAAAATAAAAATATTATTACAGGAAATTAGTTTTACCAAAAATAAAAAATAACTACTGAAAAATGTAAAAAATACAAATTACAAATAATGTGATAAACTAAACATAAAAAAACAGATACTTTTGGTGGGGGGGAGGGGAATTCTGTTCTGACAACCCTCGCGGGTGATCACTAACTCCCGGGCCCTCAATCTTTGTCTGGATAAGGGGGCACATCAATGTTGATTGTAGAAATCTGTGCTTTCTTGATTGAAGACCCTTGGCCCATGGAAAATATAACCACCTAAAATATTTCCCGCCACTCTAAAAAAATAAAAACAATGAACTAAGCTAACAGAGCTATCTGACCACACTCTCACTTTATATATTCATTTATGACTTCTGATTGACTAAAATGTGTGTCAATCAGAACTGAGTAATTGAATATAAGAACTCTGGTTACTCATTAAACAATCAAAGAAGACCACTGCCTCTTTAATTATTGGTTAAAATTTCAACTAATCAGAATGAATCATCTAAAATCTGTCCATTCTGATTGGTTAGTCTTTAACCAATTATAGGACTCTGTTGCCCTCTATTATGATTTGTTCAAGTGTCAGCTAGTCAAAATAGGGTTTCATTCTAGTTTACCCTTCTCTGAGAGACTAATCAAACAGCCATTCAGAGAAGAGAATATTAGCTATCCAAGTAAGTAGTGAGTTTCCAGTCTTGTAGGGTGCTTTGTGAAAAAGAACTTTCTACAAAGATTCTAAGCTAAAAATAAGCCCTCCTCAAATAATTGCAGATAATCTACAAGAATTGGGAATAACATAGTTGGATTATCATTCTATTAAAACCAATTTGAGAAAAAATAACTTTAATCTGGAGGAATTTAGAGAATATGCTCTATTAGAACAACTCCTATTGTAAAATAAAAATAAGCATATTATATCCAAATGTGCCGTTTTTAAAAAAAAGAGATAGATGAAGAAAATAAAACTCTGGGGGAAACTTGGCCACTTGAGGTATGGTTCAGTGCATTCTGTTTAATAAAAAAAAACTCCCACTGTGTCTCATACAGAGAGTTATATTTTAAGATGATTCAGCATTTGTATTTAGTTCCTGTTACTTTAAATAGGTTTGATATGACAAATTCTGAAGAGTGTTGGAGAGGATGTAAGGATAGGGGAACACATTTCCATGTCTGGTGGCAATGTACTATAATTCGGGAATTCTGGACCCAATGTATTCTTCCGATATTGGCCATAACAAAAATAAAAATTCAGAGTGAACCAGAATCTATGTTATTTCATCTGAATATGGACCAGATAATTTAATTTCCCACATCCTGTTATCCACTAAATGGCTAATTATAAATTTATGGAAATCGAAATGTAAACTAACTTGGCAAGAAGTAGAGAGAATAGTTAATAAAGATAGAATTATTGAAAAAGGTTTAAAAAATATTTTGAGAACTAAGAGAAACATTGACACCAAATGGAAATTGTGCATGTTTAGAAGGGTCCTGGGAGTACCTGGCCCATAGGGGGGGAGCAGGTCATAGGCAGTGGTGTCATAAACTCTGCATTAATTTTTTTATTATTAACCACTGCAATTAATTGATTTGGATTTTAGCAATCCTGGTTTCTAAGAGCCATATTCTGCCTTTTTGGGGGGATTGAAGGTACCCAATGGCTTTTTTTGCAAACTCCAGGGTAAACTTCTGAGAGTTTGAATATCATTCTAGGAGCCATGTGATAGCGTTTTTTTTTTTAATATCAATGGGACAGCCACTTGAGAATTATGATATTACGGACATTTTGAGCACTTGGATGACAATTCTTGGAGACTAGATGTAAGAGTGTGATGTGATGGTGGGGTTATCTGAGAAAAAATGTACTTAAATGTAATGTTATCAGAAATCATTTAAGTGTCTATTTAAGATTCATCCAGAAATTATTATATACATATATACTCTAATAATAGTTGACATAGTCCTTTTAATGTAATGCATTTTGAAGCTATTGTTAAATAATATCTATTGTAGATTGAATTGCTTTCTTGTTCAAGAATCTGAAGTAGTCGCTGAAGAAAATAATGCTTTTGGAATACTTCTACGTCTGCATTGCCTTAACTGCTTTGATTTTCATAATATATACAGTAAGGAGTCCACAAGCTGTCAGTGTGTAATGTGTTCTGTCTGAAAGACAGTTTTATTTATAGATCCGATTATATAACAAAACCAGCTATGTAACAGTTTAATAGAACCTGACACCCCATTAAAGGAATTTGTCACCCCTCTTAATAGCCATATATATCAGTAGAGGGTGTTTCTGTAAATTGACATAGTGTGTCACTGATTAAAAAAAAATAGAATAGTGGAAGGGATATGTAACTCACTAAAAGTGCCTCACATTGTCAGATAGAGAATTGGAAATCATGTGGAAAAACTATTTACTTTTTTAAAATTAATTTAACATTTAATTAGTTATATGCATGTTTAATTATTGCTTGTATAACCCTTGAAGCCCTCCAAGCAAAATCTGAATACATAATTGGAGTGGAGACTTGACAGTCAGTGAGCTGCTACATGTGGCCAATCAAGTGAATGATGCTGGTTTGAGACAAGCAGCTGTAGAATGGCTCTAATAGAGCTCTCTGTGCATGTCATCAGCTATAAGGTTGAAGCCTAGACCCTTTGGAATATTTATCCCGTGCCTGCTGTGCAGGAGAGACATATTGCAAGGTGGGAAGGAGTTATAGTCTTGAGGTGTTGGGGAAAGGGTGACTGTGACTGTCAATGCAATACAGAGCTCATTTATTTCTTACAACACCCCTTGCAGTTTATATCTGTTCACTGTTTAGCAATACAAAATATAGACTGGGACAGAGAACAGATAGGTAAAAACACTGCACATAAATGGACAACATTTAAATCCGTACTAAATATACATACACATCAGCATATACCATGTGGGAATAAAATTAAAAGGAGTAAATCCCATCCAATGTGACTTAACAATGATTTAAAGATCAAGATACAGAGTAAAAAACAGGCATTTAAATTATACAAACAAGAGGGGACAGAGACTGCTTTACGGGAATACAAGGAAATCAACAAGGCTTGCAAAAGGGCTATTAGACTGGCTAAAATAGAAAATGAAAAATGTATTGCAAAAGAGAGTAACACTAACCCTAAAATATTTTGTAAGTATATTAATGGGAAGAAGGCGAGGAAGGAAGCTATAGGAACATTACAATGTGACACAGGCCGTCTGATAATTTGTGACTAGGAAAAGGCAGATGAGCTAAATAGGTTCTTTTCTTTTGGTATACACAAGGGAGGTACCAGTGGTTGGGACTCTGCATCATCATGGGGCTACACTACCTTTGACAAATAATTGGTTAACACAGGAAGTAATCCAAAAGAGGTTGGAAAAAATAAATGTTAATAAAGCCTCGGGTCCTGATGGAATACATCCAAGGGTACTAAGGGAACTGGGTTCTGTAATAGCCAAACCATTATATCTAATTTTTCAAGATTCACTCAACACAGGGTCTCTACCGGATGACTGGAGAAAAGCTGATGTGATACCTATATTTAAAAAGGGAGCAAGAGTAAATCTGGGGAATTATAGACCAGAGAGCCTCACTTTTATAGTGGGAAATCTTTTAGAAGGGTTAATAGGGGATAATATACAAGAATATGTCTATTTGAACAGGATTATAAGTAGGAGTCAACGTGGAACATACTCTGATTGGACTAAAGTGGGGTTCCTCAGGGTTCAGTATTAGGTCCTCTCCTTTTTAACATATTTATTAATGACTTAGAGGTAGGATTGGAGTGTGGTGTCTCCATTTTCGCTGATGACACAAAGTTGTGCAAGGTAATTAAATCAGATAATGATGTGCTTTGCCCCCAAAGGGATTTACATAAAATCGAGGAATGGAAATCTAAATAGCAGATGAGATTTAATAATAATAATAATAATAATAATAAATGTAAAGTTATGCATCTGGGAAGGAAAAATAGCCATGCAATTTATAATCTTAATGAAACAAATCTAGGTGTATCAGATATTGAAAGGGATTTGGGAGTGCTTGTGGACAACCACCTAGGTAACAATGCTCAAAGCCAAGCAGCAGCTGCAAAGGCAATTTTTTTTAAGCATGTATTAAGAAGGGTATAGAAGCCAGGGAAGCAAATATAATTCTACCATTATACAAATCTCTAGTACGCCCTCATTTGGAATATGGAGTACAATTTTGGGCACCACTTCATAAAAAGGACATTTTAGAGCTGGAAAAGGTACAGAGGAGGGCAACAAAACTAATAAGGGGAATGGAGGGGCTAAGTTATGAAGAAAGACTAACCAAATTAATCTTATTTTCTCTAGAAAAAAGGCATCTAAGAGGAGATATGATTACCTTATATAAATACATCCAGGGTCAGTATAAAGATTTGTCAAGGGAGCTTTTTGTGCCAAGAGGTGTTCAACTGACAAGAGGACATCCCTTGAGGTTAGAAGTAAAAAGAGTCCACCTTAAAGAAAGAAAAGGGTTCTTCACAGTAAGGGTGGTTAATCTGTGGAATTCTCTACCAGAGGAGGTGGTGCCACGGATTCGATAGATAACTTTAAAAGGGGGCTGGATTTATTTCTAATTAAAAAAGGGAATCCAGGGTTATCATGGATAAAAGAGACAGTATTGATCCAGGGAGAAATCCGATTGCCAGTATCTGGGGTCAGGAAGGAATTAATTTTTTTTTCCCTTTGAGTCTCACTTGTTTTTTTTTTTTCTGTTTGCCTTCCTCTAGATTAATTAATAATTAAAAAAAAATACAAAAAAAATAATTAAATAATTGATTAATAATTAATTAAAGACTAATTAATTAAAATTTAACCCGCATATTGCAGATCAGAGGAGATCTTAAAAGGTTGAACTCGATATACTGAATGTCTTTTTTCAACCTTAATTACTATGGGCCTCATTCTATTATTGGCCGTAAATCGGCCGTAAGGCTGCGATTCCTTGCGGGGGTTCAGTTAACTCGCGATTCTATTATACGGCCCCGCAAGGATCTCCTCTTACGGCCGGCCGCATATCTTGGAACCGGCCGTAAGCTGTGAAATATAAAAAGTCAAAAATAAATTCAAGCCTGCACTGTACAGCTCTGTAAATGCTAGGGATCATATTGGGGGACATGAGGATTAAAAGTAACCCACTCTCACATCAGCCCAAACCCGAGTTCAAATTAACTGTTTATTTTCCGGCTGCGGCGTGGGTGTGTCTGAAGTGCTCCAAGCACTCTGGACTTTTTACATGGATATTTTACGGATATTAAAAATAAAATATTTTACGGATTTGAGTACAGGATAATTATGTGCTATTTTTTCTAACACCGAAAATCCCTTTATAGTCTTCTCAAAGTGCAGGATGACTTTATTTGAGCTATTTTATGTGCTTAATTGGTGCTAGCGAGACCTCTTTCCTGCAAGTAAGCAGCGGCTTATTTTTAGCCTTGCAGAGAGGTTTCCCGGAGCAATTGAATTGCAAATCTCTTGCGGCCGTTTTAGATCAAAGGCTTTCCTCCGGCGCGAGCGGCCGCAAGTGATAGCAAGGCACCGGCCGCAAGCCTGCCGGAATCCCCGGCCGTAAGGGAATAGAATAGCAGAATAGCTTGCGGCCGGTCCTTGCGGCCCCGCAACGGCTGCGGCCGCTAATAGAATGAGGCCCTATGTAACTATGTGACTGTTTGTTTTATACTGAAAAATCAATAACATTTATAAAAAAAAAAAATGCAAAAGCAACTGGATCTTGCAATGCAAACAGGTACTTAACTTGAGCTATCTGCATGACTGTCCATAAATCGTGGGTTTCAGTGCCACAAATGTTGCAACCTCATAATATATACAACAACAACAGATTAGGCTGGGGCCGGCCAGAGGAACAGTCACCAGCCAGATTAGAACGCAGCTCTAAATTTAAAGAAAATCCTATTAAAAAGTATGCTTCACCAGCCATCCATACTGGTCCCAGCAGGATTTGCCAGGGGTCTCCCTGGGTCCTGTGGACACTGCTGGGGATCTCCCAAGGCCACATGGGCCTAGTGCTTATCCCTGGGAGTCTCCATGGTCCTAGTAGCAATGGTGGGTTTTAAAGGGGAATCTATGGGCACCCCAGCATTAAGGGGGTTCTGGGAGTTCACTCTGGCTAATTGGGTCCCTTGAGAAGGGATCTTAGATGAGTATTAAAAGGGTCCATTGGTTTGGGAAGGGTTCTTGAGGGGAAGGGAGCTGCTTTTGGTAGGTGTCCTGGATATGTACTAAGAGTGGCCAGTGTTTGTGGGAAGGGGTCTTAAGAGGAAGGGCGCTGCCATGGGTTTTTGAGCAGGTATTGAGCGCGGCTAGTAGTTAGGGTAGGGTTTCTTTATTTTTCCGTCCCACCAGTTTACGTTTCACTAGCTGCAGCTGTACAATAGTTCAGTTTATCAGATATTTGTCCTGTTTGTGCAGCTCACTCAAATAACTTAAAATGTCTCTTCTGCGTTAAAGTACATGCAATAACTATTCTATTTTTTTAGTGCTTCTTTAAATGAATGTAAAGAAAATGCTTTCCCTTTGATATACTCATTTCTCTTCTATAAAACTCTAGTCCTCTGATTTCTAATAGTAATACTGCTCTTTTTTGGTTTGATTGATCAGCCCTCCACAGAGAACAAAATGGGGAGATGCTCAGCCGGCAAGAGTCCCAGCGCTGTGTAACGTACACCCACCACCAAATGGATTTTGCACATAGTTTCCGTGTATCCCCTGGAGGAGAGAGCAGTTCTTCGGAGTACATTAACACTTTAGTCATAAGAAAGCCAGGTGTTAATGAGGTGTTGGATTCTCTTAAATGGCAGAGTACTTTGTTCTGAATTCTCATTAGCGTAAACAATTGCAAATGATGAAAAAAAACTCAATTTCCTTCACAATTTTGTTTTTTCCAAAGTAAATATCGATATTTTTTGGATGGCTGGTTTTACATTCAGCCCTGTTCCCACATAATCCCACATGATGCCGGTGTTAAACTTCTTTCACACAATACATGCTTGTACCTAAAAATAATTTAAAGTGTTTATTAACCCGTTAATCGTTGAAGCATACTGCACGGAAAATAATGTACCAATTATATGTGCATTCACCTAAATTAAAAATAGTCTAATTAACAACATGTAAAATACTTCGGTGTGAGTGATATATATTTTTAATTCCACAATAAATGATTAATTGACCGCTGAATTTAGGAAACACCACATATGTTTGTGAAGCAGCTTTATAAGTCATTCACATAAAACTATTTTAATAGAAAATCTTAATTTTTGAGAATGTGGTTCATGTATAGAAAGTTTCTATCTGGTCCAACTTGAGCCTTCCACATAGCTTATAGCATGGGGATATATTCTTAACTACTCAACAGAGGAAGGGGATGAGTGATGAAGGAATATGATGTGGGATTTGTTAAATCATTAGACATTTTGGACCCATTTCCAAAAGGTCTTACACCAGAAGTATTATAGATAGTATTATAGATGCCTCCAGTGTCCAGCAGAGGCATTAAAACTGATTTGTAATTAAAAATGAACTTTCTGATGAATTATGCTATTTCTTAGACTTTTACATAGACGTATTTTATTTTCATCATACAATTGATCTTTAATCCTAAATACTGGTGTTAAGTTGATACAAAGTGTCATTTAGATAAGATATCTTTATTACTATTATATTAGCTTTTATTCAGATATCTATTTATTTTAATTTTAATTTCACAAAATTGATCATATAAAACATACATTTAGTAGAAAATCAAGCAAGAAATGGCCAACTATTCTTTTGCAAATCATCAACTTTTCTTCTTTGCTTTCACAAATAATGACTATTATGGCAGTTGAATACAGTTTACAGCGAGCAACTAAGAACAGAAAGAAAGATTTTGTTGTTGATACACCATCAACGTTTGACTACTTAATGGAACACTGACAGGTAAGGAATACATTAAATAGGTGTAAAATGTAAATATGTTGCTAAAATACATTTTACTATAAGTTTGTTATAATGTTATATTTGTTATGTACAGTGGAACCTCTATATTCGCCGTACGGATACTGAATAGGATGTATATAGAATCAGACTTTTCCATAGGAATTAACATAATATGAATAATCTGTTTCCCAGCCTTGTATCTGATACATAAATAAACAAAAATGTAACCAGAACTTTGCCTTTATGGAGGCACGATGATCAGGGCCGTATCTACCTTTTTGGAGCTCCTAGGCAGTGAAGTGGAGGAGCCCCTGCAAGTTAGTACACAAGGTATGCAAGGACCCATTTTTGCATTTTCTGCATGTGTAACGTCCCTTTCCCGATGTAACTGTCTTGTTCTAGGTGGTTACCCCCTAGTAGCCAGTCTATGAACTGCAACATTTCATTTTTATTAAGCTAGGAACCATTTTACAGGGAGGCACCCCTGGGCGGCTGCCTAGTTGGCCTAATGGGTAATACGGCCATGGTGATGATGGCAGAAGCTGAAGAGGAGGAAAGGAATTATTGTTTAGATGGGGAGTCCCTTTCCATTATACATCAGATAACTTTAATTCTGATGGTCAATTTTAGTTTTTGTCCCTTTCCTGACGATTCATTAGCACTCGAATTAGCAAAAACTTCTCTAATGTTGTCTGTTTCTGTCTAGTTTTTAAAATTTAGAGACCACTATTGGATTTTTGGATGAATATAGGAGCATTTTCTTTTTGCCTAAAAATTTGCTTAGCTTGGGATTTGATGACTACAGGGGCTGATGAATATAGAGGTTCCACTTTACTGATTTTAAACCTGGGCTATGACGTCATGTGATGTATTTCATATTCGGCTGTTACTTTACAGGATAGATTGGGGGCAACATTTTTCAGCTGCCATGTTATACACACATTATAATGACCTGCATAGTTGCTTAGAGTGACAGAAGAGCTAAAAGCATCTTCATATAGAATTTTTTTTTAAAGACTTAGGGCCTTATTCCATTTATCAATTGTAAGTTACTGGAGCCCTTAATGGAGCCCGTAAACTAATTTTCTATTCAATTGGTGCCTTTTCACTACCCGTAAATGATTTGCGGGTTAGAAGCTCAAAATCCCTGCAGTTGACAAAATCTTATTTTTCCAACCCATTAAGCTCTTGATCTTTCAAGCTGTAAGTGTTACAATCGCAAATCGCTATTCAATTGCTACAATTCCTCAAGCCCGCAAATATTCTTACACCCGTAAATGGCAAATGTAGAAGAAAATCCTACGAGTTCCAGATAGGACTCACAAGGGGGTTAAAAATCTGTTTGTAGCACTGTAAATGCAAATAAAAAATCAATACCGCCCTTTTTAAAAGATGGGGAAATCAATGGAAGACATTAGAATTAATTGCACAACAAGCTCACAAATCTGCAATAAAAAAAAAAATTTTTGACGTTCTTTTCCATGTTATATCAATCTTGGGAATCAAGGAGTTAATACATATTAGGCCACCCACATGGACTAGAGCAATATTGTCATTCATTTTTATTATTTTGTACATTCTTGGATTGCGACGAGTATCGGACTTCTAAACACTTATTGATTGACGTTTAACCTCCATGTTTTACTGACGTCATGATGACGGTTTAATTTAATATTGGATGTTTCCAAATCAGTAGTTACGGGCTTGCTTAATTGATCATGATCATGCTCTGAAATGCTACTTACGGGTGCATGGTTTATGGTTTAGGCTTCTGGCCTAAGGTAGCTGCAGGCTTGATCAATTGAATCAATCTGTAGATGTTGCAATTTTTAAGCTCCCAGACTACAATTGAATGGAGGCCATACAGCCCTATTAAATTTGCAGCCCGTTGTGGCATCGGCAAGCCTGCAAGGGCTGCAGGCTTGAAATTTAACTCTGTTACAGACCTTTTAAATTAGACCATGCCCCGAGAAGCAAACCCTTAAACCATTTATCGCACGTTGGATGTGCGGCCTTGAACATGATCAATTAGTCAAACCCGTAGTTTCAGGTTTAGATGGGGCCAATGGCAACAGAGATTGTCATCATTACGTCACTGAAAATTGGTGGTTGAATTTCGAAGTCTTACGGGCTTCAATTACGAGTTTCAACCGGACCCACATTCTAGAAATAATGCAATATTGATAAATCCGTAAATATTATATTCTAGTCCATGGAGTTCCATTATATGTATTAACACATTGATGCCGGGATCGATATAACACAAAAATTTTACTGAAAATAAAGTATTTTATATTGCAGATTTGCGAGCTTGAAAATGTTGTGCTATTAATTTTAATACCTAACATCACCTTCCCTTTACGTATAAGTATAGTAGTGTGTGTATATTTGCATTTACAGATATACGGATTGGACTTTAACCCCCTTTCTAGTACCCGTTGGCTTTTTGGCTCCATTTGCAGGTTACGGGGTTGAACACCAGTGGATTTGTTGCAATTTAATACCATGATTGTAAATGTAACAGTCACGGGCTTGATAGATCAAAGGATTTGCAGGCGCGCGGTTCAAATTTCCACATCCTGTAGCCTTTTCTCGCACTTACCCCGCAATTTGTTAGTGGGTTGTTTTACGGGGCCAATTTAAAGCAAGTCATGTGGGCTACGTTACGGGCTACAGTTTTCAACATTGAGGGAATTTAATAGGGCTGTTAGTTTAGTAATATTTTATACATTAATGTACCTCCCTGTCAGCATTTATTTAATTTGATTTTAATACTTTGTATCTCATCATATACTCTTTTTTAACCCAACAAATTAAAATAGACATATTTCCAGGAGCAAAATGGACGACGACTGCTTGCTGGCAGCTTACTTGAAAGACTGCAGACTCCTTGTTCCATTTATGCTCCACTGTAGCTTGAACTGGATCCTTATATAATTAATTACATAGAGTGCATTTAATTTTACATTTTTGTAATAAAATAATTAAAACATTGAAATAAGGAATCATAGATCTGACGCCAGACAAGAACAAAAAATGCCCATTTTGTTTGCTCATTCTATCTACCAAAAAGTTTGAGTTTATTAGCCCTCAGGGAAGCCTTATCCCAGACATGCTTAAATTCCTTAACTATGTTTGAACCTACCATTTCCCCTGGATGGCTGTTCTGCTAATCTATTACTCTTTCTGTAAAGTAGTATTTTTTATATTTCCCCTACATTTTCCACCTTCCTCTTTTAGTTCTTGTATTCCTAATAATATATCTCTGTTTAGTGGTGACCTAAGCAGAAAAGGTTATAACTGGAGAGGAATCTCTGACAAAAAAGGAACATGGTAGGCCTGAATTAGAGAGATTTGTACTTAAAGGACCACTGCAGATCAAGAAAAATGACACTTGTTTGTCAAGTATGTACTCTAACACTATTCGCATCTGTGTAAGCTACGGAGGTAAAAAAAAAAATTGGGAGAAAATATACAATTTTTAAGACCCTGTTTATGAGTACGGAAATCCATTTTATATTTGGAATATCACATTTTTAGAGCTGGGTGATGGGGGTGTGCGTTTTTAGAAGGAGGGTTGGAGGGAATAGGCAAAAGTCCAGAGCAATTGTTGGATCACTGGATAATAGTGAAATTGACATCACAACCAGGCCTTTTTGGAGCCCATAGGCAGTGAAGTGGAGGGACCCCTGCGAGTGAGTACACAAGGTATGCCAGGACCCATTTTTACCTTTTCTGTATGTGTTCCCTTTCCTTTTGTAAACTGTCTTGTTTTAGGTAGTTACCCCTAGTAGCCAGTCTATGAACGGCAACATTAAAAAAAATTTAAGCTGTCAACCATTTTTTTAACAGGGAAGCGCCGCTGTGCGGCTGCCTAGTTGGCCTAATGAGTAATCCGGCCATGACCACACCCCTTCCCTCTCATGGGCTTAGAAGCAGACACCATGCATCATGCACTGCAACCATAGCTTTCCAGTCCCTCTCACAGACACAACTCCCACCAATGTATCATGAATCCCTTCAGAGCAGGGGTGGACAAGTTCGGTCCAGGAGGGCCGCATACCATGCCGGGATTTGAAGATTTCCTTTCTGTGCACAGGGGAGTCAATCAGGATGACTGAAGAAGTGATTGACTCACCTGTTCGCAGCAGGGATATCCTCAAATCCAGGCATGTATGTCCACCCCTGCTCCAGAGGCATTGACATTATTATAATTTCTAATTACAATCCAGCTGTAGGACTCTTTTCCTGCATAAAAATGTTCTTAGCTAGACTCAAAGTTTTCCAACATTTTTTTTTTTATTGTGCACAAGTCCTTTAAGTGTGAATTGTCACTTGAAAAGAATGCCATTTGAATGGCTAACAAGGAAAGAGAGATCATCTCTTAAAAGAAGGACTTTTGGGAAATATGCAATTATACAAAATTGCCCCAATGGTAGGATCAACACAGACGGGGCTAAATCATTACATAGGTTGGCAAAAATATATCAGCATTTCTTACATGGAACATAAATTTCCAAACATAAAAGAAACGATAAACGCAGCCATTCAAATATGTTATTAAAATGCTGAAAAATTACCTCAATTGTGAATGTGAAATTTAACATCTTATCATTTTAAAACCTATTTAATTTTCTGATGAGAATAAAAGGAATCTCCTTTTTTTAAGAATCAGTCAAAAGTATTATCTTACTAAAAGTGGGGTTTAAATTAATCTGAAAATTATTCCTGTTGATATAGAGACTTTACAGAAGCTGGCAGAGCATGTATTTTGTTAAGAATATAATAATTATTCAGTAACATCCAACTTCCTACAAAAGACATAAGATACAGACAGAGCTATACAGAAGCAGCGGTGTTCCTTCACACCTCATGACAAGCTGATGAAGGAAACCATGGATAGCATACCACCTCCAGTTTAATTCTCTGTTCAGTTATTCTAGCAAATATTCCGTATGTGTAGATCTATGCAGGAAACCCCATGGAACAGGTAATAATTGTATGTTATACATTATACACTGGAAAAAATAAAAGATCAGTAAATCAGAAAGCAAAAATGGAAAATAGAGGCCAAGGTTCAATTGTTATACCAAAGACTTCCCGGAAAAATGAAAATGTCGACATTTTTCATATGTATTTTCCATTTTTATATTTCTAATTAGATTGTATGGTCTTGCTAACCTTACATATTATCAATATTTAACTTCAACAATGCTTTTAGAAAGTATTTTTTCTGACAGTGGCAGAGAGGGCAAAAGTCCAGACTTTTTATGTTTGTTTTTTTATGCCAAGAAAAAATATTCATAGGTACTATGGATTTGTCCAAAACAGCAAAACAGTTAAAGGCATATTTAGGTTTCCTGGATTATGAGTGCACCTGATAGAGGAGAATTAGTAGTGTATGAAAGCATTTTTTTGCATGAAAAACTACCAAAATAAACACTTATTATTATTACTTTTATTTGTAACGCGCCAACATATTCCGTAGCGCTATACAGAGGAAATGAACAAGGAAAAATATAAATTTTAACAAACTGCAAAAAATGGAGGGCCCTGTTTTGAGTTTAGAATCTTTGTAGAAAGTGTTTTTTCCCAAAGCACTCTACAAGATTGAAAGCTCTCTACTTACACTTAAACACTTACCTTGAAGTGAGCAAAATGTCTTGTAAAATTAGGGTTAACACCCTCACCAAACCCTGGCTAAAATAGCATAAAATTCAAAAATTGTTTTGGACAACCAGGAGGAAGCAGAGGCTGAAACATTTGTATCACAATCTGGGTTTGCTGTCTGTGCTGCAAAGCAGCCTGGGATATGTAGTCTGGCACCATGGTAGAAGGTGTTATGTTTTTTTTCTTATAAGAGTGTATCTGTGCAGCAAATTTACACTAGATTACAACCCTGCAGGTTGTCTGTTCCCTGCATCAACTAGTGCTGCTGGCATTTGTTTCTCTCTGTGCCTCTCTTCTTGTGGAAAATTTCAGCTGTGACCCCACCAACCATGTGACTGGCAGCACTTCCTTTGGAGGTCACAAACTGTGCCTAGCTGCTCTGCAGCTTGGTATACCATGTAAGTGACCTAGGGGTGTGCAAATCCAGGTAGCAGTATCCAGCATATAAAATATGTAAGTACATTCAACTTTTCAGTATAATACATAATTTTCTACTAATCAGTAGCTGTTTTTTAGGAAACATTTTAAACCCAGGAAATTTCTTTATACCTTTAACCAAAGTCCTTGTGGGAAATAAAAAACTGTAATTAGTTGAAAATAGATTTATTTTTTCTGTTCTTTCAAATAACACAAATCAATGTTTAATTATACTCTATTTTTTTTTTTTCAAATTATGCTGGAAGATGCAGTGTTTGGTTTTTCCATTATTTTCATGTAGCAACCTGAATGAATTCTATGCCCACAGGAGAATGCCTCCTATGCCCACAGTGACATCACAAGAGAATGTCTTGTGTTATCTGAAAACATTGAGAGCTGTCTATTAGCAAACATGATAACCTTTGGATAGTAAATGTGTAGTAGAGGTTACAGGTCAAAAAAGTGATTAAACAGATTCCTAGTACCTAACTAAGGTCATCATGTCACAATTGTCAAATAAGTTGCTCACCCATAGACCAGCTGGTAAGAAAACTACTAAACCAAGATAGCAGTTTGGGAGATGATGATCACGACTCTGGAATATAATAACTTCAAACCCCAAGCACAAATAAAATATCAGCGAAATGGAACGAAATGTATTTTTTAAAAATAGCTACACATAGAATCACTTACCAAAACCTTTACACAAAAAGCACTAATTGAATCTTAAGGGACAGACACATTTCATAAGCAGACAAATGATAGCAAGAGTGAAAGATTGTAATGTACTAAACTGTGATATTTTGTGCCAAATCTTCTCACCTTACTTATTCCATTGTAATCACTTCCTATAATGACACTGATGGGTACAGTGCTAGAAAGATGCGAGAGGTAGACTGATATCACAACAGTCAAGAATCAGCATTATAAAATAGAATATATAAAAATTATATGTACATATATAAATTGTACATTTGTGCTCCCATTTGTATGTCTAATAATAATTTAAGAAACATATTTCCAAAAATACAATTATTGCACTGCACTCTTGGAAACTAGGCGGGGACATGCAAATGAGCCCACCATGCATTATCACTTTCAGATCCCAAAAACACTTTATACATGTCTCCAGAGAATGGATTATGCACTAGCCAGGTGACCTACCCATAGACAGCACTGTTTAAAGCTTAGAATGGACCTGGTTCCTAGCTTGTGTATTAGGTTTTGCAGGAAGGCTATTAACCACAACAATCATTTGTGGGCACATTTACATTTCTCCTCCCCATTTCTTAGAATGCAGTGCATTAACTGTATTTCTGGGAATCTACCCTTTTTAACTTACTTTGAGACACTGAAATGGAACACAAAATTTACCATCTATCTATCTATCTATCTATATATATATATATATATATATATATATATATATATATATATATATATATTACATTTGTATTCACATTTGAATGTTTAAAATAAGTTAAATATACTTATTTCATGCTCAGAATTCTGTGAAATACAATTATTGCACTGCATTCTGGGAACCTGGGTAGGGGCATCTAAATGATTCCACAAAATATACAGTATCTCACAAAAGTGAGTACACCCCTCACATTTTTCTAAATATTTTATTATACCTTTTCATGTGACAACACTGAGGAAATGACACTCTGCTACAATATAAAGTAGTAAGTGTACAGTCTGTATAACGGTGTAAATTTGCTGTCCCCTCAAAATAACACACAGCCATTAATGTCTAAACCATTGGCAACAAAAGTGAGTACACCCCTAAGTGGAAATATCCAAACTGGGCCCAAAGTGTCAATATTTTGTGTGGCCACCATTATTTTCCAGCACTGCCTTAACCCTCATGGGCAAGGAGTTCACCAGAGCTTCACAGGTTGCCACTGGAGTCCTATTCCACTCCTTAATGATGACATCACAGAGCTGGTGGGTGTCAGAGACCTTGCACTCCCACACCTTCAGTTTGAGGATGCCTCACAGATACTCAGTAGGGTTTAGGTCTGGTGACATGTTTGGCCAGTCCATCACCTTTCCCTTCAGCTTCTTAGCAAGGCAGTGGTCGTCTTTGGTGTCGTTATTATGTTGGAATACTGTCCTTGCGCTCCTCTCCGAAGGGAAGGAGTCATGTTCTGCTTCAGTTTGTCATAGTGCATGTTGGCATTCATGGTTCCCTCAATGAACTGTAGCTCCCCAGTGCCGGCAGCACTCATGCAGGCCCAGACCATGACACTCCCACCACCATGCTTACATTAGGCGGGCTTTCTTGTGCATCATCTTTAGAAGAGGCTTCCTTCTCGGACAACAGTCATGCAGACCAATTTGATGCAGTGTGCGGCATATTGTCTGAGCACTGACAGGCTGCCCCCCACCCCCCTAACCTCTGCAGAAATGCTGGCAACACTCATACATCTATTTCCCAAAGACAGCTATGACATACTGAAGCAGAGCATGGTTCCCTCCCTTCGGAAGGCAGTATTCCAACATGATAACAACCCCAAACACACCTCCAAGATAACCACTGCCTTGCTAAAGAAGCTGAAGGTAAAGGTGATGGACTGGCCAAGCATGTCACCAGACCTAAACCCTATTGAGCATCTATGGGGCATCCTCAAACGGAAGGTGGGGGAGTGCAAGGTCTCTAACATCCACCCGCTTTGTCATGTCATCATGGAGGAGTGGAAGAGGACTCCAACCTGTGAAGCTCTGGGGAACTCCATGCCTATGAGGGTTAAGGCAGTGCTGGAAAATAATGGTGGCCATACAAAATATTGACACTTTGGCCCCAATTTGGACATTTACACTTAGGGGTGTACTCACTTTTGTTGCCAACAGTTTAGACATTAATGGCTGTGTGTTGAGTAATTTTGAGGGGACAGCAGAGTGTCATTTCTTCAGTGTAGAAAAGATATAATAAAATATTTACAAAAATGTGAGGGCTGTATTCACTTTTGTAATATACTATATAAATAAATATATATGAAGAGTGAGGTAGCCAGTAATCTAGATGTATAATCAGAGTATTGCAGTATACAGTGATACCTTTTTTATTGGACAGAGATATTCATAGTTTTCATGACGAGCTTTTGAGAGCGCACTTCTCTTTATATATACAGTATATATATATATATATATATATATGTGTGTGTGTGTATATATATATATAGATATATAGAAATATATAATTACGAGGCTGTATATAAATAAATACATTAGATTGTCAGTTCTGTGTTCTGGCCTGTTACCCAACTAAATTACCTTTTGTTATTTCCCTCTGCATATAGCTTCAAGCCACAGCCCACGTGGCACCTTATAAACAAATTAAGTGTAATTTAAAAAAATATTGAAGGTAACCTGAATCTTTACTGAAAAATATGTTATGTAAATTACTATATTTCACTGTCCTATTAATGAGAAATACTTGGGAACAGCAGCTATTCATAGATAAACAATGCAGTGCTTTGAGTTTACGTGAGGCACAAATGCTATAGAAGTTATTATTATTTTTTATTAATATTAATTGAGGACTGAAGCATTTCTTGAATTAATAATGACCATTCTAAAAAGGATATCTACAGAATAATTGGAAGAAATATTTTAGAAATGTGCATTATCTGTGATCTGCAGAAACATCATCCAGTGAAAGTTCATAACAGAGGGCTGCAGCAGACAGCGTAATGCATATTAAGTACAATTTATGTAGGGTAAATGGAAGGAGAAAGGGATTAGACATGTTTTCCAAGCATGACACAAGCATGGTCAGCAAATCAGACTTATCCCAATACCAGGCTGATTGGATAATGTCAGGTTTATCTTAGCTTGTGCAAAAAGAAGCATCTGTCAACTGCGGCACATGGCAGATGGACAACTCTTATCAGATTTTTGTAAACCTGAAATTCTTTTTTAATTTTGAAATTGAATTGATGTTTAGACATTAGAAAGCCTAATACAGCCTTTCAGATTCAGGCAACTGCAGCTTCTTGTAATGTTATATTTATGTGTGAGCTTGTTTTTCTCTTTCTTTTTTTAATTAGAAGAATAATTTTCATAGAAAAAACTCACACAGCATTGCTTAAATATTTAAATAATTATTTTTTTATCATTATAATTTATTAAGAAAGATTAGTCATGGACTATATAATTATTATAAATAAAATTGTGAATTTATTTCACCTGTATTAATTAGAAGTAGATCCATGGAAGGTAACATGACATTAATAATAAATAAATAAATAGTTTTAAAACTTTAGTAATTAATGGCATAATTAAGCAGAAAAGTCATACAGCTAGTTTTTAATTAGTAAAACAAGTTATGATACTTCTGTTTGGCCCTGGTTGAATCCATGATCAGTAGATGGAAGTTATGTATGTGAAAGGGGTGTTTACACTTCTAAAGAGCGATGGCTGCATTTCCTGAAGCAATGAGTCTGGTGTGGTCTGGTGTGGTGTCAATTTCAATCCTATTTTCCCTCCTTCCCACCCCTCTCTTCACTCATAATCACAGCACACATGCTCATGATTCAGCTCTGAGGAAATGATGTAACAAACACAAAATGGATTCCTATGCTGATAAACAGAATCCTCAAAAATACAGATTTTCCCCCAAGTTTTTTTTTTATGTCAATACCTTACCAATAGCTAATATCAGTAGTTTGAGACATAATTTGCAAACAAGTATCTTTTTTCTTGAAGTGCAGTGGTCTGATAATTAATGAGTTAGCCATGTGTTTTTAAGTGTCGCCCTGTAGTTTATATTTGTGTATTACATAGTGCAGTTTACGGTTTAGTAACTGTCTGTGACAAAGAGCTTACAATCATCATCCTGTTTATTTGGGTAGTAATGGTGCTATAAGAAGGAATGTGCTGAAAGTAAAACTCTCTCTGAGCAGAGGAACAAGCCCCAAGGTGGACCTGCTGTATACCCGGGACATTTGTATCTCAGTTGCTGCCTAAATGTAATTGCCATGAATACCCATCATAGGCAGCAATCTTTCAGTTACAGTATCACTTTAATTGCAATTGTCACTGTTTATAAATACAATGATTTAAATGGACTCTGAAGTCGTGCATGCCTCTATATGCCATCATATAGAACAAACAAAATCAATTTGATAAGCTGTAAAAATATTTCCATTTGATTAACTTTTTAGTATTTTATATAAGTGAAACGGTTAGTACATAAACCTCTCCGAGTATCTTATCATTGGGATGTTATATCCATTTTTTGATGATGTAAAGCAGAATTGATGAATTACATGTACCTTTAAGCTTATACAAAAACTGCATTATTGGGAAAAACTAACTTTAGGGTGCTGCAAGTAAAATAAAATAATACAATTAGACCTTTGGTTTCTTAGATTGAAACTGAATAGCAGTTTGAGATTGATCTGGGATCACATGAGTCAGCATAATGCTTTCACTAAAGGGAGGATAAGTCTTCATAAAACAGGTATATCTCCTTTTGAATATAACTGTAATAACTATACAAAGGTTACTGATGTAAAACAATAAATAGAAACTCTCCACCCCATGTTCTCATTACCCTCCACCCCATGTTCTCATCACCCTCATGTCAACCCTCCCTACTCATTCCATCTCCTCCACCTTCTGTTGTATCATCGCTCTTCTCCACCTGGTCTCTCTCCCTTCATTTTCATTCTCACACACTCATTCCTCCCTTCACCTCCTCCCTATCCCCTTACTTTTGAACACGCTCTCCTCAATCCCTCACCTCCACCTTTCTTCCCCTCACCTTTTTCTTTGAATCTTTTCTCTCACACTGCCCCAGTGCTCAACATGTTTTCTAGTTCACCATTTTTCTTCTCATTTCTCCATACTCTTATTGTACCACATCACTAAGCACTCACTCCTCTAGAAACAATATTAAAGGGATATGTACAGTCAGGTCCATAAATATTGGGACATCGACACAATTCTAATCTTTTTGGCTCTATACACCACCACAATGGATTTGAAATGAAACAAACAAGATGTGCTTTAACTGCAGGCTTTCAGCTTTAATTTGAAGGTATTTACATCCAAATCAGGTGAACGGTGTAGGAATTACAACAGTTTGTATATGTGCCTCCCACTTTTTAAGGGACCAAAAGTAATGGGACAGATTAACAGTCATAAAACAAACTTTCACTTTTTAATACTTGGTTGCAAATCCTTTGCAGTCAATTACAGCCTGAAGTCTGGAACGCATAGACATCACCAGACGCTAGGTTTCATCCCTGGTGATGCTCTGCCAGACCTCTATTGCAACTGTCTTCAGTTCCTGCTTGTTCTCGGGGCATTTTCCCTTCAGTTTTGTCTTCAGCAAGTGAAATGCATGCTCAATCGGATTCAGATCAGGTGATTGACTTGGCCATTGCATAACATTCCACTTCTTTCCCTTAAAAAACTCTTTTGTTGCTTTTGCACTATGCTTCGGGTCATTGTCCAGCTGCACTGTGAAGTGCCGTCCAATGAGTTCTGAAGCATTTGGCTGAATATGAGCAGATAATATTGCCCGAAACACTTCAGAATTCATCCTGCTGCTTTTGTCAGCAGTCACATCATCAATAAATAAAGAGAACCAGTTCCATTGGCAGTCATAAATGCCCACGCCATGACACTACCACCACCATGCTTCACTGATGAGGTGGTATGCTTTGGATCATGAGCAGTTCCTTTCCGTCTCCATACTCTTCTCTTCCCATCACTCTGGTACAAGTTGATCTTAGTCTCATCTGTCCATAGAATGTTGTTCCAGAACTGTGAAGGCTTTTTTAGGTGTTGTTTGGAAAACTCTAATCTGGCCTTCCTGTTTTTGAGGCTCACCAATGGTTTACATCTTGTGGTGAACCCTCTGTATTTACTCTGGTGAAGTCTTCTCTTGATTGTTGACTTTGACACACATACACCTACCTCCTGGAGAGTGTTCTTGATCTGGCCAACTGTTGTGAAGGGTGTTTTCTTCACCAGGGAAATAATTCTTCGGTCATCCACCACAGTTGTTTTCCGTGGTCTTCCGGGTCTTTTGGTGTTGCTGAGCTCACCGGTACGTTCTTTCTTTTTATGTATGTTCCAAACAGTTGATTTGGCCACACCTAATGTTTTTGCTATCTCTCTGATGGGTTTGTTTTGTTTTTTCAGCCTAATGATGGCTTGCTTCACTGATAGTGACAGCTCTTTGGATCTCATATTGAGAGTTAACAGCAACAAATGCAAATAGCACACTTGAAATGAACACTGGAGCTTGTATCTGTTCTTTGTAAATGGGATAATGAGGGAATAACACACACCTGGCCATGGAACAGCTGAGCAGCCAATTGTCCCATTACTTTTGGTCCCTTAAAAAGTGGGAGGCACATATACAAACTGTTGTAATTCCTACACCGTTCTCCTGATTTGGATGTAAATACACTCAAATTAAAGCTGAAAGTCTGCAGTTAAAGCACATCTTGTTAGTTTCATTTCAAATCCATTGTGGTGGTGTATAGAGCCAAAAAGTTTAGAATTGTGTCCATGTCCCAATATTTATGGACCAGACTGTATGTTTCCTGGATGATGAACGTATCTCATAGAGGAGAATTAATAGTATATGAAACAAAATGCATGAAAAAATACCAAAATAAACATTTAAACACTTACCTTGAAGTTAGCAAAATCTATTGTAATTTCTAACAGTTTAAAATTAAGGTTAACACCCCCTCCATAATTTGTTGTGTACAATCCGGTTAGATGAAAGATTTGAGACATATCACTATGTTAGTTGCTACACAGCATACACAGGAAGCAGGGATGAGTCATATCCCAGCAGTGACCCGGAGGCTGACAACACTGCTCTACTATTGACTGAGCAAACAAGAGCAGGTAAATAGTGGGTTAATATTGCATCCAGATGCTGCATGCTGATTGGGTGGAGACCAGGAACTTGTGGGGTGTCAACACAATCATTATTAATAAAAATAAAATGTTTTATGAGATGTGCTGTATACATATAGGCTGCTTTTTGCCTTTAGAGTGCATTAATGTATTAATCCAGCAAACTTAGATATCCCTTTAATGAATACACTGATATTTTACCAAAAGATATGGTGTCAAACATTCAATTTAAAGCAGAGCCAGGCTGACTTTTTTGGGCCTAGATTCAAATTGCACAAAAAGATTTATTGGGAACATCTATATTTTTGAGAAGACTCTTTTTTTGAATACAGGAATCCATTTTATATTTGTTACATCACATCCTGAGGGCTGGATCATGGTGTGTGTTTGTAGCTATCAGTAGAGGGAGGAATGACGAAGTGGGAAAAGGGCAGGTGTCACCACAACCCTTGGCCTTAAAGGCACAGAAGCAGACACCTCTGCCATATAAATTAAGTTTTTTAAACTATAAATCATTATTTTTTCATGCTAATAAAATAAAATAAAAATGAAGAAACTTTTGGACTATGGTTACTCATAACATTCTTATATTACTGCAGATGTACTTTGCTGTTCAATTTTTTTTAAATTAAATAATATAATAGGATGTCAAGGTTGGAGATGTTTTATATTTTAAACTTGACAATTCTGGGAAAATAATTCAGAATGTCCGCTTCTGTTTTACACATCTGCTACGGAGAAAACATTTCTGTTACTAAAAAGCAACATAAAAAAGGTCAATAAAACAAGCATGAAAAATGTACTTAATCAAAAGTCTTTATTATGGGTATTAAAGTAGACATGGGTTTTTCTAATCCAAAATGTGATGGTATTTAGTGAAATATCTATGTATATAAAATATCCATTTTACACGACAACAAAATTGGTTGTCAAAATCCAGAGTTTTTCTATCCTCACAATATGAACACTTGAAGAGGAGTCCTATGAGGCTAAGCAGGCTATAGATTTCATCTAGGAGGAAGTTTTATATTGGTCCACCATACATTATTACAACTAAAATTCTTCTCGGGAGCAATGTAAAATTTTGTAATGTGTATATTATGTTTGGCTTCATTTTCTAAAGAAATAGATTTATTTTATTTCTACAGAGATAGCAATAAGAAGTTTAAAGGGACACAGAACACTCAAATTGTATAATATGGATACAAGTTTATGTTTTAAACATTATAGAAGGTGCTGTATTACATAGTTACATAGGGCCTCGTCGTCCGTAGGAGATGCGGGGCCGCAAGGACCGGCCGCAAGCTATTCTGCTATTCTATTCCCCTCCGGCCGGGGATTCCGGCAGGCTTGCGGCCGGTGCCTTGCTATCCCTTGCGGCCGCTCGCGCCGGAGGAAAGCCTTTGATCTTAAGTGGCCGCAAGAGATTCGGCCGCAAGAAAATCCCGGTTGATATTCTATTGCTCTGGGAACCCTCTCTGCAAGGCTAAAACCGAGCCGCAGCTTACTTGCAAGAAAAAGGTCCCGCTAGCATTAATTAAGCACATTATAAAGCCAAAATAAAGCCATCCTGCACTCTGAGGAGACTATAAAGTGATTTTAGGTGTTAGCAAAAATAGCACAACATTCCCCTACACTCAAATCCGTAAATAAATTATTTTTTAATTTATGTAAAAAATCCATGTAAAAAGTCCTGAGGGCTTGGAGCACCTCAGACCCGCCCACGCTGCGGCCGGAAAATAAAAAGTTAATGTAAACTCGGATTTGGGCTGATGTGCAAGCTTGAGAGGGGGTTACTATTAATCCTCATGTCCCCCAATATGATCCCTAGAATTTACAGAGCTGTACAGTGCCGTCTTGAATTTATTTTTGCGTTTAAAGTTTTCTGAGCTTACGGCCGGTTGCAAGATATACGGCCGGCCGTAAGGGGAGATCCTTGCGGGGCCGTTTAATTGAATTGCAAGGTAACAGAACCCCCGCAAGGAATCGCAGCCTTACGGCCGGTTTACGGCCGATAATAGAATGAGGCCCATAGTATTTAAGGTTGAAAAAAGACTTTCAGTCCATCAAGTTCAACCTTTTAAAATCTCCTCTGATCTGTAATATGCGGATTAACTATTAATGAATTAGTTGTTAATTAATTATTAATCAATTATTATTTTTATTTTTTTTAATTATTAATTAATCCAGAGGAAGGCAAACAGAAAAAAACAAAAAACAAGAGAGACTTAGCCAACCGTCTCAAAGGGAAATTAAAATTAAAAAATTAAAAATCAATTCCTTCCTGCTCCCAGACACCGGCGTCCGGATTTCTCCCTGGATCAATACTGTCACTCTAATTATCCATGATAACCCTGAATTCCCTTTTTAATTAGAAATAAATCCAGTCCCATTTTAAAGTTATCTATCGAATCCGCTGTCACCACCTCCTCTCGTAGAGAATTCCACAGATTAACCACCCTTACTGTGAAGAACCCTTTTCTTTCTTTAAGGTGGAATCTTTTTACTTCTAACCTCAAGGGATATCCTCTTGTCAGTTGAAAACCTCTTGGCACAAAAAGCTCCCCCGACAAATATTTATACTGACCCTGGATATATTTATATAAGGTAATTATTTCTCCTCTTAGACGCCTTTTTTCTAGAGAAAATAAGTTTAATTTGGATAGTCTTTCTTCATAACTTAGCCCCTCCATTCCCCTTATTAGTTTTGTTGCCCTTCTCTGTACTTTTTCCACCTCTAAAATGTCTTTTTTATGAAGTGGTGCCCAAAATTGTACTCCATATTCCAAATGAGGGCGTACTAGAGATTTGTATCGTGGCAGAATTATATTTGCTTACATGGAAAAAAAAAGGAAAAAAACAGAATCAGTGTAGTCGATTGTTTGTGAAGTACATAATAAGCTGACATCAGCAGCAGTGTAAACCATGGACATAAAAACATTTTTATAATTTTGATTATTATTACCATTTATTTGTAATGCACCAACATATTCTGTAGCACTATACATGGATTGTAAAACAATATTAACACATTGCAAGAAATGGACAACCCTGTCTTTGAGCTTAGAATCCAGTATCAAAAGTGTATTCCCAAAGCACCTTGCAAGACTGAAAACTCACAAATGTTTTATTTTGTTTTTGTTATACCACTTCACGAGAGCTGGAGGGGTGGGATAGGAAATTAGTCTTTCATAGATAACTGGTCCTATTACACCCCTTTCCCTTTACAGACCCAGAAGCAGACAGCCTGCATCAATGGATGCAAGAACAGCTCTCCAAAAAATGTAAATGCTCCTCTAACACAAACAGCTCCCATCAAAGTATTATGGATGTCTCTACGCGGTCTGGGACAACCTTTACAACATTTCCAGATTTCAAAGATTTCAACCATATAACATTTTTCCATTGTGCAGTGGTCTTTTAACTTCACTGATCTTACTTCCTATCTTGCATCTTGTAGACATTACCCCACCCATGACCAGGTCTAAGGTGTGTAAGGACAGATACAAAATAAAATACAGGAAACAGGACTCACAGCAGCACCTTTACTGATGTTTTATGAAAGTATGATAAGAAGTGCAATAGAGGGATGTAGAAAAGGCTTAGGAATAGTGGGAGGAGAGTAAGGGCAAAGAACAAAAAAGAGCACAGAGGAAGGAGAGATGATAAACAAATAAGCAAGAGAATTGGGAAAAAGGACACTAAAGAAGGAAAAAGTCATATCTAAAGAGATATTGTAAAGGACAGAAAGGAGTAAGTAAGGAAAGAGACTGAGGGTCGGAGAGCAGGGACAGTATGGAAACAGTGCACAGGGAAAAAAAATAAGAAAGAAGAGTATAGAAATAAGATGATGAAAATGAAGGGAGATAATAAAATACATATAGGATAATAAAAAAGAGAGAGAGAGATAGAGGGCGATGAAAAGATTGGGGATAAGAGACAGGTGTATACAAACACACATGAAGACAAATTTGCCATGTTATACACGCAACATCTTTGTGTGATTTTGTGTTAATTGAATACAAACAGAGCAACTCTATTTTATAAGGAACTCTTGGAGTTTACATGACTGTTAGACAGGTTTTTACAGTCAATTTAGGTGACTAATATTTGATATAAACTGTTTTGTGGGCAACACTTTCACACACAACTATCTTACAGGAACATTGGTGGGGTGTCCATTATAAATACATTGCATTATGAAATGCATACACTGTCACAAAATTCCAAAAGATATCATATACATACAGGTACAGCTCTTTGTGTTAAGGTGCCAACCCAACCTCAAAATAACCATCAAAGTAACCAACAAACTAATAATCCCTCTGTATCCAAACTTTACCAAATTAATCTATATCCGTGATAGAGAAAGAACTTACTATGCTGTACAACTAAAGAAATCTTAAACAATTAACACACAACGTCATCACATTACAACATTCCTACAACATCTGGCTCATATACCCAACCAGCAACCACAGAACATGACTTTCCCCACTTAATCTCAAATCTTCTGTTTGTTCCGCTAAACAGAATGTGTTCCGACAACTAATCTCCATTATACTTTCATTTGTTTCTGATAAACTTTTTGACTTTTTAAACTTGTTTTTGGCACTTGTTTAAAGTCCCTCTTTCTTCACCTTCTCGTTCACTCTCTTGGTTTTCCGTATCCTTCATCCTCTTGTAATTGCTTCACTTTCTTTACTTTCTATTTTTCTGTACTTTTTAGTGTGTTCCTGTTCTTCTATCTGGTATAATCTCTGTATAGACCTTAATCCTCTTCTTTCAACAGACTCCCATCACATAGTTAATCTCTAGCCTTTTTAGGATCACACTTGCCTCCTGCATGCCCTTCGGCAATCTATTCACACAGAAGACCTCAAGATTTCTAATTTTCCTTATTTTCTGTTAAAATTAGTATAATAGGATTCCTTGCTAATAACAAGGCTGCAGGAGTTAATTGAATAACAGTTGAACTGTTCAAAATCCTAAAACATGATGCTGTGAACATGTTGATTGCATTATGCCAACAAACTTGGAAAAGTCAGTCTACATCCCAATCCTAAAAAAGACAATGACATAGACTGCTCTAATTTTCAACAATAGCACTCATTTCAAATGCCAGCAATGCCATGCATCAATATACAGACCGTGAACTACCAAACCGGGTTCTGCAATGAAGGAGACACGAGAGATCAAACTGCCATTGTTTACTGGATAATAGACGAAGCAAGAGAAATTGAAAAGAACAACATTTACCTCTGCTCCATAGACTATTCTAAAGCCTTTGACTGTGTGGATCACAAGAAAATGTGGCAGGTTCTTAAAGAGATGGGAGTACCAAATCATCTCCTTCTCCTGAGAAATCTGTATGTGGACCAAGAAGCCACGGTCAGAAGCAAACATGAAACAACCAAATAGTTCAAGAAAGGAGTACAACAAAGTTGTATATTGTTACCTTATTTATCTAACTTATACATGGAATACATCACGCCTAAGGCTGGACTGGACAAATCCAAATCCATTTTTAATGGGAGAAATATAAACAACATCAGATGCGCATATGATTTTACTCTGGCTGAACGTGATGAGCAACTAAAGGGCCTATTGATGAGAGTGAAAGAAGAGAGTGCAAAAGCTGGCCTTCTGCTTAACATTAAAAAGGCGAAGATCACGGCAAATGGCAATCTTAGTTCCTAGCAAATAGATGGAGAAAAAGAGGAGGCAGTGACAGATTTAATTTTTCGGGGATCCAATATCTCTCAGATGGTGACTGCAGCCATGAAATTAAAAGATGTTTGCTCCTAGGTCGGAAAGCTATGGCATATCTGGACAAGCTATTCAAAAGTAATGTATTACATTACCAACAGAGGTCTGCATAGTTAGAACTATGATATTTTCAGTAGTAACACACAGATGTGAGAGCTGGACCATAAAGAAGGTTGAGCACACTAGAATTGAGGCCTTTGAATTGTGGTGTTGGAGAAAACTGCTTATATCCTTTTATGCCTTTTTCTATACTGTTTTTATTTTGTATAATACATTTTGTTAGCCATTAAATAAATGTGTGATTCTTATTGTTTATGTTGTTTAATAAAACATAAATGCAGAATTAGATGGTCAGGAAAAACATTCTCCATATGTTTTTTATAGTTCATGTTGAAAAACTCTTAATTATTTTTTACTGGGCCTTGCTCTAACATTAAGATTAATCTGTGCCTATCTACTGAAAGACTATTCCTTGTCCCATCTTAGAAATAATTGTAGAAAAAGCTACCTTGCCACAACATTTTTAGGAGTTAGTGTTTTATTGATCTATTTTTTATAAATTTCCCTTTTAGTATCATAACTAATAAAGTTTGGGTTAAAAAAAAAAATCAGCATCCAAATCATGAAGATTTTCTTTTTCAGAATTCTTCTAATAGTACACTAATTGCAAATATTTGTTTTGGCATTTCCCTTTAAGGTCCAATAAACAAAAAAGGATGCTGAGATTCTTTCTATTATTTTAGAAAAATATGAGTGAATGTATTTTTTATTAGTTTTTGAATTTAATTACATCCAAGGACATTTATTTTCTTTGCAATGTTTACTGCAGACACATTTTATTGGCTGTTCCCTGGTGACCGGCGCTCATACAAAGTTTTACTTTAGAAGGCACTCAAGTATAAATTAACTTTTTATTTTGAGAACATATTGTAATTACACATTTTTAATTTACACAATACACATTTTATTCCACTCATTCTAAACTTTGGATCACTTGTTTATTATAATTGATGGCATTTGGGTATTTATGTCTTAAATCAAAAAAATAATATCAATTAAATGGTAGATTCCAGAAGTTACATTGTTAACAAGGTAACATTAAAAATACAACACAATGTGTATTTTTAGTCTGGAACATAAAATCCACATTTAATTTCTTTTAGTTGAACACTTACTAAAATATTGTTTAATTGTTACTTAATTAGACTTCATTATTTCATGTTCTAATAATGCTGTATTTACTTTGGCTTTTACACGCCATATTTATAAAAAAAGTTTAGTGGCACATTTTGAACTTTCAAGACCAATAAAATTTCCAACTATTAGGCAAATGTATCTACTTGTTTATTAACTATTGCTTGTTAGCTACTAGAGTAGATTTAAGAATACCTTCATAAAAACAGATATAATAACTTATTAATTAAAATGAGGGTGGTGAATTTAATGTAGTTCTATGCTGAACGAGTGCAATAAAAGTTCCTAAGATTATTATTATCCTTTATTTGTAAAACACCAACATATTCCATAGTCCTGTACAGATCAAGGCAAAATCAAATATTAAGCACAATGCAAAAAGCAGTCTTTCTCACTCTCCATGACCTCAAGGACCATAACACACCAGAAACATCTTTATGTCCTGGTCATGCTGATCCATGGCAGAGATCCTGGAGTGGGTTGCCAGTACTTTCTCCAGTGGACCACAGCATACAGCTCCTGGTATTCCCATGTCGTCTCCCATGCAAGTATTGACCATGCCCAACTCTGCATTGCTTCAGGATAGTATGACCTCTTGGTTCCCTGACTTGGAATCGAACCCAGGATGCAGTGTTGAAAGCACTGAATCCTAAACACGGGACCACCAAGAAACCCATAATCCAACATGCATAGTGAATTTTCCCAAAGCGCCTTACAAGATTGAAAAATCACAAACCTACTAAAGAAGATATATTTACTGGTTTTCATTGCAATATTTTCTGTATTTTATACCATTGTGGCTAAATTCTTCTACAGATGTTGGTGCCCTGTGTGTAGGAACTGGGGGGATGGGGGCGGGGGACAACAACCCCCCCTCCCTAGATTTTTGTATGTTTGTATGTATGTATGTATAAATAAGCTATTTTATGGCCTGTGTATACAATGAACTGTATCCCTCTATAATTATTCTGGCTCCTACACCCCTGGTTGGAGCTTTGATTTATGTTTTGGTGCCACTATTTTATTAAATGCTTTTCTATCACCAGTTTCCCCTCATTAAAATGATATGATACGATATGAATCAGAATCACCTGAAGGTGCTTATTGCCAATGCTTGTTTAATGATCCTGCACCCCCATAACCACATTCAGTATAAACAAAATGAGAAGTCTAAAATGAACATATAATTGTCCCTAAAATGTAAATATAAATATAAGTTCTAATAGTTTAAATTTGTTTGTCATTGTTGTTGTTAATTCGATCAATGTCCGACTCTCTGTGAACATATGGACCTCAGCACGCCAGGCAAAATTGTTATGTCTCTGGTTGTGCTTATCCATAGGGTTTTCTTGGCAGAGATACTGGAGTGAGTTGCCGTTCCTTCTCCAGCTGACCACACTTTGTCTGACCTCTCTGCTATGACTTGCACATCTTGGCTGACCCTACATGATAGAGCTCTCAGCTTCATCGAAATACATGGGCCCCTTCACCACAACAAGGTAGCGACCCAGAAGAGCTTTGTTTGCCATACTGTAAATAAAAAAAAGTAAAAAAAAGCAACTATTGTGAAACTGGTGTGAAATCTTTGAAATACAGGACAATAATAGTAGGTTTTATAAATTCATAAGTAAATCATAAAATATTTTGATACTTTTACTTAAACTAATTTCTTTTTAACAGTAAAATATATTGATTAGCCATTAATTGAGTGCCCATTGGCATCGAGATTTCATCATCACATGATTACATGATCAGACGCACCATAGTGGCCACAATTTAACATGAAAAACTCAATCCTTCATTATCCTAGTTATTCAACTGAAAATGTTGCAAGAAAGATGGCCGTCTTTACAGATCATTATAATGATTTGTCTACTTGTGAACAGGCAAAAACAGGCTGGTGATAATAATCAGCAATCTTAACAAGACATTAGCTTCACAAGTTCCTAGTATTTTAAAAGAAACTGCGAAAAGGAGCCAAATTTATCTACTGCATACAGCAAAGACATTGAGTTCTTCTATAATTCATGCATGAAACTGTTGCATACCAAAAATGGTTCATTTCACCATGTTCTACAGCGTTAGATATCCGTTAATCTTTTAGCAGCTTTTTCTACATTATATGCCTTTGAGTGCAAATTCCTATTTCCAGAGAGACCGTGATCTTTGTAGGAGAGGGCTAACTTCGAATTTAGTCAAGACACCAGATTTATGACCCCTTCTCATTTTAAACGTACCATGTAATTATTAATCTCTGGAAAACTTTGATTTAACATATCATCTAAAAGAAATTATTGCGTTGTTATATCCGGCAAAATTTTATGGCATGCAAGGTTGCCTATATATGGAGAATGTCCACATTTTCCAGACAGGAATTAATCTGATCTTTTGACACAGAGGTAAGGTGACTGCTACACTTTTCCTAGTCTGTCAGTCTGTGCCATAAATTACATTATGTTACTGAATATATATATATATATATATATATATATATATATATATATAAATATGCAAATCCTAGTACTAAGCAACAAAAAAAGTGCAACACAGGTTCCTCCTCTCCACATTTTTTTGTATATTTATATTTATTAACATAATAAATTAAATATATATATATATATATATATATATATACATACATATATATATATATATATATATATATATATATATATATATATATACACACATATATTTAAATGCATCAATCTATATATATATACATATATAAAACTATCTATCTATCTATCTATCTATCTATCTATCTATACTAAGCACCAACAAAGACCAAGGCCCTCATTCAATTGCAATTTGGACAATTGAATAGGGCTCTAAATAAGCACATAACATATATTTTTTAAAGAAGTTTTTAGTTTGTAAGCATCTATCCAAAAGCAAGGTTTTCACTAACTTAAAACTTCTTTAAAAAAAATATGTTATGTGCTTATTTAGAACCCTATTCAATTGGCCAAATCGCAATTGAATGAGGGCCCAACACAGTTGCCAGCTTCCACCTCTCCACAATTTTTTATAAATTTATATTTATTGAAATAATAAATTATATATATATATATATATATATGTATATAAATGCATCTATAAATAATTACATATATATATATATATATATATATAATATGTAAATAGTACTGTAGGGATTTGTATTCACATTTAAATGTCTAAAACAAGTTAAAAAAATAGAATTCTGAGAAATACACTTATTACACTGCACTCTGGGAAGCTGAGCAGGGACATGCAAATGTGCCCACAAATGCTTTGTTCTTCAATCCATGACCATTTTTTTAAACATGGCTTCCTTTAAGCTTATGCCTGCTGCATTACACAGCTTTTATGCAAGGCCAAGGTTGGATTATATATATATATTTTATATTATATATAAATGCATCTATATATATTTACTTATATATATATATATATTTATATATATATATATATATATATATATATATATATATATATATATATATATAGGCCCTCATTCAATTGCAATTTGGCCAATTGAATAGGCGTCTAAATAAGCACATAACATATTTTTTTGAAGAAGTTTTTACTTAGTAAACATCTATCCAAAAGCAAGGTTTTCACTAACTAAAAACTTATTTTAAAAAAATATGTTATGTGCTTATTTAGAGCACTATTCAATTGGCCAAATCGCAATTGAATGAGGGCCATAGTATCTATCTATAAATATATCTATATATATATATATATATATATATATATATATATATATATATATATATATAAAGAGATACATAGATAGATACATAGATAGATATGCACGTGCATTTATTAAAAAAAAAACATGAATTACTATACACTTAAATATATCCAAATTAGTTTACTGAAATGTCACTGAGAAATCAAGCTATGACAAACAGGTTTATGTGAATATATCTTTAGCTAAAATAGTCTTTTTAAGAACACTGCTCAGCTACTTTTGTGCTTTTAATTTGAGAAACTGCAAATACTCTGAAACAAAATACAGTTGGTGAAGGAATTTTTGAGTGCAATAAGATTAGATTTCATTCTATAATATCAGAGGTCCCATAAGCACAAATTTGTAACAGTTTAGTCACATGAATTTCAAAGCACTAACTTCATTATAAGCTCATTCCCGACGTGTTCGTGCATGTGTGTTTCTGTAAAATAATGGTAAAAACTCCTAAAAGCTTAAAGGATCATATTTTACTAGAGGGTCATCTCAGGGTTATTAATTCTTTGAATATGTGGCTGATGGAACAATATGGCAGAAAGTTCTTGATATACAAATCCTGCTGACCAAATAATGGGGAAATTTACTAAGCATCTTGCATTATCTCCTGATTTACTAGGCACTATTTCCTATGGGGAACAACAGTCCATCTCATGATATCTCAGCTCTTCTCACCTTAACAATTAACAATTATTAAGAAATAGTCCACATATTAAAAGGATCAGAAGAGATCTAAAAAGGTTTAACTTGATGGACTAACAGTCTTAATTCAACCTCAAATACTATGTAACTCAAGTGAGAAATTAATTAGTAAATTCCACCTAGTGTAAAAAACATTATGCATTTTTGTTTTTTTAATGTATTGTCAATTTTTTATTTTATCAATGGTACAGGAGATTGTTGTCACTTAAGGTAATTCATGGTAAAAATATTTTTGGGGGATTTTTAATTAAATAATTTTATTTTTATTTTGTAATAAAAATAAATGTGTAAATTAAATGTAAACATAAATGTATATCTAAAATATATAAATATGTAAATGTATTTTGCTTCTCTCCAGACCCATCCCTCTCACTCTCTCTCCTAATTCATATCAGTAACTACCTTGTCCTGTTTTTATTTTGTAGTGATTGTTTTTCTTTTATTTCAAGCACCGGGCCTTTTTGATTCTTAGATTTAATTAAAATTATGTATATTTTTCAGCTTCATATTAAATACTTATTTGCAGAAGGTAAATTATATAAATGGTTTAAAAAAACAAATGGATTCATTAAATTATAAATTTTAAAAAGTGTATCATTCAGGCTAGGATGAGCTTCAACTCCCACCCAATGTCTCCACATCTTAATTTTTTTTTGTGGGTTTACCCACAATTGCTGATTTCATCAACCAAATTAGATTGGTTAGTGATCTATTCAAGTAAACATCAATCATAGCTCACACTGAACAAAGAGGTTTTCATTGGTTTAGCCAACTGTAATTTTTGTTTGAGTTTTGGTTATTTTTTTAAATTGTAGTATGCCTTCATTTGGAATATGGAGTCCAATGTTGAGCACCACTTTATAAAAAGGACATTTTAGGGCTGGAAAAGTACGGAGAAGGGCAAAAAAACTAATAAAGGGAATGGACAGACTAAGTTATGAAGAAAGACTACCCAAATTAAATTTATATGCTCTAGAAAAAAAGACGCTTAAGAGGGACTAATGATTATCTTATATAAATATATGCAGGGCCTTTATTATTAGAAAAAAAATCATATTTTAACCCTGGGAGAGAGCCAACCTTCCTAGATCAAATATAGGTAACATCAGATTTGTAATTTAATTATTATAAGAGTCGGTTGATACGAATAACTAGTTGTGCATCCCACTATTGAGTACAAGGAAGTGACACTGGGCTGTATCAATACTATTACTCAATAGTGGGATGTAGAATAATTTTATTAAATATAAGTCTTTGTCAAGTAAACTTTTTGTCCTTAATTTTTTTGCAACTGAGAAGAGGACATCCTTTGAGCTTAGAAGGAAAACGATTCCACCTTAAAGAAAAAAAAGGGTTCTTCACAGTAAGAGTGTTTAAAATATGGACTTCTCTACCAAAGGAGTTTGTGACAGTAGATTTGATAGATAACTTTTAAAATAAATGTAATATATTTTTGAATAAAAGGGGCATTCAGGGTTATTCTGGATAACTAGAGAATGAGTATTGATCCAGGGAGGAATCCAATTGACAGTATCTAGGATCAGGGAGGAATTTTATTATTTTATTCCCCCCCTTTTGTTCCTCTTGATCTATTATCAATTAACAAATAATCTGCATATTACAAAGATCAGAGGAAATAAATAAAGTATTTTTTTCAACCTCAATTACTACTTAACTATGTTACCTGTTTGCTGGGCAGCATATCTATATGTTGTGGCTTTTATTACTTCCAGATCTTGTGATAATGTTTCATTGGATGGAGGTGGCTTTTCTACAGTCATGGAAATCTCACTAATTCTATTGCAGGAAACTATACTAATTGCATAATTGTTTCATTTGCCTGGCCTCCTGTGTAGAAGTAATCTTTTAAACAGAATACATCATTTTTCAAATTATTCCTGAAAAATGTTTGTAATTTGTGACACCTCGACAAAGCATCAGCTTCCTGCTTAAGAATATCACACCTATAACTTTGCATTTGAAAAACTTTAGCACACTTTAAATTTGCCCAATTTTTCTTCACATGTGATTACAAACATACATTCCAGGTTTTAGTGAATAAATGTCCTTTTATTATAATGTAGAACACAACTCAAAATTTATGAGCAATTATGAAGCAATTGGTGAGAAAAATTCTGGTCAAGGCTTATTTATGGATTTAAACTGTGAGGTTCATTAAATATATTTATAAATAAAAGGCGAAAGATTTGCTTAACTTAGCACCATATGACTGCTAGGAATACAGGTACTGTTTTTATAGCTTGCTGAACAGATGTATGATATTGTATTATCATAAATATTACTAACTGCCTAAACCCCGAAAAGCTTATAATAACTTAGAGTGTATTTAATACGTGATTGCTTGCTCTTATGTATGATTACTAAAATTATAAACACAACAACCTACAGGATTCAGTTTCCCAGTAGGTGTTTTCTGCTTGTTTCTAATTGGAAATTATGAGCTCTTAATTTTTAAAATACTATATATTTCAAGATAAATTCAGAAAACTCTTAAATTGTACTGCTCATTAAAAAATACCACAAATGCCCGTATTTTTTATTTACTTATTTCTCAGGATCAGGTGCATGGAACATAGGGGTCTAGACAGAATCTTATAATTGTAAACACTAAGGCCCTCATTCAATTGCAATTTGGCCAATTGAATAGGGCTCTAAATAAGCACATAACATATTTTTTTAAAGAAGTTTTTAGTTAGTAAACATCTATCCAAAAGCAAGGTTTTCACTATCTAAAAACTTATTTGAAAAAAATATGCTATGTGCTTATTTAGACCCCTATTCAATTGGCCAAATCGCAATTGAATGCGGGCCTAACATTTTACTGTGAATATTCTTCAATAAAATATTTAATTTATAGAGGATAAAAACTAATGCATTGTAATACCTGCCTTCCTTTTTTTTTTTTTTGCATAAAGCCTGTAACATTTATTTATTACACAAATAGGGCCTCATTCAATTGCGATTTGGCCAATTGAATAGGGCTCTATATAAGCACAGAGCATATTTATTTTTACAGAAGTTTTTAGTTAGTAAAGACCTTGCTTTTGGATAGAAGTTCACTAACTAAAAACTTCTGTAAAAAAATATGCTATGTGCTTATATAGAGCCCTATTCAATTGGCCAAATCACATTTGAATGAGGCCCTAACAGCCTTATTAAATTGTGATTTGGCAAATTTAAAAGGGCTCTATTTAAGCACATTTTTTTACAGAAGTTTTTAGTTAGTGAACTTCTATCCAAAAGCAAGGTCTTCACTAACTAAAAGCTTCTGTAAAAAAAATATGCTGTGTGCTTAAATAGAGCCCTTATAAATTTGCCAAATCACAATTTAATAAGGCTGTAAATGTCTATAATCTGGGTAAATTAATTTAACACAATAATGAATAATTTGTGTCTCTTTTCATGAACAACAACTTAAGATAATTCATCAGTCATTTCCTTCCAAAACTCTTGTAGAGAATAGGCAAAATTAAGGAGAATGAATGCATAAAATGTAAAATTAAATACATCTATTTTTGCAATGCAACAGAATACAGTGATTTTGGAGGAAAGTTCAAGCTTGTATGAAAAATAAATTAGATTTAAATATCTCCGTGAAATCCCAAATGGTGCTCTTTGGAGGTTTAGAAGAGAAGACTGGATATTCATGGAAACTCTTATTTTTATAGCTATGAAACTTATAATGACAAACTGGATAATTAAGAGAGCTCATCAGTTTTAGAATAAAACAACCTCTGCTTAAACAAATTATTTTTTGAACAATTTGATGGATTTGGAAATCTTGTGAAAAGGAAAAACTAATTTGAAATTAGGAAATTAAATTGAAAGTATAATTATTATGAAAAAATTATAAAAAAAAAAAAAAAATGAGATAATTTTTGTCTGAGTTCAAGTCTATTTATGGAAGGACATTAGAAATACATTAAATTAAGTACAATCTCAACAAACCTGGCAAAACTGTTGTTCATTGTCTACAGAACCACATATTAATACATTTTCAGCCTTATTAAATTGCGATTCCGTAAATTTAAGAGGGCTCTATATAAGCACAGAGCATATTTTATTTACAGAAGTAGTTAGTTAGTGAAGACCTTGCTTTTGAATAAAAGTTCACTAACTAAAAACTTCTGTAAAAAAAATATGCTGTGTGCTTAAATAGAGCACTTTTAAATTTACCGAATCGCAATTTAATAAGGCTGTTAATTTATAAAATTAGTCAACCATATAATGAAATTATTAAAAAAGTTATATTATTACAAAATTGATGTACAGAGGTCTGTGTCATGTTATATATATATATATATATATATATATATATATATATATATATATATTTATATATATATAGTAAATAAATAGTAAATTTATGTTCACATTTGAATGTCCAAAAATTTTTAAAAAATGTATTTACTGTTCAGCATTCGAGAGAAATACAGTTATTCCCCTGCATTCTGGGAACCAGGGCAGGGACATGCAAATGGAAATATAAATATATATATATATATATAAAAAACATAATTTAGCATATGGTAGACAAAAGATTGATAGATGCCCTCCACCACAGAATACAGTAAATAAATAAAACATTTGCACATTTAAATGTCTAATAATAAGTTAAAAATACTTTTTTCCTGCTGAAAATTTCTGAGAAATACAGTTATTGCACTGCATTCTCGGAAACTATCGCTAGGTTTTACAGTGGATGAACTAAACTGCTGGATCTTTGCATAAACTAATGAGCTTTCCATTATGCCTAATGAAAGCACTGTAGTTTCAGGAAAGTCAGCCAGCAGAAACCAAAATGGTATAATCCAAAGCAGTGTAAAAGGTAATAAATTATTACATTTTTACATTCTACAACATTTATCATATTTTTAAGTCAAGTTGTTGAAAAGAGCATATATTTAAGTAAGACTACATTTTTACATTGTTCTTGTTATTTAATTCTTTTAATATAAACTGAACAAAGCCATTGTTAATTTATGTATTCTTAAAATTTTGTATGGCGTAGGTAATGTATAATAAAATTATTAAATGTATTAAAATTGGCAGTTACTTCACCTGTATTATTATATAAGAAACACCCTTTGCTACCTACTCCTCCATTATTCAAATGTCATAAAATACTAGTGTAGTACAGATGGAAATAATAACTGTCTTCAATTACCTCATCTTTGATGCTTGCCAAAAAGTACATGCAATAGCATGTTTAATTCATCATGTTTTGTTTGTGCATTAATAAAAGGAAATTGCATAGACAGGATCTGCAAGTATTATACAGGAGCAGTGAATAGACAGTAAGCTGCCTGATTTCAAGCTGTGCGCTAATTTTGAAACTTATAAAAGTATTATGAAGTGAGTCTAATGTTAAAATAAAATTGCAGGCTTTGAACAATGCATTTTATTTGTGACTGCAGTATATATTCCAACCATAATTAAATCTTGCTGAAGTTTGACAATATCAGCCATATCTTGAAGCTTTCCAACTGAGCTTATATTGAGACACTTAAATATTACATTTTCCATATGCCAGTTGTTTTATTGAATATAGTATTTTTTCTATTAATGTTATTGAAAACTCTGGCACTAAGGAATACAACATTGCAGTTGAAACAACTCTGCATTCAAATCTCCTCACATCCATAGAGGGGTAATAGAATTAGAAACAAAGATTGCTCCCACTGCAGTATAATGATCAATAAATTTGATTTAGTTATAAGAAATATGTTATTGTTAATATAGCCATTGAAGCCCCCATAAGAAGATAATGAGGATAGATATTGAGTCACATATTTATTGAGTTGCATTATCAGCCATGCAATCAAGTCATTTAGGATCTGTTGTGGCCCACTAGGAGAGACAAGCAGCTGCAGGGTCCAAACATCAGAGCTCTCCCTGTGTCCCTCATTAGCTTCAGTGTGTGATAAATCTTTGCATGATTTGTCCTGTGATGTGCTTTATCTGATTCAGCCTGTACCAACACTGTGGGGGTTAAGAGACATTGTGAAATGATTTGCAAGTTGTGGAAAGTGTCAATGACCCCTCTGCATACCCCTGATGCCTCTTCACACTGATTTCCTTCTGATAGTCTTCCTATTTTTGTAGGCACATATGTGCGCTACTGTGTGAGCACTTTAAGTGGTCAATGCATCATTCACAGCTGGCTTGTGAATTTGGCCTGATATGCACCAAGCATATACAAAACAGCCCTGCCCTAGTCTCCCTATCTGTTCTCTGTTTTCCGGTCTTCGGTGGAGCTTTCTTTCAGTCCTGATGGCATCTATATGCTTTTGTTGGCTGCTGTGACAGGTGTCCTGCTGCATAGCTATCTGCACTTGTGTGTTCCTGGCTCTTGGGACACCTGCCCGCTGCCTGGCTGCAGAACCTGTCCTGTTTGGATTATTCTCAGCTTTGTTCTCCTGTTCCCATTAGTGATACTACCATGGATTCCAGTGAAACAGTTACATCAGTTCTAGAGTGGCATCTTGGACTTGCATTAGTTTTGGCCTGCCAACTCTTCATTTGATTTAAGACTTTGTGACCTGTAACAGTAGTGAACCAAATCTTAGAGTAGCATTTTTTACTTATCTTCAGTTTGGTTGCCCAAACCTGGACTTATCTTTATTTGTACCTTGCTGTCTGAGCTATTGCCATCTTCTAATCTTTAAGCCCTATGGACCTAATAGCATCTAGGTTTTTAACTACCCATGATAGAAAGTGTTTTACTCAGAAGCTTTGGGGAATAAGTGGCTATTGTCACAATCTGCTACTTCAATTGGACTTGGTAAGAACCTGGTTTAAACCTATCCAGCAGAATGCGGTTCTTTTACACCTCTGATAGCAGAAGATGGACCACACACAGGAACAAGGCCCAGGAGCTTGCATCCACAGACCAGGATCTCAGGAACACCATATAATCCTTTAGAATTAGGATTAATACACAGACTGACACTTACACTGTGTTTAAGTAAGTACAGACCCAACTGTCATACCTTTATTAATTGTCACATTTTAACAATTTTCTGGCACACAGGCTGGCCAATCTCAGTCAGCCCATTTCTAAATAATAGGGAGCCCTGATTACTGGGAAACCCTGTACATTTGATGAGGTCAGGTCTTAATCTTATCCTGGTGATTATATTTAGGTGGGGCTGAGTGAGTTATCACCAGATAACAACACTGTAACATAATAGGCTGCCCCTGCTTACTCGGAAACCCTGTACATCTGATGAACTCAGCTCTTAATCTCCTCCTGATTGTATTAACAATAACCATTTGCTGTAATATTGAAGTGTATGTACAAGGATTATCTATGAGACTAAGGTCTTGGGCGTTTGGCCGCTGCAATAGCCTGCAGAATATCTAATATGTTTCTTTACAAAAATTCCTATAACATGAAACATAATAGATAAACAAACATACGTACAGTGTAACAGTGTAATCATATTTTAACCATAAGCACTAAGAAATACATAACCATAATAATAAAAACAGGGTAACTCTGGTCAGTCAGGCCCAGGCCATAGTGTAAAACAGTCCAGTCCCAGGCCCTGGGCAGGGGAATAAGTGACTATGATTTTCAATAAAATAGTTAGACCATAGTTTTTTTTATTCAAAAGCATAGTTTATTCCTATTCTAGGTTTGTTTTATCCTATGAAATAAACATAAAATTATTAAAAAGAAAGGATAGCATCAGGAGTTGAATCTAGACTTACTGAATTGTAGACAAATACACAAGTACTAAGCTGTCTGTACATGCTGTGTGAATGAGGCTGGGTAAAAAAAATAATAGCAACAATCGTATCACTCAAATATGCAAAGGATGTCCATGTACCTTGGATGGTGCAGAACTATTTTATATAAAGCAGATATTGACTCAAAAACCCAGCAAAAAGAAAAACACTATTTCCACGTGCCTTTCAAAACACTACTTGACTTCAGTGTTCTTTAAGAAATTAAAGGCTGTTTTTTTTTAACTTTCTTATGAAATCTTGTTCTTCAAAAGGGCATTTTGTTAATATAGAGATACAAAGATCGTTTAACCTTTTACATGAGAGGCAGTTTGAGTATACAGTGAAGGAGAGATGTATGCCAGATGAATAAAAGATGTACACATTATGGAAGCCTCTGCCTTGTCTTCTGGATTAAAATGCTGTGAAAGGTTTTGTAATGATCATGAATATGATTTTAACAATCTCCAAAAAAGATGGGCTTCTTATTTTATGTGCTTCTTATTTTATTCCACCACATAAATAAAAAGTAATTTTGTTTTAGTGTTGGCTAAAAGTAATGTAACAGACTCATACTGATCATAAGCAGATTGCTGGTACATTTTCTATAACTCATTGCACAACCCAACAAAACCTTAGAATCCCCATCTAGCCATGACACATTTTTGGATGTTTTGGATGTGAATTGGGCCTCCCTTGGCCTATGGATTCCCAATGTAACCTGGCTACAATTCATTCCACTCATTACATTACGACTGGACCCTATGTTTATGAAACTTGTGGTGGCGAGGTCATGCTAGTTATTTGCTTGTGTGAGAGTTAATGGGTAACTATTATTAATGGATAACTATTATTCAGCTTGCTCATTCAAACATGTTGTTTGCAATCAAAGTTTGGGAGAAGGGAAGGAATTGTAAGAAGGGTGCGAGTGGGTTGTTATAATTTTAATTAAATCCACTCGGTCACATGAATCAGCGAGCATAAAAAAGTAAGACAAGAAATGAGGTCTTGGTACTGCAACAAGATCCTAGGTGGAACTTGTCAATAAAATCATAGGCCCTCATTCAATTGCGATATGGCCAATTGAATAGGGCTCTAAATAAGAACATAACATATTTTTTTCAAATAAGTTTTTAGTTAGTGAAAACCTTGCTTTTGGATAGATGTTTACTAACTAAAAACTTCTTTAAAAAAATATGTTATGTGCTTATTTAGACCCCTATTCAATTGGGCAAATTGCAATTGAATGAGGGCCATAGAGAGCAGATTATGGGAAGGGGGTCAGAATAACTCTTCTTACATGTTTCATCAGAAGCCCAATCAAAGGATACCACACTGGGAATATTACACTTTTAAGGCATAAAACAACTAAAACCAAAAGCAATTAACCTATACAAAAAAAAAATCAGCCATAACGAGTCTCTGCCATCAGCTACATATTGAAGATGTATTAACCCTTACCATGATGACTATAATAGGTGGAAAACTGTAAAATAATAATAATGTTACTCCTAAAAATGAGAAACACCACATTCAAAATTAATTTTATGGGTCAAAATGTTTTCTCTGCGTGCCAAAATTTTAAATTTATCACCACCACTAATAGATGGCAAAATGGATTCTTGAACTCTTTGTATAAGCACATAGCATATATTTTTTACAGAAGTTTTTAGTTAGTGAAGACCTTGCTTTTGGATAGAAGTTCACTAACTAAAAACTTCTGTAAAAAAATATGCTATGTGTTTTTTATAGAGAACTATTCAATTGGCTGAATCGCAATTTACTGAGGCTGTTAATGTGTTCCTCAATCCTGTGTAGCATGGGCAACATATTGTTGACAATAAAAAGTACATGAAATTAAATACATTCAGAAAGAATTATAGTAATTAATATGTGTCCTATTATCAAAACTCTGACCAGTTATATCGTTCTATATTTGTAGCAACATTGTAAAGACAAGTTTAGCAAAGTTTGCATATACATTTGTAATTTCCTTTGACTTGTAACTAGGTACTCCCTTTACTTCTATAACAAACCATAGAGGGTAATAAGATATTATCCAGGGAAAAATTATTTTGGCAACAAAGATAACTGTCCTCTTAATAATAAGTTACCATTTAGTATGGAAATATCATCACGAATGATGATACCAACCAATGCATAATCATTGCTATATGATGTGGTAAGGCGTAAATCGTCAATTTTAGTTTTATTTCTACTCTTATGGGACCCGGAATACAGAAAAACAATCCTAGGTTTGTTTCTAACTTTCTAATATGCTCTGTCTACATCTTAAGAAGAATAACCTCTCTGAAGAAGTCGCTTACTTAGTAAGATAGACTTAGTTTCAAAATGTTTTAAAGTAGAACAATTATGTCTAAGTCTTACAAATTGTACTTTGGGAATACCATAATGTAAATGTCACGGAGGACAACTATTAGTATTTAATAATGTGTTACTGCCTTACTTTTGTGAAACACATCAGTGGATATCCTTCCAATAATAACATCAGCAATACATTTCACATCCAAAAAATCTACTTCTGTTCTGGGCATAATGTAAGTAAATTTAAGGTTACACGAGTTGTAATTTAATGAATCAATCAATTGTCAAAAAAATAAGTCATCGATGTAATATAAATAACAAATCAAGTTGTTGGAAAAAGGATTTGTAAACATTTTAAGAATTTTGGACTAATCTCAACAAAAATAAATACTTAATAGCTTCTTATCCAGAGAATTATGGAGTACAGGAATATAATTATGCCACATTGTCATAAAGGAATATTCAGGCAACCATTTCTTAGTATTTGACAAGTAACATTTGAGGTTAACAGCCAAAGAAAGATACAAGTCAATAAATTCAGATATTGTCTCTAATAAAGAACCAATGCTCGAAACAATAGGTCTACCTCTTACACTTTATGCATCTTGGGAAGAAGATAAAAAATAGGGATCAATCTACATACAAATAGTTGAAAATGGTACTACCAATGACTCCTGATTCCAACCCATCATCTAAAAATAGTAACAAATCTTTAAATGAATCAGTGCAATTATGAGATAAACACAAATAAGTAGAATCCTCAGATAATTGTCTAATAGCCTCCTAATGATGTTGCTGAAAGTAGATTCACACAATAGAACCTCTTTTATCTGCATTATAATTAATCAATTATTTTTGCTCTTAAAATGTTTTAGTGCATGCCACTCAATAGAATTTACGATTGAACGATCTAGAACTATGAGCTAGTCGATTTAGTTATTTTTCAACATACTCTTGAAAAGTATCTCCATAAGGGCCCATAGATTGAACTGGATAGAAAAGGATTTTGGCTTAAATTGAATTACTTGATAAGAATCACAGGAACTTGTTTGATCCAAGGTCGTAAAAAAGGATCACTGCATGATGAAAAAAATATAAGTTTGAAAACTTTGAATCTAAGAGCTTAATTAGGGCCTCATTCTATTAGCGGCCGTAAATCGGCCGTAAGGCTGCGATTCCTTGCGGGGGTTCAGTTAACTCGCGATTCTATTATACGGCCCCGCAAGGATCTCCCCTTACGGCCGGCCGCATATCTTGGAACCGGCCGTAATCTCAGAAATATAAAAACGCAAAAATAAATTCAAGCCTGCCCTGTACAGCTCTGTAAATGCTAGGGATCATATTGGGGGACATGAGGATTAAAAGTAACCCACTCTCAAGCTTGCACATCAGCCCAAACCCGAGTTCAAATTAACTGTTTATTTTCCGGCTGCGGCGTGGGCGGGTCTGAAGTGCTCCAAGCACTCTGGACTTTTTACATGGATATTTTACGGATATTAAAAATAAAATATTTTACGGATTTGAGTATAGGATAATTATGTGCTATTTTTTCTAACACTTAAAATCCCTTTATAGTCTTCTCAAAGTGCAGGATGGCTTTATTTGAGCTATTTTATGTGCTTAATTGGTGCTAGCGGGACCTCTTTCCTGCAAGTAAGCAGCGGCTCGCTTTTAGCCTTGCAGAGAGGTTTCCCGGAGCAATTGAATTGCAAATAGGAATTTCTTACGGCCGAAACTCTTGCGGCCGTTTTAGATCAAAGGCTTTCCTCCGGCGCGAGCGGCCGCAAGAGATAGCAAGGCACCGGCCGCAAGCCTGCCGGAGCCCCCGGCCGTAAGGGAATAGAATAGCCGAATAGCTTGCGGCCGGTCCTTGCGGCCCCGCAACGGCTGCGGCCGCTAATAGAATGAGGCCCTTAATCAGGGACAAAAGTCAAATAGCTAGTATTGTCATTAGAAAAAAAAATATTTTTGCTGCCTCTGTAGGGATCCATAATACATTAGTGGAAGTTGTTTGTGTGAGAGGGGCGTTTAAATTGCTGGAAAGCTTTGGCCGCATCCTTTGAGGCAACATCCGGCTCTTTGGGACAATGAGGATGAAGAGGTGTGGTTTCAATTTGAATCTTCTCCAGTTATCAAACAAAGCATCTGGACTTCAGCATAATCCCTCCTCCCACACCTCCTTCCGTGATAACTACAAACACACACCCCATCACCCAACTCTCCAGATGTGGTATAGCAAACACAATTTAGAATGCTGCACTCACAAACAAGTAAAAAAATTCAGATTTTCCACAAAAATATTTTATATCTACGACTTACACAACTGCTGATATTAGTTTGGTACATACTTGACAAAGAAGTATATATTTTTTTTGAACTGCGGTGGTCCTGCTGTTTTTCCTATTTATATAACATTACACTTGAAAAGTATATTAACAAAAATTTGATAAATTGTTCCCTGCTCCATATTAAAATAACCTACTACTGGTACTGATTGCTATCCATAAATATAAAGACTTGATAAGGTACGGTCTACAGGTCTAATGATCATAGCCAATCAGAGGGATGCTTGCAGGTAAATCAAATTGAACTCCAAAATAGCTATGGATTCAGTGATTCTTAGACTTGTTTATAAAGATGTGCACAATTAAAATAAGTCTGTGTTGCATATAAGCTAGAGTAGCATTAGGCACCACTCAATAAATAAATATTTAGGAAGAAAATAACCTAGGAGTTAACTGAGGCTCAAATATTAAATTATTTATCTTCTTATTCATATTTCTATATCCTTATAAATGCCTATCTCTGGAAGGATGTGATTTTAACAATTCATTTAAAGAAAGAAAGAAAGGAGAATAAAATACTCTATTTGATAGATAAAGTAAACAAATAACATCATTTTAAAATTTTAATTTTTATTGATGTTTTTTTTTTAAATTGGTTAAAACATATTTAAGACACATTTGACACACAAAGCTTCTTCCTTAATATTAATTATAGTGAATCTATCTGTACTTTTGATCTTATTGTCACTAATTTAAATATAATTCTCAGTGTCCTTTGTATTTTTTAATATCTTTAAATATACTGGGCCTCATTCTATTATCGTCCGCAGCCGCTGCGGGGCCGCAAGGACCGGCCGCAAGCTTTCCGGCTATTCTATTCCCCTCCGGCCGGGGGTTCCGGCAGGCTTGCGGCCGGCGCCTTGTTATCTCTTGCGGCCGATCGCGCCGGAGGAAAGCCTTTGATCTAAAACGGCCGCAAGGAAATTGGCCGTAAGAAAAGCCTGGTTGCTATTCTATTGCTCCGGGAACCCTGTCTGCAAGGCTAAAAACGAGCCGCAGCTTACTTGCAGCAAACAGGTCCCGCTAGCACCAATTAAGCACATAAAATAGCTCAAATAAAGCCATCCTGCACTTTGAGAAGACTATAAAGTGATATTCGGTGTTAGCAAAAATAGCACATAATTAACCTATACTCAAATCCGTAAAATAATTTTTTTTAATATACGTAAAATATCCATGTAAAAAGTCCAGAGTGCTTGGAGCACCTCAGACCCGCCCACGCCGCAGCCGGAAAATAAACAGTTAATTTAAACTTGGGTTTGGGCTGATGTGCAAGCTTGAGAGGGGGTTACTATTAATCCTCATGTCCCCCAATATGATCCCTAGCATTTACAGAGCTGTACAGTGCAGGCTTGAATTTATTTTTGAGTTTTTAGATTTCTGAGCTTACGGCCGGTTTCAAGATATGCGGCCGGCCGTAAGAGGAGATCCTTGCGGGGCCGTATAATAGAATCGCGAGTTAACAGAACCCCCGCAAGGAATCGCAGCCTTACAGACGATAATAGAATGAGGCCCACTGCATATAGTACATATATGAAAAATCTTAGAAATTGGAAGTATTCTTGTAGCTTAAAGGGAAGAAAAAACAGCTAAAACAGTGATTGTTAAAGTGCCAGTGCAAAGAGAATAGTAAAAAGCTAAGTCACTAAGGAATATAGTACCACTCCATTTCCCTCAGACCTTGGTATGATGGAGAGGAGGGATAAAGTAAAGATGGTAAGACATATTCTAGACACTGATTGGCTTAGTTTACCCCCAGACGGCAAGGTCCACAGAGAATAAGTACCGTATATACTCGAGTCACTCATTTTACCCAGTATTTTGTGGTAAAATAGGTGCCTCGGCTTATACTCGGGTCGGTTTATACTCGAGTATATACTGTAGCTTGAGAAAAGTTCTATAGATGAGACATAACAAAACTGAAGGGAAGAAGCATGCATTTCTTATTATATGAGCTATATGCACTAAGCATAGAGGGATGCTAGTAGTGAGATACTCCTATTCCTGCAGTATTAGGGCCTCTTTCAATTGCGATTTGGCGAATTGAATAGGGCTCTATATAAGCACATAGCATATATTTTTTTACAGAAGTTATTAGTTAGTGAACTTCTACCCAAAAGCAAGATCTGCACTAACTAAAAACATTTGTAAAAAAAATATGCTCTGTGCTTATATAGAGCCCTATTCAATAGGCCAAATCGCAATTGAATGAGGCCCTTAGACTCTACACAATAACATAGAAGTGAACGAAGTGCCAAATCTCTCTCACCTTCATAAATATAACCCTTCATTACATCAGTAAAACTGACATCACATTGATGAAAATGTACTAACTTTGACACGCCATGGGCTATAATAGTGTTCTCCTTCTATAAGTCACCTAACTTGTTTCATAACCACCAAGGGCCTCATTCAAATGCAATTTGGCCAATTGAATAGGGCTCTATATAAGCACATAGCATATATTTTTTGCAGAAGTTTTTAGTTAGTGAACTTCTTTCCAAAAGCAAGAAGACTAACTAAAAACGATATGCTATGTGCTTATATAGAGCCCTATTCAATTGGCCAAATTGCATTTGAATGAGGCCCCATGTGAGAAACCTAATCTGAAAACGATTAAAGGTAAATGACCTGCCTCCTGCTGAAAATAAAATGAAAACAGTAGATGGTATAAAACAAATTAATGAAACAAAGGGCCAAGCCGAACTTAGGTCATGTCTAAATTGTGTATACGGCCTGCTTGCTCCGGGCCTGTAAATCACGCCGCTCCTTGGTGGTCTGCGTATTTTTCTTTAGCAAGAGAAGTTTGTAAATTGTAATAAAGACATAAAGAAAGTTTTCATCTCCTGCAAATCTTTCCCCCGAAAAGTTGTTAATTTAACAAATTTGGAAAATAAATCACTTCAGTCAATTACTAAAAGAAAAATGTGGTATAAACGTTTTTTCCATCTTCTGCCTCATTTCTTTTCTGCTCCAAAGCAATCAGAGGTACAATTGTTGATCTCAGATTACACTTGTTGATATCAAATAAATATAGTTCTAGCACCATATGCTGTTTTTAACTTAAAAATTGCAGGGCAATTAATTTGTGATGTTTCACAGGCTCTTAATTGCATTCTTGAATAAGAGATCTTTTCCGTCACATTCCTCGGAGCCTCATTAAAATTTTACTTCTTTAAAAATATAATATTTTATTTCCACCTACTTCCACTTTAGAAAAGTAATATGTTATACTGAGATGTATGATATATTGAAGATTATAGTAAAAAAAATACATCAGTTATGGACCAAAATTCATTTTCAATTCAATTTTATATTTTTTGTTTGCTATTTAAAGGATCTCTGTAACACCATTATAAGAGGAGCTAGTTGTTTAAAATATGTATTGATCACTAATAAAATTCCGATATAATGATTTAAAATAGCAAAATGTTTTATTATATTCATATTCAAAGATTAGATTTTCAACTTCCAGATGAGCTCATTATCTCTACCCTGATAATCAATTCCAAGCCCGCAAGTCACGGGATGTAGGCCATATGTCTGCGGGCCTGCTGTGGGCCCGCAGCGTCCGCAACTGACAGTGCTGTTCAATTGCCCAAGCCCGCAAGACCCGGCCTAATAGCTCACATCGTAAACCATGCTATCGAATGTAGCATTTGCAAACTTGAACATGATCAAGCCCGTAACTATTGATGCAGAAACAGCCAATAAAAACGGCCCGTCAACATTACAGCAGTAAAACATGCAACCCTATTAAATTCCTCTAACGTGTAAATCCGTAGCCCGTAAGACTTAGAGTTATGCGATCAGACCCGCAAATCAGTAAATATTAAATATGAATGAAGCCAATATAATATTATAATCATTGACTCCCGAGATTGATATAACCCCAAAAATTACACATTAAAAATTTATATTTTATATTCCATATTTACGGGCTTGTTGTGCAATTAATTCTAATGTCTTTCATCACTTTCCTCGTATTTTGAAGTACAGTATTGATTTTTTATTTGCATTTAAAGTGCTCCAGACATGTCTTTAAGCCCTTTGCGAGTTCTCCTTGGAACCCTTGACTTGTGGTTCGACTTTTGCCATTTGCGGCCTTGACGGCTTGCTTTGCGAAGGGGAATCGGAGCAATTGAATAGCGATTTGCAATTTTAGCGTTCGCAACTCTTGCAGCCGTGAAAGATCAAAGGCTTGGAGGGGCATTACCTTGCGATGTGAAGCATTGCGGTAAATCGGAGGCCTGAGCCCGCAAAAAGACGCCAATTGAATAGCAAAATAACTTGCAGGCTACATTTCCGAAGCCCAGATGTCATGGAAGCTGAATTGAATGAGGCTCCAAGTCATTAAACCTTTCTGTTGGTATAATCTTGTGCCTGAAAATTTAGCAGCTGCCTACTAGACAAAGCAGCCTCACCCCATTGACATTGTTATGGGCAATAGCAGCTGAGTCTGATTTTTGAAAATACATATAATATTGAATATATTGTATTTAATATAATGAATATTAATTTTATGAATGATTAATGCATAATTAAAAAATCAAGTTCTTTTTCTTGAGGCACTACAGTTGTCCTAAAATGCTGTTCATTGTAAAATGTTGTGTGTTTGAGCCATATTATTGTAAATATCAATGTATATTTCAAGGTAATTGAATATTATATTGTCTCATCCATATACATTTTAGATATAACATTGTAATACATACTGGATACACTTGGTGGGTGTTAAAGCATTGAAATTGAGATCTTGGAGAGCTGTCATTTTCCTACCCTATAATTATATTGTCATAGAAGCATTGAGTATGCAGAGGCATAATTTACATATCATATGTCACTAAACTAAGTGGCTAGATTCTGCCCTCACACAGATGTATATATATATATATATATATATATATATATATATATATATATATATATATATATATAAAGTTATCCAGCACCCACGGGGACTCCCTATTGCCGGATAAGTGTAGTTACCGGTTAATCCGGAGACCCCGAATTTAAGGCTCTAAACGACCCTTAAAACCCCCCAAAACCCTCAACATGCCTTTAAAAAGGTGTTAGCACCTAAACTGTGCCATTTAAGCCCAGAAGAATCAATTAGAAAAAAGTTGTTTTTTTTTTGTTGCAGTCTCGAACTGCCGAATAGTGCCGGATAGTGCCTGTTATGCCGTTTTATGCAGGAGTTTTTTTTTAAATGGGGAATTGATGCTGGTGCCGGTTGATTGAGAGTCCCGGTTAGTTAAGTGCCAGATAATCAGGAGTTTACTGTATAAGAGTAAATAATTAGTACATCTGTGTTCACATTTGAATGTCTAAAACAAGTAAAAAAAACGGTTTCCAGCTCACAATTCTAAGAAATACAGTTATTACACTGCATTCTGGGAAGCTGAGCAGGGACATGCAAATGTGCCCACAAATGGCTCGCTCTTCAATCCAAAAACCATTTTAAACATGGCTTCCTTTAAGCGTATGCCTGCTTTTATGCAAAGCCAAGGTTGGATTATACACAAGCTGAGAATCCTATCCACGTACCGCTGTTTCAAGCTTACTGGCTATCATCAGCATAGAGCGAGATCTCAGCTTGTGTTGTGGACCTTATGATTAGGTAGTTCCCCACAGCAATCATTTAATATATGGTGGGCAAAAGAGCGATAGAAGCCCTCCACCGTACAGTAAATAAATAGTACATCTGTGTTCACATTTTAATGTCTAAAACAACACCATGCTGGTATATAGTGCAGATATACTGGAGTAGGTTGCCAGTTCCTTCTCCAGTGGGCCACAGCATACAGCTCCTGGTGGTCTCTCACCCAAGCACTGACCAGGCCCAACACTGCATGGCTTTAGTGTAGTGTGACCTCTTGGTTCCCTGGACTCAAATCCAGGTCGCAGCACCAAAACCTAGCCACTGGACCACCAAGGAACAGTTCATTTCAAATTTAAGTATAAACCTAAATATCAGTAATGTATTCCTTGTACCCCTTCTGGATTGCTTCCTTGTCATGATGAAGGGGCTTGTGTACGTCAATGAAGCTGTGTCACCCAAGATGGCAGGTCATAACAGAGTGGTCAATAGATCAAAAATAGATAATTTTAACTTACAATCGTGTGCTCTTTCACACCATGAAGAGCACTTACAGAGAGGTAAATGGCACTTTAAATATAATGGGATTAACATATATTCCCTCCATGGCCAGCCTTATCATTGAACGCCACATAATAAATGATCTGTGTGGGGTAGCAGGTATTGCAGTTGTTGCTGAACAGCTTTGATTTTGATATTATAACAATCAAATATTGCTATGACTGAACCTCCCCCTTTTATAGTGCAAGTCACTAACATATTTATATATTGATCTTTGGTATTCATCTATATGGAAGAAAAATATTATCTATTTAGCAAATTCCAAGTATGGTAATTAGTGTTTAGTTGACGCTGTGTATCATTGCACATTAAGATTAGCATATGTATTACATGTGATACAACTCAAAAACATAAGGTTCATATGTGTTATAATTTCATGATCACATTGTTACTATATAGATCACAATATATACATGCTTTTCTATTATAGAAAATCACAACAACACACTTAATTGCTTCTACACTAAATAAGATGCAAATTTATGATAAGCATAGCAACATAAGTGGTCCTCTCACATTAAGCACACTCTTGAAATAGTATTTAGCTACGGCATTTATCAGCAAAGGCAGCATAAGGAACTGCAATTACATCTATGGTTTAATAGATAACCAAATGGGGCCCAATTCAATTGCTAGACTGCATCTCACAGGATCCAGACTCTATGGGCCCTATTCAATTGCCCAAATCGTAAATTTATACACACTTAAAATCACTCTTAATATTGCTACATATTCTGAAAATATTACTTATTGGCACTCATTTCTTAAGTCAATAGAATGCATATAAACATTTATAAAAAAAACAACCAAAGACAAATTTATGAGTTCAAGGCATTTGCAAGTAGCTGATGACGATCGTAAGTTACTGGCCCAAAGCCGACTCTGTAAACCAAGCACTGGTGCGTAGCAGTTCAGGGCGGGAACATGATCAATTAAGCAAGCCAGTAACCTCCCATTTCGAATTAGCCAATAGAAAATGAGACTGTTATTATTACGAAAGTAAACATGCAGGTTACATGTCAATCAATTAGGTTTAGGGGTCCGATATGCGATCAGACTCGCAAACCCTCAAAATAAAGAATTATGAAAATGAATGCCAATACTGTTCTAGTCCATGTGGGTGGCCTGATATGTATTAACTCATTGATACCCGAGATTGATAAAACCCCGAAATGAAACATAAAAATACATTTTATTTACTGCCGATTTGTGAGCTTGGCGCTGTTGTGCAATTAATTTTACTGTCTACCATCACTTTTCCCATTATTTACAGAGTAGTATTGATTTTTTATATGCATTTACGGTGCTACCGACAGGGGTTAAACCCCCTTGCAGGTCCTCTCTAGCACTCGCAGGATTTTCTCCTTCATTTGCCATACACGGGTGTGAAAACATGTGGTGGCTTGGGGAATTGGAGCAATTGAATAGCGATTTGCGATTATAGCCATTGGAACTCTTGAGAAAGTGAAAGATCAAAGGCTTTGGGAGGTTGTAAGTTACAGGTCTAACCATCGCTAAGTTTTCAAGGCCGTAACCCGTAAATCATTTGGAGCCCGCAAAAATACGCCAATTTAATAGCAAATTAACTTGTGGCCTCACTTACGGGCTACAGTAACTTGTATAAGCTCAATTGAATCGGGCTCATATTCCCTTGATGCAGTTAGATAGGAGGCTCTGCATGCAAAAAGCTGTATTGCAAAGATTGTTAGTGTTAATGGCATTTTGCAGGCCGCCATGTTTAAAAAATAAATAAAATAATGTTAGTTTATAATTCGAAATAATATTAGTGTATGCATAAAAGAAAAAAAATCCTTATATCTTGGTTATCTATCTTGTTTTTTAAGGAAAAGAAAAAAAATCTAAAAATATGCTAGGCTAATAAGGATAGGGGTAGTGGAAGGAGGTTCAGATATAGGAATACATTGTCTCTTTGCTATTGCCTGAAGATGGCCAAATCAGGAGGTTAAAAAGTTAGTTTAAATTGTTCTCTAAACAACAAGAGTAAAGATCAGTGTAAGCAGAGGCAGAACTACCATTGGTGAATCTGGTTTAATGCACTGGGGCCCTGCTCTGGGGCCCAGTGCTGTCCAATATTTTTTATTTCATTTACATATTAAAGATAAAGATTTTTGTTCAGTCGTGTCCGACTCTCAGTGGCCATATGGACGTAGCACGCCTGGCATTTCTGTCTGTGTTTCTGGTTGTGCTTTTCTTGGCAGTGTGTTGCCAGTTCCTTCTTCAGTGGACTGTGATTTGTCTGACCTCTCTGCTATGACCTGCCCATCTTGGGTGACCCTACATGGTACAGCCCACAGCTTCATTGAAGTACAGAAGCCACTGCACCACAACAAGGTAGAAACCCAGAAGGGGTTTAAAGCACTACTGTAGTGCATGTAAAAGTAAAGATCATCAGCCTTATTAAATTGCGATTCAGCCAATTGAATAAGGCTCTATATAAGCACATAGCATATTTTTTTTTACAGAAGTTTTTAGTTAATTAAGACCTTTTGGATAGAAGTTCAGTAACTAAAAACTTCTGTAAAAAAATATGCTCTGTGCTTATATAGAGCCCTATTCAATTGGCGGAATAGCAATTTAATAAGGCTGCATATGTTTGTTAACAACAGACTATTAAAGAAAATTATGCAGTCTAAAAAATAAAAAAAAGGTAATATTTTTTCAGACATTTTAATTTGCCAGTTTTACCCTCAAGCAGAACTGCTTATCTCCTTCTACCTTTGCCTATCAAAGGGCATGGCCAACGTTTCATGGAAACTGGACTAAAAAATTCAGTCAGTCTATGGGTCATACTGAGTTCAGTAATAGTGGCAGGGCTGTGATGGCTCATGCACTGTATGGGCCTCATTCAATTGCGATTTGGCCAAATGAATAGGGCTCTATATAAGCACAGAGCATATTTTTTTACTGAAGTTTTGAGTTAGTGAAGACCTTGCTTTTGAATAGAAGTTCACTAACTAAAAACTTCTTAAAAAAATATGCTATGTGCTTATATAGAGCCCTATTCAACTGATCAAAATGCAATTGAATGAGGCCCTAAGTGTGCAGGGCCTATGAGTTTACAATAGAGCTGTTACCTCTATGTATGCCGTTGATGCAGAGCTATTTATGTCATGGTAACAGGCACATCTGGCCACTTTCCTAGGGAGGTAGAGAAAAGCGGCTCTGCTTGAGGAAAAAACAAACAACTTATAAAGTAACAAAAAAATATTAATAGTCTATGCGCAGAAATCAAACATGAGCTTTATTTGTAAACACACTACAGTGGTTCTTAAATGTATTTATGTTACCAAAAACACTGTTTCAACTTATCAAAATAATTGTTACATCCATTACAACATGCACATTGCTTTAAATGAAAATTGTATAGATTTTGTCACCTGCAAAACATGTGAACTCTGAGACACCTACCCCACCAAGAGTTGATTTATTTTCTAGGCTTATCATATGAAGATGGAATACGTGTGCCTTGTATGAAAAGGTGGAAAATAAGGATTCAACAAGAAAATTTGTGATTCTAGAAACACTTTCATGTTGATCTCAAAGACAGAGAACACAATAAATTTTATTTAGGACAAGTCCGAAGAAGCATGGAGATGATTAAGAGAAGCCAGTCAAATGCAAAAAAAGAGAATGCATAAAAAGAGAAACTAAGCCAGAGTAACTACTTTGCAGAAGGATATGAAACAGATCAATTTACTACAAAACATCTACGGTGTAGAAAGCACAATAAATTCTGGGGATTTTTAACCTAAGACATCTGCAAGTATGTAAATCAAAATACTCAACCATACATAATAAATCTTATAACAAACAGTCCAGTAATAGAAACCCCGGTTAGGGCAAAGGACTTTCTAAAGCACATTGCATCATTATAATTTGAGAAGGTATCTTCAAATATATTCTGAAAAGGAAGATGTGTAGAAAGGACACAGCAGAAAGCTGTGATTCAACAGAAACATTCCCATCAAGATCCAATTTAAGATTTTATACCCACCAAATATATCATGTCACTTTATTAAAGACAAGCAATGTACAGCTGCACATGGAAAAATATAACAGAAAATAACATGGGCTTACAACATAGCAATATATTTGAAAGGAAAATGCACCATACTAGTAGCATGTCTAGATTACTTAAGAGCTATATATATTAGCAGTGGTGGAGCTACTGCTGGTGCAGCAGGTGCAAAGCACCAGTGCAACAGTTTAGAGGCCCATTGCAATGAGGAATATTAATTTACTAGCGACTTGCCTGTCAAAAATGACTGGGCAATAAAATTGTAAGGCAGGTAATGCTGTTTGCCACGGACATTACATCTTTGGTGGTCTGAGATCCTTCGGCGCTCATTGCGAGCCTTGCGCTGAGCGCCTTTGGCTGTTGGTTGTTGTGTTTTTTTTTCTGATAGGCGCTGTTGCTGTTATTGTTTGGTCGGCGCTGATCTGCTTTTTGCGCTTATTGCAAGGCTTTGTGTGCTATAAGCAGCGTTGGTGCTCATTGTCAGGTGCGCGGTGAATGGCATTTGTGTTTATTGCCACAGTGTTTTTTTTTTTTGTGTATATGTATTTTTCTATGGTAATTAAATGATTAATAAATTAATAAATTAATATTCTTTACCTATTTGGAAGTAATATATGCATTGTGCTGAAGAGCTGACAATCTGTTTTGATGTTCCTGCAGTATATAATGTAGGTTTGCACTGTTGTGGAGCTGAGGTGTAAGTGTCAGCAATGTGTGCAGTGTGTAGTGTAAATAGGCTACGTGCGCGAGGGAAAGCCGTTAGGGTAGCTGTGTACTTCCGCATTGTGTAAGTTAATGTTGTAAAATGGCGGCGAATGTGTATGTGGTACGCAAGTGTGGATGATTTAGCATCCTTGCTAAAAGTGTATCTTTAGCTCGTACGGCTTTTTTGAAAATCCGTATGTGTTTCGTGGTGTTTTGCATCTTCAGGGTCCTATAGCCTCGTTTTGTTTTTTTTCGTTGGCCATTTTTTCTCTCGCTTAGGGGATTTTCGAGGTCCTGGGTGCCACCCCTTGCTGTGGGTAAGCTTTTTATGACTTTTTTGGGTGTATTTATTGTGTTTTTAATGTTTTCAGGTACGCATGGTTCGGCCATTAAGGTCGTATTTTTGCGAGGTCGTAATGGTTTTGTTTCTGAGTCCCGCGGTTCGTATATTTTTAGGCTAAGGCCGTAAATTTTGTGTTCTAAGTCCCGCGGTTCGTATTTTTTTGTGTACGTCCGTATATAGTGATTGCGTGCTAGATCTATTTTGTTAAAGTGCCATTTGTGTGGGTGTTTGTAACCGCGTGTGAGGTGATGTAGAGCCTCCATTTCCGCAAATGCACTCCATCAGACTCTTGTCTCAAAATCTTAAATTTTTTTTAAAAAAATAATAAATTTAAAGAAGCGTTAATATTCTCAAACTGTGTACCCTACCAACCTTCAGAACAGAGACCTCTACTCCAATTGCTGTATTGCCAGTGCCGGATCTACCTTTTTGGAGCCCCTAGGCAGTGAAGTGGATAAGCCCATGCGAGCATGTGCGCAAGATATGCATGCACCAATTTTTCCCTTTTATGTGCGTGTATATCGCTCTCTATGTCCCATAATAATTATTTAAACACCATAGCTATTCATACACAAGCTGAGCTATTACTTGTTTATTAAATGCATTTGATGTTGGGCCAGTCTATGAACTGTTGTATTTTGTTTTTAAGCCAGAAATTATTTTTCATTTTTTTTTGTGTGGCTCGCAATGAGCGCCTTTGGCGCTCATTGTGAGGCTGTTGGTTGTTTGTGTGCTATGAGCATTTTTTTTGTATGCTAATGAAATAATTAATAAAATAATAAATGAATATACTTTACCTATTTTGAAGTACTGTATGCAGGAAGCATTGTGCAGAAGAGCTGGCAATCTGTTTTGATGTTGCTGCAGTATACAATGTGTGTTTTGAGGGCTGTGGAGCTGCTGTGTAAGTGTCAGCAATGTGTGCAGTGTGTAGTGTAAATAGTGTGCGTGCGCAAGGAAAATCCGTTAGGGTAGCTGGGTACTTTCGGATTGTGTAAGTTAGTGTTGTAAAATGGCACCTAATGTGTGGTACGCGGCTGTGGCTGATTTGGCGTCCTTGTTCTTGGATCGCGTCCGTCTTTTTCGGAAAATCCGTATGTGTTTGGTAGTGTTTTGCGTCTTTAGGGTCCTGTAGCCTAGTTTACGTTTTTTTCGGCGGCCATTTTTTCTCTCGCTTAGGGGATTTTCGGGTGTCTAAACTCTTGTTTAAATAGAGGTGTAACTTCAGTTTCCGAGGTCCTGGGTGCCCCCCCTTGCTGTGGGTAAGCTTTTTATGTATTTCTTGTGCGTATTTCTTGTGTTTTGAATGTTTTCATGTGCGCAGGTTTTGGGCGGTAAAGTAGTATTTTTGCGAGGTTGTAATGTTTTTTTTCCTGCGTCTCGTATTTGTAAGTCCTTAAATTTTGCGAGGTCCGCAGTTGCTGGCAAGGAGCACCTTCAGCGCTCCATGCCAGCAACTGCGGCCCTCCCTTCGTGAGCCCGCAGCGTTAGCAACAACCCGCTTGCTTACAACTATATATGTGAAGCTGCCTATTTATTAATATGCGTTTATATGTGTAACTTTATAGTACATTGCATGGCAGGAGGCACGAATTTAGTTTCCTTTTCAGTGATATCCCAAGACTGCAAACTGTAGCTCAACACTTTACATTTCGGACCTACTGCAATTTTGTGCTCTAGATTATAAACGATCACTGAAAATTGCTGATACAAAGATAAATATGTCATGAAGGGATTAGTAGAAAGAAATGTATTCCTGTGGGAGGGATGTGTGTTCATCCTCTCACTGAAAACACAGCTTTAAAGTTTTTCAGAAAATATTTTGTCAAGATATGGTTTATTTTCTTGCCTTGTCACTGTAATCCTTGCTGATTTAATTGTATTGTAATTCACGAATGTAAGCAGAAAACAATTTTCTTGGCGCCATACATGGATCTTATAACATGGAATAATATTTTGTACTTCTGTTGACCATTATATTAAAGATTTCTGTACGTACCCAGATAAGGGAAGTGTTTAAAGTACCACTGTAGTTTCATATTTAAAATATATTAAATAGACATTTTTTTTAAATCTGATAAAAATTTCAATAGGATTAATGGAAAATGTATTAATTTACTTGGCCACATTCTTTTGGTAATCTAGTGAATAAAACCAGCACAGAAGCAGAAAATGTAATAAAACAAGAATAATTCCATGTAAAATTTAAAGGCATATGTAAGTGAGCTGGATTATGAATGCATCTGATAGAGGAGAATTAGTAGTGTATGAAAACATGTGTTTGTTAGAAAAGTTCAGTTTACTTACAAAGTTATTTGCACAAAAGTCAAATCCAGTGGTTCACACCCACAGGACACTTACATAAGCCGGGTACACACAGGAAATACAGCAGTGTACCCATAGGAAATACAGCAAGATACATATTTTGACCTTTCTGGTACAGAGCACAGAAAGTAACTGTTGCAGTTCTTGTACTGAGCACATGCCAGAAGCCACTGAATGATACATTGTATTATCCTGATGGATTTGAATATTATGCTAATTGAGGTGGAGTTTTCTAGGGGTTTATACAAAAAATGCAAATGCCAAAAAACATAGGAAATTTAGCAAACTTCAAGATAAGCTAATTAATGTTTATTTTGGGTTATTTTTTAAATGCTTTTTAACTTACACATCCCTTTAAAAAATAAATGGTTTGCTTTCTTAAACATTTTTCGTATTATTGAGTTTTGTTATTTAAAAGACCAGATAGAAAAAATAAATTGTCAATAAAAAGTTAATGCAACAAAAATAGAGGAACAACTCCTTATTGGATAAGCAGCCTTTGCGAGAATGAGGAAAACTTAAGAGCTTGCTCTATGGGACATTACCCACCCATGGGTGAATCTCAAATGATGGTCACTTCATTTGTGCTCTTGCAGATGTGCACGACCCTGCAGATATCAGTCTGACCCTGCACACAAGGCCATGCCAGCCCTGACATGCCAGGCATATTTATTATTTATGTTATAAGTATTTTGAAGTAGTATAAAAGTACTTAGACTACCATATTCATCGAGCAATTAGATAGTGCCGTCATTCTCAGTCATGCTGATTCTAGGACAACCTGGTTATCTATATCTCTCTAAGTTATATGGATACAATTCCTTGAATTTTTTCCTGACATATAGTATATGGAAGAGTGTGCCTGACACAGAGAGTATGAGAGTGTGTAACCCATTGAGTGCGTTCTTTGTCAATGTACCACCCACACAAGGGTTTCCTGTCGCACCCTCATTCATATTACTCATCATCACACAAAACATATAGACCATTACAATGGCCAGTACAATACCATTACAATGGCTCATGACTAAAAAAAACAACACTTGAAACTTCAGCATAAGTTATGACATGTCTTGTTTAATATTCCCAGGCTTAATTAAAAAAAAAAAAATGAAAGGAACTATGTTACCCCAAAATCAAGTAGTTTTTTAAATTATTTTTATGGAACCCTAAAACCTGGCTATATTTTGAACTTTACTGAGATATTGACATTGACATTGTTTTTGCTGTATTATAATGCAAATGTGCAGGTCACTAATTAGCTTCCTTGTTGTGCTAATCAGTAACAAAGCTTTTTTTCATCACATAAATATGCAGGCACAACTTACCCACAGTGTTGTGAGGGTGACAATTGACATTTGAATACTAAGTTGCACAATTGATTAATATTGTAGCACAAACAACAATGAATATCTCATTATTTGCTGTAGTGAAATGCCCCTTTAACATTTTCTGCAAGAATATTTAATTCTATATTTTATACATTCACATATGATATCCGTAAAGTATTTGCTTGTAGACCATCAGATGTTTTGTTTGGAGTCCTTGGTATCAGATCATTTCTGCTTCGCCATCTGTAGGGGTGATATTTGAAGCCAGTGTTGTTCATTAAAACCAGTTACATTGTCACATAAAATAAAGAAAGGAGGAATGTACAGGAAATGTCCTTGTAAAATATAGAGTACAAAAGGCAAAAACCCATTTGGATGCATTGATATAGAAAATATTTAGGGAATGGTAGCAGACAGCAAAACGTCACATATATAGGGCCTCATTCAATTGAGATTTGGACAATTGAATAGGGCTCTATATAATCACACAGCATATATTTTTTACAGAAGTTTTTAGTTAGTGAAGACCTTGCTTTTGGATAGAAGTTCACTAACTAAAAACTTCTGTAAAAAAATATGCTTGGTGTATATATAGAGCCATTTTCAATTGGACATTTTAGCCATTTTCATTTTCAATCACAATTTTATAAGGCTGTTTATCACTACTTAACTAAGTGCAAGATAAACATTAAAATTACCTTAAAGTTTGCAAAATCTCTTGAGTTTGCTAGCAGTTGATTTTAAAAGTTAACACCTGTGGAAATCCCTGCTAAAATTAGCATACAATTCATAATTTGTTTTGTTCCATCATGGGCAGCTAATACATTTTTTCAATTTGTGATGGCAGTTTGTGCAGCAAGACATTGTGGAATGTGTAGTCCCCAGCATGAGGAAGCAAGAAGGAGCCCAGACATTGCTCTTTGGATCTCTGCTCTGTTCTGCTGTTGGTTTTTAGGTTAGTATAGGGTTAGAAAACGTACCCAAATGCAGTGTTCCTATTGGTAGGTACACTGTGCCTATGTAAGCCACTTTGGGGGTGTGGAAAACATATTTTATGTGCACTGTAATGTGTGTTTCTGATAAAAGCATTATGTGTTAGATTTGAAAAAGTTAAAATTAGAGAAACTGATATTGTAAGAACTCATGCAAAGCTAATAAGTAGCTATGGGAGTTCTTCTGAGAGAAGTTCTGTTGCTGGGTAAATAGGCAGGCATTTCCATATTTCCAGGAGATGAGGGGCATAAAGTGGAACCTGCTCCAGAAAATAAGATGGATTGAGCATGATAATAGGAGCACCCAAGGAACATTGAACTGCAGCTACAGCAACACCGCCCACTTCAAACCCAGTACATGGAGGGGCAGTTTGCAGGCCTAAACAATAACTTGGTCAGGGTAGGGGACCTTACTCTCCATGCCCAAATGTTTTCATCGCGAGGCTGCCTCCCAATTCACCACTCCACAGGAGACGTCCCCCAAAACTCCCCTCTACCACAGCTGCCTGTTCCAACAGCTGCTCATCCACCTCCTCCACCTACCAACCAGGAGACCATGGAGTGGCACAGGGAGGGGATTCCAGTGTCAAAGAGAGTCAGGAGACCGGGGTGCATTTAGTAGAGTGCTTCTCAACTCCTGTGACAATAAGCATCACTGAGGCCCTGATTAGCTCACCTGTGCCTAAAATGTGAACTATTGTTGGTCTAGAATTGAGAAACACTGGTGCAGTCCATTTTTTTGTTACATTGCTGTTTTGTTTTTTTCTTTATAGGTAGCTCTGAAATATAGCAATATAATGTGTGTGGATCTCCATGCACTGCTACTTGATACTGTAACTGAACCATGTACAGCGCACACAAGTCTCACATAAGTTTAGAGTTTACCAAATAGTGGATGGCCCAATCAATTGATGTTTTAAGGAGTAATCTTTCAAATAAATATGGCCTAATTCATTGCATCAAAATCATAATATCAGCTTTATGTAGCCATGTCATGTTTCTTAGCAATTATAACATGATTCCTACCCAAAGTCAGTTGACAGGAAATACTGAAATCAACACTCATCAATTGTGCAAATGTTTATGGATTATTTCAACAATTATTTCTTTTTGACGCATTATTCTAAGAATTGAATTTTGTGGATTACTGCTATCCATATATATTTATGTTTTGAACAATGCACATTCAAGATAAAGATTTATATAGATCAAGTGCTCTTCTTTAGAGTGTCATCCGAAATGCATAATTGTTAGAGCACAGATTAGTAATAAACAATATGCACAGTATTACTTTATGATTTGATAGAAAATACATCATTGGTATCTCTACTGGGAGATCAACAGCAGTTAGGTTTGTTAGCATTCATAAACTGTTCATATCCTTCTTTTTTTTCTCTCATCCCTTTCTTGTTTTTTTGTTTTTTTTTATTATATATTTTTTTGATGCTACACAGAGCATTTCAGAGCTGTCATACTATATTTCAGTATTTCAGTCACACTTGCTGTGTGTAGGTACATGGGTTTCTAGGTGATAGATAAGCAAAATATGTAGGTGCTATACACTATTTGTAGGTGCTGTACATTGTTAGTTCCATATTAGTAAATCAATTGTTGGAGAAACCAGTTATTCTGCTGTACTGACCAGATACAACGGATATGTACATGCTATGAATTTGTCTAGTGTTAAGGATTAGAAAGTATCTATGTACAATGAAAAGATGTAAGTAGGAGACTTACTGTATATTTAATACCTTTAATGGTTGTTCTAGGCCCAGTCCAAACTCTCTGTATTATTCCAATTTTTTTTTGTTATATCATGGTTTTCCCATGCTCACATTGTGGATTTTGTTAAACATATTAGTTATTTAGCACCGTTATAAAACATCAGAACACATATACATACAGAATATGGCATTTTTAAAACAACTTTCTAAACTCCAATTTTTAACATTGTTATAATTAACAATAATTATTAATCTCATACACCCATTCTCCGACTTTTCCATGTGTTCCTAGACCATGGACAATGTGTTCCTCTAAAAGTTATTAGATCTGAGCCTATTTATAGTTTCATGACTACTGGCCAATTTCCCATGTAAACTCAGCCAACAAAGTTCGGACAAATTGCCAAATATTACATAGTTTTTTTTGTCCAAACTGTTTTTTTGGGTAAGCTACCACCATTTTTCCAGTTATACAATTTATGTAATCATCTTTATTGTATATAATATGTAAATATCTAACAACTGTGGTACATTTATTCCCATAACTGGCAGTGATCACATTTCAAACATTATACTTTTTTTGAGAATCACAGATCTATAATGTTGAAAAATTACAATAATTATACACAGTGTGGGGTTGTACTGGTAAGCTATAGAAAACAGAGGGGCAGTGAGTCTTATGGATGCAAGATATTGTGCTTTTGTTCCCATTGTTTTAATGTAATCACATAAGAAAATATAATTTAAGGACCACAACTAAAAAATATGTATTTGAGCATATTTAAAGGGATATCTAAGTTTGCTGGATTAATAAATTTCTGCACTCTATAGGCAAAAAGCAGTCTATATGTAAGCAGCACATCTCATAAAACATTTTATGTTTATTAATATCTAAAAATCCCTCTAATGATTATTTTGACACCCCCAGGGGTTGTCTACACAGGTTCATGATCCCCACCCAATCAGTATGCAGTATCCGGGGAGCAATATTAACATACTATTTACCTGCTCTTGCTTGCTCAGCCAATAGGAGAGCAGTGTTTTCAGCCTTCCAGTCAGTGCTGTGATTTGACTCATCCCCACTTCCTTTCTATGCTGTGTGCTGTTGCCATAGCAACTAACATAGTGCTATGTCTCAAATCTTTCACAAATTGGAGAGGTGTTAACCTTAATTATTTTGAAACTGTCAGAAATGACAATAGATTTTAGCTTCAATGTAAGTGTTTAAATGTTTTATATACTACCGTATATACTCGAGAATAAGCCGAGTTTTTCAGCCCTTTTTTTAAGGCTAAAAAGGGCCCCCTCGTCTTATACTCGAGTCACTCTCCCCCCGTGTCTCTCTAACCCCCCCTTGTGTCTCTCTACCCCCCCGTGTCTCTCAACCTCCCGGGTCTCTCCAACACCCCTTGTGTCTCTCTACCCCCCGTGTCTCTCAACCCCTCCTGTGTCTCTTTCCCTCCCCCTAGTCATTCTCAACCCCCCCTCATTCTAACCCCCCTCCCTCATACTACCCCCCCCTCTCCCCTCACTTACCTGCTCCGGCCTCAGCTCCTTCCGGGTCTTGATGTGGCGCGCATGTGACGTCACATGCGCGCCACGTCATTAGCATATACCGTGTGCTGGCACCCGGTATATGCTAATGCCGTGATGTCACACGCGCGACACCCTGTATATGCTAATGACGTGGCGCGCATGTGACGTCACATGCGCGCCTCATCAAGACCCGGAAGGAGCGGAGGCCGGAGCAGGTAAGCGAGGGGAGGTAGGTATTTAGAGGGGTAGGAGGGGGTTTGGGTTTAGAATGAGGGGGGTTGAGGAGGGAGGTTGAGGAGGGAGGTTTAGGAGGGGGTTGAGGATGGGGGGTTGAGGTTGAGGAGGGAGGTTGAGGATGGTGGGGTTGAGGTTGAGGAGGGAGGTGGAGGAGGGGGTTGAGGATGAGGAGGGAGGTTGAGGAGGGGGTTGAGGATGAGGAGGGGGGTTGAGGTTGAGGATGGGGGGTGAGGAGGAGGTGTTGAGGATGAGGGGGTTGAGGAGGGAGGTTGAGGAGGGAGGATGAGGAGGGAGGATGAGGAGGGGGGTTGAGGAGGGGGGTTGAGAATGGGGGGGTTGAGGAGGGGGTTGAGGATTGGGGGGTTTGAGGTTGAGGAGGGAGGTTGAGGATGGGGGGTTAAAGATGGGGGGTTGAGGAGGGGGTTGAGGATGGAGGGGTTGAGGTTGAGGAGGGGGTTGAGGATAAGGAGGGAGGTTGAGGATGAGGAGGGAGGTTGAGGAGGGGGTTGAGGATGAGGAGGGGGGTTGAGGTTGAGAATGGGGGTTTGAGGAGGAGGGGTTTAAGGATGATGAGGAGGGAGGTTGAGGATGAGGAGTGGGGTTGAGGAGGGAGGTTGAGAATGAGGAGGGGGGAAGAGACACAGGGAAGGGAGAGGGGGTGAAGAGACACAGAGAAGGGAGAGGGGAGAAGAGACACAGGGAAGAGAGAGGGGAGAAGAGACACGGGAGAGAGAGGGGGACACAGAAGACACAAAAGGGATGGACACAGGGGGCAGCACATTTCCCACCCTCGGCTTATACTCGAGTCACTCATTTTACCCAGTATTTTGTGGTAAAATAGGTGCCTTGGCTTATACTCGGGTCGGCTTATACTCGAGTATATACAGTATTAATTCTCCTCTATCAGATGCATTTATAATCCATGAAACTTACATATCCCTTTAAGCAGAAAAAAATCATACATATAGTTCTTAATTAGAATTTTTTTTGATGAATCTGCAGGAACCTGGAAAGATCCATAATATTTTGGTGGAAGTTGTGAGAGTGGAATTTACATTTCTGGAGAGCTATGGTTGTAGTGAATGATGCAAGGAGTCTGCGTCTGGGCCAGTGAAAGGGGCACTGTGTTTATTTCACTCTTAGCCAATTGTCTTTACAATGGCTCTCTGTTGCCTCATTCCCCACCCTTCTTTCTACTGTCCCAAAACACACATCCTCATGATTCAGCTCTGAGGAAGTGATGTAATAAACACAAAATTGATTCTTGTACTCAGAAACAGAGTCTTTAAAACTGTAGATTTTCCCAAAAAATATTTTATATCCATGAATAACACAGCTGTTAATTTGGTACATACAAACAAGTGTCTTTTTTCTTGAACTGCATCTCCAGGGGCCTTATTCGAATGCTACTTTTTAGAGATCTGGGCTCGCAAGTGGAGATCCCTTAGCTATTCAATTGCCTTCAGTTTGCGCGCTCAAATCGAGTTACTTGCTACGAGCTGAGATCGATTGCGATTCTTAAAATCGCAAGTTACAAGAGTTGCGGCCTCTAAAATCACGAATCGCTAATCAATTGCTCCAATTTTCCCTCTGTCAAGCCCGCAAATGGCAAAAATCGAGCCACAGGTTACTGGGACCAAGGAGGTCTAGCAAAGGGCTTACTTACAAATCTTATCCATCCAGCACTGTAAATGATGGGGAACACAATGGACGACATTAGAATCAAAAGCACAACATTCACAAGCTCGCACATTGCCAAAATATAATACTTTATTTCATGTTTATTTTCCATCCAAAGTCCTATGGGCTTCAACCTCCAAGCCCTTAGGTCTTTGGAATCCAACCTCCATATATCACTGAAGTCCTACGGGCTTGAATAACGGGTTACGGGCTTGGAGGTCATTCAAGGACGTTGGACTTTGGACGGAAATTAAACATGAAATAAAGTATTATATATTAGCGATGTGCGAGCTTAAGAATGTTGTGCTTTTAATTCTAATGTCACCCATTGTGTTCTCCATCATTTACAATATATTTTCTTTTCAAGTGCTCAGATTTTTCGGGCTTGAGCTACAAGTTACGGGCTTGCGTCCGAGCCCACAAATGCATGTTTCCGACCAGTCTCGCACCGGCGCCTAACTTGCGAGCCCGGCCAATTGAATACCATTGCAAAAGTAGACCTACTGGAGCCCGCAACTCGATGATAGGAAGTCGGCTACTTGCGATCGAGTAACGGCCCCAAATTGAACGCTTCCTCTTAACTTACTGGTAAAATAAAGGATGGCCAAACACGTTGTTGTTTTATCTGCTTCAGTGTTAATTATTTTGAATTAATATGATGCATTTTCCATTTGTGTAATGTATAAAACCAGCAATTTTAATGCATGATAGAAAGTTTTGAACTACAATGGCCCTTTTAAGCTATTAGTAGGGAATTCTGTTGATATTCGGTCCCTTAAATACCTTGGCCTAATGATATAATATACCTGGGATTAGAACTTCATAACCAATAACGCATTTATGTTCTGATGTAATTCCTTTTTTCACAGCAGCTCCTAGTTTAACTTGTCATGTACGGATAATTCGGTCTAAGTAAATAGACAGTTAGACTAATGTTTACAGTATCCTCTCTCTTCCTATTTGTAGTGAGTCACGTAAACATGAACTATACTGGGATATGGGCTTAAAGGGTCAGCGATCTTATAAAAACAGTTGTCACTCTCAAGTAAAACACCTGGTATATCATTTTTATTCTTTAAACTTCATTACTGCTGAAAGATTAGGATGTATTAGGATGTCTCCTTTCTAGGCAGTAAGATTTCCTGTGTATAAAAATAAAGTCAATTAAAATATTTCTTTTTTTTTTTTTTTTTTTTTTTTTTTTTTTTAGGATATGGTTTTTAATTTAATTCCAATGAATAGTTTTGGAAAATGCATTAATGTGAATCTCAGATGCTGAAATTAGATAACAATATGTTTTATCCCTGCTATTAGTGCGGTAATATTTTCTAGCATGAGTTTAATGTTAATAATTTTTGACGGTGTCATGCATTGTATAAAAAACAAGAAAAATGGATAAAAGCATAATTATTTGCACTTGCTGTTCATTGAAAATGTCATTTATGAAATGAGAATGAGAAAATAAGGCAAATGGAAAATAAAATATAAACTTTATTAATGGTAAGAATGATAAAATACAAATCTGACATTTGTTGTTATCTTATTTGGGTTTATTATTAACAAAAAACATATTCAGAAAAACAACATAGCTCCAAAACACTTTTAATTTGTAGAGGTAGAAAGTCACAAACTTTACCTCCAGCAACATATGCAAAGTTAGTAAATTGCTTTTAGAAGATACGGATGGAGTAAAATTGTACTGTTCATATTTTCTACTTTTCTTACTTAGGGCCTCATTCAATTGCGATTTTGCTAATTGAATAGGGCTCTATATAAGCACAGAGCATTTTTTTTTTTACAGAAGTTTTTAGTTAGTGAAGACTTTGCTTTTGGATAGAAGTTCACTAACTAAAAACTTCTGTAAAAAAATATGATCTGTGCTTATATTGAGCCCTATTCGGCTGGCAAAATCCCAATTGAATGAGGCTATTAGTTAAGTAATACCTTATTGGACTAAGATTCTTCTAACTGGGTAAACCTCTTCATGGTAATCACTAACATTGTTTTATTATTATGAGATCTGCAATGCTCACTCTCCACCCATTTCTGAATTTTACCATATATTTTTGGCGATTAGAGGTGAAGTGTTATTACCAAGGCTCGGGCCCAACTTATAAAATGATATATCTATAATAAAAATGTTTAATACAATATATAATTGCCCATCAACCAGCCTATGTCATTGCTAATAATGTTTCCTTACTTAGGCCCCTATTCAATTGAGCAATTGTTAGTTACTGGAGCCCGTAATGTAGCCGGTAAATTAATTTGCTATTCATTTGGCATCTTTTAGCTACCTGCAAAGAGATTTGCGGGTTACAGGCTGAAAATCTCTGCGGTTGTTAAAATCGTAACTCCGACCCAGCTAAGCCTTTGATCTTTCAAGCCTGTAAATGCTACAACTGCAAATTGTGCAAATTGCTATTAAATTGCTACAATTCCTCAAGGCCGCAATTGTTTTCACACCCTCAAATGGCAAATGTAGAAGAAATCTCGGTAATCAAGGAGTTAATTCATATCAGACCACCCACATGGACTAGATCAGTATCGTAATATATTTTTATTATTATGTACATTGCCAGATCGCATATCGGACTTCTAAACGCTAATTGATTCATGTTTATCCTCCATGTTTTACTGATGTCATGATGACGGTCTCATTTACTATTGTCTGTTTCTAAATCAGTAGTTACGGCCTTGCTTAATTGATCATGATTATGCTCTGAAATGCTACTTACGAGTGCATGGCTTATGATTTAGGCTTTTGGCCAGGTAGCTGCGGGCTTGTGCAATTGAATCACTCTGTAACTGTTGCAATTGAATAATTCTATTAAAATAGAAATCAGCCAGAAAATTGTGAATATAATAATATGTTATAATATTTGTTAGTTAGGGGAATGGCACTTCCTCATCTGTCTTTCGCACCTCCAGAGATCTTGGTACATTTTCAATGGAATTGCTTGTCTCAATGAGATACTACAGTACTGAGAAACATGAGACACCCATACTTATAACCAATGAAAATAAATAAATGAAAGTAAATAAATGTGCAATATGTATCCACTAGTACATTTTCTCATGCAGTTTTATGCTGTCTTGGCTATTTCATATGCGTTCAACTCCACATGCCACTCTTCTCCAGCCTGATCTGCTTTCTCCCCAATCTTTCTTTATTTTCTCATTGTCTTGTACTAATTTCTCTCAGGAACATACAACAGAGATACTTTGGCATGGATGTAGGAACTCGAGGGGTGGGGCTGGGAGGCAAATCCCCCCCAGATTTTTCAAAGTAGGTGTTTATGTGTATAGAAGCAGTTGTATGGTATTGTTTAACCCAGATTTTCTTTGGCTCCTACACCCGTGTACTTTGGGATTGTAAACTCTCCATGTTTTCCATTTGATTATTACATTTTGGTCACCACTGGGGCCCTTTCTGGATCGCTACCTTGATGTGGCGAAGGGCTTGTGTACCTCATTGAAGCTGTGTGCTATACCATGTAGGGTCACTCAGGATCATAGCAGAGAGGTCAGACAAATTACAGTCCACTGGCAACCCGCTCCAGCATCTTTGCCAAAAGGATCATGTGGATAAGCACAACCAGAACCCCAAACAGGTGTGCCTGGTGTGCTGCATCAACGTTGGTCACCAAGAGTCGAACACCACTGAAGGACTGAACAACAACAACAGCACCATGCTGGTAATTTAGATATTGAGAATTCAACTTTAAATCAGGGGTGAGGATAATGTGTCTGAATTAGGGGCCACTAACTTTCAGGATAAATCAATCTTGGACCACGTGTTATATTTTTTTACCACATTCGACCCTTTTACTGCAAGTGTGTGTGTGTGTATATATATACATATATATATATATATATATATATATATATATATATATATATATATATTAGCGCTATGGTAAATGATGGCCCTTTATAAATGAAGAGTAATAATATTATATTAACATACTGAAATATATATATATATATATATATATATATATATATATAATCACATATATAGTTGTGAGCGTACGAGTTGTTGCTAACGCTGCGGGCTCGCGTAGCGAGCTGCGGTCCTCGCGTAGCGAGGGCCGCGGCTCGCGCAGCGAGCCGAGGCCCTCGCAAAGCGAGGGCACTGCCCGAGGGTCTCAGTTGCTGGCATGGAGCGCCGAAGGCGCTCCATGCCAGCAACTGAGGACCCTCGCGAAGCAAGGGCCTCAGTTGCTGGCATGGAGCGCCGTAGGCGCTCCATGCCAGCACCTGAGGACCTCGCAAAGCGAGGGCCGCAGTTGCTGGCATGGAGCGCCGAAGGCGCTCCTTGCCAGCAACTGCGACCCTCGCAAACTTCACGTCGCAACCCAAACAGTACGACACACACATTACGACACTCGCAAACAACATACGACACACGTTCACACACATTACGGACTCCCAACACTCGGACGCAACTCGCGAACATTACAAAATGTAAAACACAATACATACACACACCACATACATAAAAAACTTACCTACACCAAGAGGGAGCACCCAGCACCTCAAAAATACAACTTACACCTCGATTTTACTTCAAATAAAACAGTTTAGAGACAAAAAAAAAAAAAAGCGAGAGAAAAAATGGCCGCCGAACAAAACGAAAACGAGGCTACAGCACTCTAAACTCGCAAAACACCACAAGAAACTCGCAAAACACCACAAAACACCTACGGATATTCCGATACAAACGTATAACACACATTACTCGCCATTTGACGCCAATGCGGAAGTACACGACAACGGTTTGGGCTCGCGCACGCACAGTGTTACACTGCACACATTCAGCACGCTTACACAGCAGATCCACACCACTAATGCTGCAGCAACATCAAAACACATTCACAGCTCTTCCACACAATGCTTTAAAATAGGTAAAGTATATTCATTTATTAATGTATTATATATTTCATTATTACACACTAAACAGCATTAGCTACCTTACAATTTCATTGCCGTCATTTTTTGACGGGCAATTCGCTAGTGCATTATAAAGTGATACATTTTTTATTGGACAAACAATTTAGGGAGAGTGACAAGCTCTCAAGAGGTACATCTCTCTTTATCAAGTCAGAAGCAAGACTGATAAAGATGTAACATAATAATAATTTGAACAGACATGTTACATCAGTTATCAGATTATTCATCTGGAATATATATATATATATAATACATTTTGTATTTCTGTGAATCCTGAGCGGGTGATAAGTTCATAAGCTTATTTTTAGACTTGCGGATGGGCTTACAAATGTATTACTTGTTTCTTTATATATGTGTGTGTGTGTTTAGGTACATTTTTTAATGCAATTTATTCAAAAATATTTAATAAAAAAAATACAATGAATTAATCATAACATCTAAAGTTACTATGCAAATTGTAAATGTATAACCTCTTGTCTATGCATGGGCTTATTGGGTAAAATGGGAGGATGGGGAGAAAGCCGAGTTCCTCAATATGTGACTATGTATTTTATTAGTTCATCAACAAAAAAAGAGGTGAGCACCGCTGACCTAACATAACTATGTAAGTAAAGATGTTATGTTGCGTTAAACAGAGAGATAAAAAATGGAACTGACGACAAAGGCAAAATGTGAAGTCAATTTGTCTATTTGTGACCGAGTCTTAAAACAGGGCCAGTAAACCTGTATGTATATTATACGTAAATATTTGTGTAGGATGTATATATCATTTTTGACATAAAATAATCAACGTAAGTTCACAAAGACTAAACTGTAACCAATTCATAGCAACATAACACACAGAAAGTTTAAAATTAATATAAATTGTAAATTGACAAATTAGGGTTACACTCATTTATTTTACAGCAAACGTACTATTGTAAAGGATGTTGTACAAATCTAAGATGAATATACAGGTGGTCCCCAGGTTACAGACGACCCCACTTAAAAACAAGCTCCCAAGGCTTTTTGTATGAGATATTTTCTGTAACTTATTATTACAGTACAGGGATATTATTAATATTACTATACAATTGCCCATCAAAAAATGATGGCAATTCGTAGAATAATTTGTAATGTTTCTCTCTCTCCCCTGTGTCTCCCCCCCATCCCTTGTGCCTCTTTCCCCCCTCTCCCTCCCGTGTTTCTTTCCCCCTCTCCCTTCCCTGTGTCTCGCGCCCCGCCTCTCCCTCCCCTGTGTCTCATCCCCCTCTCCCTCCCCTGTGTCTCCTTCCACCCTCTCCCTCCCCTGTGTATCATTGCCCCCACTCACCCCCTCTCCCTCCCCTGTATGTCTTTCCCCCATCCCTCCCCTGTGTCACTTTGCCCCCTCTCACCCCCTCTACCCTCCCCTGTGTCTCATTCCCCCATCTCCCTCCCCTGTGTCTCTTTGCCCCCTCTTCCCCCTCTCCCTCCCCTTTATCTCTCCCCCCTCTCCCTTCCATTTGGCTCTTTCCCCAACCACACAATCTCTCTCTTCTCTCCTGTGTCCTCCCTACCTCCCTACCTCTTCACCCCTCCTTCTCTCCCCCCTTCCCTTTCCCTTGTGAGCCTCGCAATGAGTGCCGAAGGCGCTCATTGCGAGCCTTGCCATGCGTTACGCGCCTGCGCAACTCACAACTTTCCGCACCCATTGTGGGCCTCCCAATGAGCGATGAAAGTGTCCTCCCTACCTCTTCTTTCCTCCTTCGTTCCCCTCCCCTCCTCTCTCCCATTCCCTCTACCTTGCAAGCCTCTCAATGAGCGCCTTTGGCGCTCATTGTGAGCCTTGATATGCCCATGCGCAACTACGCCCATGCGCAACTCACAACTTTGGCACCCATTGCAAGCCCTTCAATGAGCACAGAAAGTGTCCTCCCAACCTCTTCTCCCCTCCCCTTTCCCATTTCCTTTCCCTTGCGAGCCTTGTATAGTATATGCGCATTCTCAACTCGCCCATCGAGGCCTCGACATGCTCTACGCACAACTTTGGTTATATTAAAGAGTACACAAAGATATTCATACAAGGTGCCGACATTCCCATTATTTTACCTTACTGAGCATGTGGTAAAAATAGCCCCTGCCAATGCTAGAAGAGGGGTATCCTGTTTTCACCTTCCGTAAATTCTGTAATTTAAAGCCTGACTATTGATGTTAATACTTGCCAACACTAGCTTGCCAGATCACGGTGGCTTGTGATGTGCTGCTTTGGGCTGTGTTTTAGAAGACACAAAGCCTTCAGTAAATCACATGGTGACTTGAGATGTTGATCACAAATCATCATGGTCCATTGTAACACATTGCAGCCACTTGAGATCCTTTAATAGACACAATACATGTTTGCTTTTCTATTTCTTTCTGATGGCCTGTTATTTTCATTTGTTTTGAGATACTCCTGTGTGAGTACTTTTTTATAGCACAGTAACATTTATGGCTCTCTGTTTTCCCCCTTTTCCAGATTCTTGGCAGATTATACCAGTGAAGGGCCTCATATACGCCCCATTAGTCTCAGTGATTTAAAACGGAATATTTTATGCTAAGTAAATTGGAAACATCTCTACACGAAAGGAATTGATTCATAATAGATATATAGATAATGAGATTAATGAGAAATGTAATGGGCTGTGTTTTGTCGAAGAGGGGCATTATCTCCCTCTCTGAGGTCCACATGGGGAGTGTCTGAGTGTCAAATACCCCCTCAGGTGTCCTGTTGGCCACCACTGAATTATACCTTAAGGCTATTTTGGAGGATTTAAGTAATGTTTTGTGAACCATAGCACCCTTTACTCCCTGTTGGACTTTTTAACGTAGCAATTCTTTGTAAACTTGACTATTTGGTCTGATTTGTCATATTTTAGTTAGCAATCACATCTTTTCTATTTTTTATTCTAGTTTGCACATGGAAAGCACTGTATTTTGAAGAAGGAAAAAAGATAGATCTTTAGCGCTAGTTAGATTTTTGTTTTTTAGACATTTTTTTAATTTCAATGCATGCTTGCCATATATATTTAATAAAATAGCATTAACAATGGGCAAAAACCTTTCTAAAAAAGTTAAAAATATAATATTTATAATTTATCGCCTCTTCCTATCTGTGATTATGTGTTTATTGTACAGAAATGGGATCTGTGAAGGTTGAGATTACTTTACTGACAATAAATTACCATTTGCAGTTTTATATCATAGACAACTGGATATATTAAGTGTAGATTATCTATACATGTCCTTCCTTTCTCTAAGACGCCTGATCAAGGTCCATTAATATACACTTACAGTGGGGGTTGGTAAAGAAGATAAGGCCTAAGGCGCTCCATGCCAGCAACTGCGACCCTCGCAAACTTTACGTCGCAACGCAAACAACATACGACACACGTTAACACACATTACGACCTCGCAACACTCGGACGCAACTCGCGAACATTACAAAATTCAAAACACAATAAATACAGACAGCACATACATAAAAACCTTACCTACAGCAACAGGGAGCATCCAGGACCTCAAAAAAGCAACTTACACCATGATTTCACTCAAAATAAAAGAGTTTACACACTAAAAAATTTGATAAGCGACAGAAAAAATGGCCGCCGAGCAAAACGAAAACGAGGCTACAACCGCAAACGCCATACGAGACACGTTAGCACACATTACGACCTCGCAAAAATCGGACACAACACGCGAACATAAAAACATTTAAAACACAATAAATACACACAACACACACATAAAAAGCTTACCTACAGCAAGAGGAACCATCCAGCACCTCAAAAAACCAAGTTACACCTTCATTTCAATAAAAATAAAAGAGTTTAGACACTAAGAAAATCGAGAGAAAAAATGGCCGACGAACAAAACGAAAACTAGGCTACAGCACTCTAAACACGGAAAACACCACAACACACTCGCAAAACACCACAAGAAACTCGCAAAACACCACGAAGCACCGACGGATAATCCGCAAAGACGCATACCACAGATTACCCGCCATTGTACGCCAATGCGGAAGCACACCACTACGCTAACGGTTTCGTCTCGCGCACGCACACTATTACACTGCACACATTCAGCACGCTTACACAGCAGCTCCACAACACTAATGCTGCAGCAACATCAAAACAGATTGCCAGCTCTTCAACACAATGCTTCAAAATAGGTAAAGTATATTTATTTATTAATGTGTTATATATTTCATTATTACACACCAAACATCATTAGCTCACTTACAATTTGATTGCCGTCATTTTTTGACGGGCAATTCGCTAGTAATACATATTTGTAGACTTTTCATTTCTGGGGCCTTTATTGTGTCCCTTTATGTTTAGCCTTACTCACAGTGGATAGAAAAACACTACAATCCACTCCACAGAAAATCCAACATGACCAACCCAACAACTGACACATCTTTGCTAACATCATTAGTCTCCGTATCAGTCAGATTATGGAATTGCTTTCTAGATAAACCACTAAAAAGGAACATATAATTACAGACTGGTGTTTTTTTCTTCTCTTTCAGATATTTCTTTCACCAAATCTGCCACTTTAGTTTTTTTTCTTTAACCCAGCAAAACATTTAGCCTTGAGCTCCCCATCTCATTTACAGTCTTAAAGTTACTGAAAACAGGGAGATTAAACAGAAACAGCAAGTCGACAGATGGGATATTCGAAGGGGATACTTGTGTAAATAATTTATCTACACAAGTCCCCAGTGACCTCAGGAGCGGAACCACATGTAGCTGAGCTCAGTGCATATAAAGGAAGATTAAGGGTGTGTACTTGCTGCATTACTGCTACATACTATGGGAAACTTGCTTTGATAAATTTATATTATTTTCATTTATATAGTAGGACTGGGGTGGCATTATAATAGCAGATGACTGCTGGGATTCATGTCTATTGGCAGTTTATTCATATTGATATTTTAAACAAATTGCTTTTATATATATATATATATATATATATATATATATATATATATATATATATATATATATACACAAGCGACTTGCCCGTCAAAAAAGTAGACAAGACAGTTTGAAGCCTGGCCTTTGGCGCTCATTGCGAGACTCTCCCCACCCCTGTGTCTCTTTCCGCCCTCTCCCTCCCCTGTGCAATTGCTTTTTTTTCCATGGGAATATTGCTATAACACTCTTGTAAAGCACTTTAAAGCCACTGCAAAGCTTACAAAATCTACAGGTTTATTTAGTACTAGCGAATTGCCCGTCAAAAATGACGGCATGATATTGTTTTTTACATTATGTCTCTCCCCCCCTCCCCTGTTTCCCTTCTCCCCCTCCCCCTGTGTCTCTTCCCCCTCTCCCTCCCCTGTGTTTCTCCCCCTCCCTCTTGTCTCTTTCCCCCTCTCCCCTGTGTCTTTTCCCCCTCCCTGTATCTTCTTCCCACTCTACCCTGTGTCTCCTTCCCCCTCTCCCTCGACTGTGCCTCCATTCCCCTCTCCTTCTCCTGTGCATCCTTTCTGCCTCTATTTCCCCCCTCTCTCCCTCTGCTTTGTCTCTTTTCCTCTCTTCCTCCCCCTTCCCACCTGTGTCTCTTCCCCCCTCTCCCTCCCCTGTGACTCTTCCCCCCTCTCTCCCCACTGTGTCTTCCCCCCTCCCCTGTGTCTGTTCTCCCTCCCCTGTGTCTCTACTACCCTCTCCCTCCCCTCTCCCACCCTTGTGTGTCTTCTCCCTGTCTCCCTCCCTTGTATCTTTTCCCCCCTCTCCCACCCAGTGTCTCTTTCCCTCCTTCCCCTGTGTCTCTTCCCCTCCTCTCCCTCCCCTGTGTCTCTCTCCCCCTTCTCCATCCCCTGTTTCTTTCCCCCTCCCTCCCCTGTGTCTCTTCCCCCTCCCTCCCCTGTGTCTCTTCCTCCATCCCTCCCCTGTGTCTCTTCCCCCTCTCCCTCCCCTGTGTCTCTTTCCCTCTCTCGCTTCCCCTGTGACTCTTCCCATCCCTTTCCCACCCCTGTGTCTCCTTCCCCCCTCTCCCCCCACAATGTCTCCTTCCCCCCTCTCCTGTGCCTCCTTTCCCCTCTCCCTCGCAATTTCGACAACTATATATGTGATAAGTGTCCATGCTTGGGGCCTCATTCTATTATCGGCCGAAAAAAGGCCGCAAGGCTCCTCTTACGGCCGGCCGTATATCTTGCAACCGGCCGTAAGCTCAGAAAACTTTAAAGTCAAAAATAAATTCGAGACAACACTGTAAAGCTCTGTAAATGCTAGGGATTATATTGGGGGACATGAGGATTAATAGTAACCCCCTCTCAAGCTTGCACATCAGCCCAAATCCGAGATTACATTAACTGTTTATTTTCAGGCTGCAGCGTGGGCGGGTCTGAGGTGCTCCAAGCACTCTGGACTTTTTACATGGATATTTGACATAAATTAAAAAATTTATTTTTTACGGATTTGAGTATAGGGGAATGTTGTGCTATTAATGCTAACACCTACAACCACTTTATAGTCTCCTCAGAGTGCAGGATGCCTTTATTTCTGCTTTATAATGTGCTTAATTGGTGCTAGCGGGACCTTTTTGCTGCAAGTAAGCTGCGGCTCTCTTTTAGCCTTGCAGAGAGGGTTCCCGGAGCAATAGAATAGCAACCAAGCTTTTCTTGCGGCCGAAACTCTTGCGGACGTTTTAGATCAAAGGCTTTCCTCCGGCGCGTGCGGCCGCACGGGATAGCAAGGCGCCGGCCACAAGCCTGCCGGAATCCCCAGCCGGAGGGGAATAGAATAGCAGAATAGCTTGCGGCCGGTCCTTGCGGCCCCGCATCTCCTACGGCCGGTAATAGAATGAGGCCCTTGGTGTTTTAATATGAGACTGTGTAGGAACAGGATACATACAAAACATCTTGTTTAGCTAATCACCCCCACTCATTCCGGACAGTCTTACATATTGTATTCAGTCAAACCTCAGCATTATTCACTGGTGAACATATTAGAGTAGGCATTTGAAAACCATGAGCCTCATTCATTTGCAAAGCCGCAGCTCGCGGTATATAGGCTGTATGTCTGCGTGCTTGAACTCTGCTACAATTCCGGTGCTATTCAATTGAACAAGCCTGCAAGTTAGGGACCAAAAGCCAAAAGCCGAAACCATAAACCATGCAATTGTATGTAGCATTTCAGAGAGTTAACATGATCAATTAAGCAAGGCCGTAACTACCCATTTAGAAACAGCCAATAGAAAATGAGACCGTCATCATTAGGTCAGCAAAACATGGAGGTTACATGTCAATCAATTAGCGTTTAGTTGTCCGATATGCGATCAGACCCACAATCCGGCAATGTACAAAATAATAAAAATAAATTAAGTAAATGTTCTAGTCCATGTGGGTGGCCTGATATGTATTAACTCATTGATTCCTGAAATGAATATAGCCCCAACATGAAACATTAAAATAATATTTTTTTTATTGCTGATTTGAGAGCTTGAGACTGTTGTGAAATTAATTCAAATGTCTTTCATCGCTTACCCCGTCATTCATAGTGCAGTATTGATGTTTTATTTGCATTTACAGTGCTACCGACATGTCTTTAACCTCTTTGCTGTTCCCATCTGTTACTTATACGAATTACTTCTACATTTGCCATTTACAGGTGTGAAAACATTTGCGGGCTTGCTGAATAGTAGCGATTTTAGCCATCGTTACTCTTGCGGACGTAAAAGATCAAAAGTTACGGTTGTAACAACTGCAGGGATTTTCAGCCCGTAACCCGTAGACCGTTTGCAGCTCGCAAAAATACGCCACTTGAATAGCAAATTAGTTTACGGCCTACTTTACGGTCTCCAGTAACTTACAATTTCTCAATTAAATGAGGCCCCATGTTATTTGTAACAGGTTAGCCATCTTGTAAATTAAAGGACCACTATAGGCATCAACAAAAGGGCACTTGTTTGTAACTTATTTACCAAATTAGCAGCTGTGTAAGCCATAGACATTGTTTGGGAAAATCTGAATTTTTTAAACTCTGTTTATGAGTACAGGAATCCATTTTGTGTTTGTTAAATCTATCTCATCCTGAGAGCTGGATTATAACAATGTTTGTTTGTAGTTCTCTTTTTGGTGAGGAAGGAACAGGAAGAAGTCCAGAATATCTGTGAGATAATTGGACAAGATTGAGATTGACACCACAACCCTTACCTTTCACTGGCCCAGAAGCAATAAGTTGCATCAATAGATGCAACCACGTATTCACAGAAATATAAATGCCTCTCTCAAACATACACTTTCTATCAAGGATCATGGATTCCTATTGGGCCCTGCAGAGGTATCATTCTTTATTTATTTTTCAAATTGTTTTCCTGCTTTATATATATATATTCATTCATTGTGCAGTGGCACTTTAATTGCCTTCATGATTCTTTGTCAAAAAATATTCTGAGCTCTTTGGTCACAAACTCATTACATTTAGTCCACCACTAGACATAGGGCCTCATTCTATTATCGGCCGCAGCCGCTGCGGGGCCGCAAGGACCGGCCGCAAGCTATTCTGCTATTCTATTCCCTTACGGCCGTAGGCTCCGGCAGGCTTGCGGCCGGTGCCTTGCTATCTCTTGCGGCCGATCGCGCCGGAGGAAAGCCTTTGATCTAAAACGGCCGCAAGAGATTTGCAATTCAATTGCTCCGGGAAACCTCTCTGCAAGGCTAAAAACGAGCCGCAGTTACTTGCAGGAAAAAGGTCTCGCTAGCACCAATTAAGCACATAAAATAGCTCAAATAAAGCCATCCTGCACTTTGAGAAGACTATAAAGGGATTTTAGGTGTTAGAAAAAATAGCACATAATTCCCCTATACTCAAATCCGTAAAATATTTTATTTTTAATATCCGTAAAATATCCATGTAAAAAGTCCAGAGTGCTTGGAGCACCTCAGACACACCCACGCCGCAGCCGGCAAATAAACAGTTAATTTGAACTCGGGTTTGGGCAGATGTGCAAGCTTGAGAGTGGGTTCCTTTTAATCCTCATGTCCCCCAATATGATCCCTAGCATTTACAGAGCTGTACAGTGCAGGCTTGAATTTATTTTTCAGTTTTTATATTTCACAGATTACGGCCGGTTCCAAGATATGCGGCCGGCCGTAAAAGGAGATCCTTGCGGGGCCGTATAATAGAATCGCGAGTTAACTGAACCCCCGCAAGGAATCGCAGCCTTACGGCCGATTTACGGCCGATAATAGAATGAGGCCCATAGTACCTAAAAGCAAATAATGCACGGGTGTGTCCATTTGCATGTCTAAAACCCGTTTGTTGCTTTATAAACTATTTCTGGATAGAGTTCCAGATAGAGGTCCAACTGTCATATTTAAACTCTTAGTTATCAAGAGGGCCACAAGTCCATTTTTAGACATGATTATATTGATGGGGACTTTAGCAAGCTTTGAAGACTGTTAAAAGAACTTCTCGGGATCATACTTATTGTAGAAGTTAATGCTGAACAATAAAAGTTATGCTTTTTATATCCATTTGTGTATTTTACACATCCATCATGTTTTCAATTGACATTATTCACCCTATCATTGGCTTTGTACGAATTATCATAACTGATTCACTGCCATTCATGCTATCTATTAGTTTGTTTTCACGAACATTACACAATTATTTTTCTATAATCTCAGTATTTACTCTTTATCCCTTGCTAAATTATTACATGTTTTAAAAATAGTCAAAGTATTTTTTAAAACTGATTAGACTCCTTTTTAGAATTTTTTACTGTGTATACTTGAGTACCGCTATCAAATAATCTAATCAAATTAACCGTACACCCACAACAATATTTTCTCTTTGTAGCCGCTCGCAAATGCCTCAAACTCACAAATTTTGTCTGTGGGTGTTTTTTTAAATAAATATTTAGATGTATTCGATTGACTACAGCTCACAAATTCTGCCCTCAAGGTTGAACTCGTAAACCCTGCCTTTTTTAAGTCTGATTTCAGAGGGCGTGATCATATGATCTGACTATATTTATGCAAGCCTGTAATTGACTTCGTAGAAACAACTAATAGTAAATGAGACCGTTATCATGATGTCAGTAAAACATGGAAGTTAGACGTAATCTGCATTCGAAGGCTTAGAATTAATTAGTGCCAATAAGTAATATTTGGCGATCAGGCTAACAAACAAGCACTCTATAAAATGCATTAAATCATCTGTTTTAGTCCACGTGGGTTTCATGATATGCATTAACCCCTTATGGGATCGATATTACGCAGAAATAACAAAACAAAATGTTTTAAATGCATATTTGTGTGTTTGAGACTGTGGTGCAATTATTTCTAATGTCCTTCCATGCTTTCCTGTGCTTTTAAAGTACAGTATTGTGTGTGTAATTGCTGTTACAGCTTTAATAAGTATTTGTAAAAGCCCTTGTGAGTCCTATTTAGTATTAGTAATATTTTTGACACAAAATGTATACTTTTTTCAATTGCGGGTTTGACTTTATTTGCGATCTAGAGCTCCAGGTCTAATAAAATATTAATTTTATGTAACTTTAATTATTTAGAGCTCATCATAATCGAGCTGTGCTAAAACCAATAGAGTTCTAAGGGCAGTTTTGCGGGTTTGGCTGGCCCATAATCATTGTGGACGGGGAACTCGTAATCGTATTCTGAGTAGCTAATAGAATATGTGGTAATATTAAGAGCAGTTTTAAGTGTGTATAAATTTATGAATTTGGCAATAGAATAGGGCCCTAAGTTACTCAGTTACTTCTCTTTTAGCCAAACGTTCTCTGTTTCTGTCCATGTTACTGACTACCTATTACCAATCAGGCCTATTTCTCACCTCACTCCTTTTCCAGTGTTTTCTGAAACAAGTGGAATCTTTTAAAGGACTACCTTATAGTTTGCTCTTTTGAAGTACATGACTTACAGTAATAATGGACAACATTACAGTGATCCTTTAACTTTTGGGTTCCCCTGGTTCATTGAAATGGTGGAGAGGGTGAAGTCTGACCTTTTCCATGGTGATGTGGACCTAAGACAGTTTCTCACTATTACTCCATATTTAATTATTTTTACATATTTGGGAGTTGTCTTTGTCATCTCTTGGTTTATGGGCATACCTATAATTTTAAAGGTTGTGATTGCAAATAGCCTTAATAGCAGTGATAACCTGTAGCTGTATTGGAACATGCTTTCCAAGTAGTGGGCTGTTGGCTGACATTTGTTGTCAAGATTAGTAAGTCAACAACACTGTGACCATCTCACGTCCTTCTCTAGAGCTAATGTTTCTAGTTTTCCGGTTCGAGAATGTGAACGCCTTATGGACACTTGACTTAAGATTCCTAAACCAGTTACAAATATTGCAATCTATTTGCAACATCATTTGCAATTGTATATTCATCACATATATAGTTGTGAGCATACGAGTTGTTGCTAACGCTTGCTCCTTGCCAGCAACTGCGACCCTCACAAAATTTACATCGTAACGCAAACAAAATACGAGACACGTTACCACCCATTACGACCTCGCAAAAAACGTCCGCGACACGCGCACATCAAAACATGAAAAATACAACAAATACACAAAACAAATACATAAAAAGCTTACTTACAGGAAGAGGGAGCATCCTGGACCCCGAAAACTAAAGTTACACCTCAATTTAACTCAAATTAAAAGAGTTTAGACACTAAAAAAATCTTTAAGTTAGAGAAAAAATGGGTGCCGAAAAAAACTACAGCAGTCTAAAGACGCAAAACACCACCAAACACCTACGTATTTGCCGAAAAACACCTACGAGATTAGAAAACAAGGAAGCAACCCGTGCAACCCCAAAAACATTACAAACACAACAAATACAAACAACAAACACATAAAAAGGTTACTCACAGCAAGGGGGGGCATCGAGGACCTCTGCAAGTGAAGTTACACCTCCATTTAACCACAAATTTCGGAGTTTAGAGACCCGAAAATCCCCTAAGCGAGAGAAAAAATGGGCGCCGAACAAAACGAAAACAAGGCTAAAGGTCCCTAAACACGCAAAACACTACCATAAACACGCAAAACACCACCAAACAGCTACGGATATTCCGAAAAACTCGCACGTCATAGAAGACGAATATTACAAAAAGCTCGCACGACATAGAAAACGAACAACGCTACATCAGCCACATTATATACACCAAACACCCTTAGCTCACTTACAATTTCATTGCCGTCATTTTTTGACGGGCAATTCGCTAGTTTGATAATATATTTAAGCTAGCGCATTACTTTTTTGTATTTAGATAATTATTAAAAACAACAAATAGTATAACATAATTCCTTCATAATCCTGTTCTCTTTTCTATTATCTAAGTATTAATGTATGCATAAGTTATGCATAATACTGACTCCTTCGTTATTTTTATTTGAGTGTCTCTAAAAATGGTTCCTTAGTCAATTTACTGTGTATACTTGAGTGTATATATCAAATAACCTTTGTCAAATCAACTATACACCTGTAACACTATTTTCTCTTCTATTGTTCTTGATTTCCTAGATATGTTAGCTAAGTGTAAATAATAGCTAGCTGCAGAATAGCAAGCCTGCGGCGTGCTCCAGTACCACAGCACAATATGTTTTGCTCCATGCAATCATGGTACTGAAAAACCCAAGGTTCATGCAGTTTTTATGGAGCATTCGTTTCCTTCTTTAAATTGTACTAATAAAAATTGATCCTTGTCGAAATTATGTAAATTATAATATTTAATGCATTTGTTGTGACACATCAAAATACACCTTATCTATTTATATGATTTGGGTATATTCATGGGTGTACTGATTTTTTTCCTGCTATGATCCTCACGGAGAGATTACTGAACCATTAAAATGATAAGAACTCAACTCTGTTCCATTGACCTTGACTAAATTCTTCTCTAGCATGGGCGCATGTCTTCTGTATATTGTCAAATTGGCTGTTTAGTCCTACTAAACAATCTTCACACAACAGCTATAAATCCAACACTGATGATCCACAGTGTACCATCTTCCTCTTTCAAACGCTGACAGAACCACTTGAGCATTATATAAATACTAATCTACTCACAAGCTCCATATATGTTTCTTTTCAAATTGACTTTTTCTGCACTTTGTATAGACCCATATAAATAGTTTCCATACAATTAATGGATCAGCATCCATCATTACATGTCCCTTCTTAAATATATATTTTTGCTAAGAATCTGAATTTTAATTTAAATGGAGAAAACTAGAACTGCTTGGCAAAGGATATTTCAGATTCTGAAATTAACCAATATTGCTATATTTTTTTTGGTAGAGTAGACATTACCCACATCAAAAAATATAGTCTTTGTCTTGTACCAACTCTTTATGAGACTCATAATGCCATTCATACATTGGCACTGTATAGTTAATTACATATCAATATTTTATAATGTCAAACACATGAAGGAGCATAGGTTAAAAGGAATCTGTTACCCAAAAATCAAGTTATTCCCAAAGAACATGAAAAAAATAGTCTATGAAACAATGGCAAACATCACTCCCCCAATACAATATAATTCAAAATATCTATATGCATTGTAGATTTTATATTGTTGTCACGTGACTCTTTAAATTACTTTTAATAAATTATGTATATTATACAAATGGTGTTTCCTGAAAGTGCGGTACGTCAACAGAATATATTTTTGATTTATATAATAGATAGATTTATAGTGCATATATTTATCAAATGGCTTAAAACACAAGGTAGATGAGGAAAACCTTCAAATATTTGTGAAGCACGTAACAGATTAGCCGTTATGTAAATAATGAGTAAAACCAAAATATTTGTAGAGACAAAATAATTAAGTACGCACTGCTAATGTACGGAGGCTAACATGTTGGTTACTTTCTTATTTAGTGTGTTAGTTGGTACAATGTAAGGCACGATGTATTAGCTATTTTTTTCTATTTAGCACTGAGTGGCAATTTTATGCAAATACTAATTAACCCCTTGTTTGGTTGTCGGTCTTTGTGCTGACCAACAACCCCCAATGTTATCATGCAGTTAGATACCCTGCAATTAGAATACTGAGACACATATTAGCCTAAAGGAGCCACAACAATAATGTCAGTATTTCTAAAATGATTTACATTAGAGTAAAAAGACTAGATAATAAGATGAAACCAACTTCCTGTTGGGGCACTAGTGTCCCTTTAAGGTCAAGGTTCACCGCTTATTGCTGATGCAAAAGTTTTATTTGTAGGTGCTCTGAGGGAGAATATTTGTAGCTTCTATTTGAAAGATCACTACAATGAAAAATCATTTTGTAGAAAATATTTTAATAAACTATATTTCAGTTTATTTGTGATAAAAAAAGTAATCATTTGCTCTGAAAAATTGCTTGTTTTTTTCTCTTTATTTTAATCTGTAAAAAAGCATCTGGGAAAAACAGTAATCTGAAGGTAGTTTTTTTTATAAAGCATAATTTTCTTGTTAACAAAATAAATGTAAAAGTTGGCAATATTGATCATGACTATTTAAAAATCATGACAGCTAGTTGTTAAAATGTCAGGCATGGAGCTACTGTAGATGCAAAGCAATGGAGTCCACTATAAGATACCAGAAGCAGCTCAGGATAAGGGGGAAATTCATTTATGGTAGATGTGGGGTAGAAAATTAGTATTAATACTGTATATATAAATACTGTTATAAACACTTAATAGTTAGAACCTTGCACCAAATAACATGCAATCAAATTGCTCTGGTACAAATGATCACAACATTGGTCCATGCTTCTAACAAGTAAGTGTGAATGGTGAATTCATAGTTTTTTTCATCTTAATAACGTTCACTGAGCTTTTCCACCAGCGGTTGTTTGGCAGATGAACTCTATGCAAATATTTGTTGAGCTTTCATGAACAAATACTGCCTTATTTGGTATAAACTCTGCAAATATACAGAAGTTTCCACCAACAAATTACATCAAATAGTCTACCAAACAATGGCAAACATAACTCCCCCCAATACAATATAATTCAAAATATCTAATGCATCTTAGATTTTATATATTGTTGTCAAATGTGACTCTTTTTATTTTTAATAAATTAAAAATATGCAACTTTTAGTACAAATGGTGATTCCTGAAAGTGGGGTAAGTCAACAAAATGTATTTTTGATTCATACAATAAGTAGACTTAAAGTGCATATATTTATCAAATGGCTTAAAACGCAAGGTAGATTAGGAAAACCTTCAAATATTTGTGAAGCACGTAACAGATTAGCAGTTATGTAAATTATGAGCAAAAACAAAATATATATAGAGGCAAAATAATATAGTACACACTACCAATGTACGGAGGCTCACATGTTGGTTACTTTCTTATTCAGTATTAGTAAAATATTTTCCTGGGTGCCTTACACTGACTTACAATATACCAAATAGACAAATTACAGGAATATAGAGAGTTTGAAAAATTACATTTTCCAAAGTTTATTATGAATTAGAATAGCGCCACTGTTAAAAAAACAGTCCGGTAGTAGAATATCACAAGTGGCTGATTTGCAATCACCCTCCAACTCTTTAGCAATATATTTCCTTCGGTCATATCTGCATCTAGAAAAAGTGATAGTGTGGAGAATAGACCCAGGACCTTGGTTGGATCCTCCTATCTGGAAGGCTCACTAGTTGAAGCCCCAAAACTTCCTAGACAATCTATTACGAGATAGGAGGAAAAATAGGTGGCCTATATTTAAAAGGACCACTTTGGACTGGATGGATCTTAAAAGCCATACAGCATCTAATAAACACAATAGTATAGATGACCTTATTAGGGAACCTCATGTCTGAATCCATCTGCTCATTGCTAAGTCTAAACAACTATTCAAGAACCTGCCTCTTATACAGTGTATTTGTTGGCAGGTACAGAGAAGGGAAAGCAGGTTGTTAACTCTATAGTGCAAATACTTTTTTTCTGAGTATATACAGAGAAGAGGTATCAACTGCTGAAAGTGTAATGGATTCTCCAATAAGGCTACAAATCCTCCTGCTCTCTTCCTCCACCGCTGAATAAAAACAATATTGAGAGCAAATCCATTTAGGCTTCACTCCAACAAACTGCTCTTGAGGCCCAATATGGAACTACCTAGTCTCTTCTTTGTGTGCCTTCAATTTTTACCAGCATCATGTCAATGATTGAAGGCATGCAAAGAAGGTGACAGCAGAGGCGGACATGGATATATGTGGTCATTGAAGCAAGAAACATGAGCTTGAGGGAGCTCAGAGGGGCAGTGGCTGACAGATTTGCCCGTCCATAGGGACTAGGAGAGTCAGACACGACTTAATGTTTAAAAAACAACAAGAGACAAGCAGTTTGTTACATATTTGTATTCTTTGCCCAAAGAACAACCTCATCTACTAAACAAGCCCCGGAGAAAACAAATACAATTTACCCTTTACCAACATTTGTATACCATTTCATACATATTCCCCAAATATATCCCATTTTATTATATCATTTGATAAAAACACCTCAGTATTGATACATCTGTTGTATGTTTTTTGCCAGTTTACCATTTACAACAATTTCTATTGATAGCTTTGTACAAAAAAAACGTCCCTTATACCACTTTTCTGTTTTTCCTATTTTCTTTAAGCTGTAAACGTTCAATGTTTTAACTGTTTCTGCTTAAGCCGAGGCAATGAAATAAGGCTGTTTTTTAGTCCTACAGTCTCCAGAAATACTATTTGGCGGTTTTATTACCTAACTTTTAGCATCTTGGATCTTTCAAAAATCTAAACAGGAAAACAGCTTTATGTGTCTGGACAAAGCAAGCCCTAATACTACTGATTTACTAAAGCATGTAGATTAGGTGAGCGTATGTTTTGTCTATCCGCTTTCTTAAACATGCTTATTTTTTAGCTTATAAGTTAAAAACAAATAAATATACATACCGTACATATATTACCATGATGAACATATAAGTTGTATTTTTGGTGTCTTGTACTTGTTGGTATTTTTTGGTATCTTGAGAACCTAACGTATAAGAGCTAGCTTAAGTAATGATGCTACTGTATATTTGAAAATAAAAAGCATATGGACCTGTTCAACAAAACACCCATAAAAAGCCTTATTTATTTAATGTATTATATTTCACAGATTTGTGATTCAGTCTTTTTTAAGGAGTTGGCTGGTTTAGAAGATTTACACTTTTATTCCAGATCTGGAAACTATCAGATGAAATAAAGCTCAGTTTTGGCTTCTGGTAGCTATTTATTTCCTGACCAGTGTTACTTTCTCTATCATTGTACATGCAGTCCTATAATGAAGCCATATCCATAACTCTCAAGAGCCTATTGGGTTGCAAATTCTAAAAGCTTTGTTCAAATCGACAAGTTTTACTGTATGGCAATCATGACTTCTTTCTCTTTATAGTGATTCTAAACAATTATTTAGAAATTTATCAGTGATGTAGTTAGCTAGCTTTCCCAGTCTGTTGAGAAATCACTACAATACAAAGCAAGGGAACCGAGCTACAGGGAAAAAATACAGGGAATTTGGAAACTGTAAATTGTTGAAACTGATTAAAATAATTCTGAATAATTTAATTGACTGGCCCTGCAATCTAATAAGTTATATATATATATATATATATATATATATATATATATAATTATAATAAATAAATAGTACGTCTGTGTTCACATTTGAATGTCTAAAACAAGTTAAAACACTTGCTTCCTGTTCAGAATTCCGAGAAATACAGTTATTACACTGCATTCTGGGAACCTGGGCAGGGACATGCAAATGTTTCCACAAAGGCTTCACTCTTGTAATCTATAACCATTTCAAGCATCCTTTAAGTATATGCCTGCTGGATGACACAGCTTTGGGCAAAGCTAAGGATGGATTTTACACAAGCTAGAAATCCCACTCACGTACAGCTGTTTCGAGGTTACTGCCTCTCATCAGCGTGGATATATATATATATATATATATATATATATATATATATATAAATGGGTCCGACAATGGTTAGCAGATAATCCGCCACCCGTTTTAATCCGGACATACAGTATTTTAATTAGCACAAATTGCTTTCTCAAAAAAGCACCAGTTTTATAAATTGATGAGGCTTTTATTAAACATGCTGAAAGCACTGGTTCAAAGGAACACTTTATAATTGAGTTAACGTAATTCTCTACATTACCACTCTCTTACATAAATAGATAGAACCGCAGTATTTGTTTAAAAAAAATTAAACCACCAATGGTCCGGCAAAATCACTAATCTGGAAAAGCTTTGGAATGTACAATGTCGGACCTGTATAAGTAGATATATATTAATATATTTTATGTTTTATATATAAAACTGGTTATTGGAAAATCTTTCAAAATATATTGTCTTCTATAAAACTAAAGTCCTAGTATTGAGCATATAATTGTGTGTGCTTGTTAGCCAGTGTGCAGTAGCCACATGAGCCTTGTCTGTCAGTCATATTTTCTATGCATTTCCTGTTGGATTCAAGCCAGCTTCCTCTGTTTTACTTAATGTTGAAAAATGCTTGTAGAAAAATTGTTCTAAATCTCATAAGAACTTGTAGGCAGAGGAAAACTACATGAATCATTTTTTTTAAGCAAATACAATTAATTAAAAAATCTAAACTAAAAAGCATGTGTAATGGGTGACTTAAATGTTTCACAAATAAAGAATGACAAAAACAAACAGAGTTTAAAGGGCCACTGTACAATAAAAAGAGTCTGGCTGAGAGCATACATAAGCAGGAAAAAAGTCATACAGTCAGTTTTAAATTAGAAAAAAATGTTGATGCATCTGCAGGACCCTTGAGGAATCATGATACTTAATGGGAATTGTGCATGTGAGAGGAGTGTTGACTATTCTGTAGAGGTGTGGTTGCATTTATTGATGCAAGGTATCTGCTTCTGGGCCTGTCAGAGGAAAGGGGTAAAAATAATAAAAATACTTAATATCACATCAAATATTAAGTGCCTCATTATTCATTATTTTATACAGCACCTCAGTAGTCACAAGAACAGACATGTTCACATGTTTAGATGTTGCTGCCATCAATGTAAGTGTCCATCACCTGGACCACTCCAGTATTTGCTAAGTGAGAATGGAAAGTACTTATGGCTGTATTGAAATGTGTGGGCTTCAGTGTCGGATCATTTAAGAATCATGGGATACCTATAGGTTCTGCTCACACCCTGTTCCTATTCCTGCTTGAAGGACTAAGTTACCCCTTCACCATCCAACTCACTCTCAACTTTCAACATCTCAAACGTCTTATCTTCCAACTCACATTTCCTTAGTCACCGTCACATACTACTCTTATGATTGCACTGTTTTTCCCAGTTATTAATCTATCACATATTTCATTCTTCTAATCTTTTCTTCTCAAAACTGCGTAGGATTCTCAACTCACTTTATATAGGTGTCTATAAATATAAATTGTCATAGATCTCATGCACTTGTCAAACCTCTTTCATAATAATGTCTTTCATGAGTCACAAGTAAAGAATAATTTTAATAATTCCTGTGCAATTTTAATGTTCGGCATAAATAAAGCTAAACTTCTACAGCATAACATTAATGTGGTGAAACAATGTGCTTCACCTCATCTAGGGGTATCAGATATTGAAAGGGATTTGGGAGTGCTTGTGGACAACCATGTAGGTAACAGTGCTCAAAGCCAAGCAGCAGCTGCAAAGGCAAATAAAATATTAGCATGTATTAAGAAGGGTATAGAAGCAAGGGAAGCAAATATAATTCTGCCACTATACAAATCTCTAGTACACCATCATTTGGAATATGGAGTACAATTTTGGGCACCACTTCATAAAAAGGACATTTTAGAGCTGGAAAAGGTACAGAGGAGGGCAACAAAGCTAATAATTGAGGTGCTAAGTTATGAAGAAAGACTAACTAAATTAAACTTATTTTCTCTAGTAAAAAGGCGTATAAGAGGACATATGATTACCTTATATAAATACATCCAGGGTCAGTATAAAGATTTGTCAAGAGGTTTTCAACTGACAAGATGACATCCCTTGAGGTTATAAGTAAAAAGATTCTACCTTAAAGAAAGAGGTGGTGACAGCGGATTCGATAGATAACTTTAAAGGGGGACTGGATTTATTTCTAATTAAAAAGGGAATTCAGGGTTATCCTGGATAATTAAAGAGAGAGCGTATTGATCCAGAGAGCAATCCGATCACCAGTATCTGGGTCAGGAAGGAATTAATTATTTTTCCCTTTGAGACGATTGGCTAAGTTTCCCTTGGGGTTTTTTTCTGTTTGCCTTCCTCTGGATTAATTAATAATTAAAAAGAAAAAAAAAAATAGTTGATTAATAATGAATTAACAACTAATTGATTAATAACTAATTCGCATATTGCAAATCAGAGGAGATCCTAAAAGGTTGAACTTGATGGACTGAAAGTCTTTTTTCAACCTTAATTACTATGGGCCTCATTCTATTATCGGCCGTAGGAGATGCAGGGCAGCAAGGGCCGGCCGCAAGCTATTTGCCTATTCTATTCCCTTCCGGCCGGGGATTCCGGCAGGCTTGCAGCCGGCGCCTTGTTATCCCTTGCGACCCCCATTATGATCCCTAGCATTTACAGAGCTTTACAGTGCTGTCTTAAATTTATTTTTGCATTTAAAGATTTCTGGGCTTACGGCCGGTTGCAAGATATACGGCCGGCCGTAAGGGGATATCCTTGCGGCGCCGTATAATTGAATTGCAAGGTAACGGGAGCCCCGCAAGGAATCGCAGCCTTGCGACCGTTTTACGGTCAATAATAGAATGAGGGCCTCTGTAACTATGTAACTATGTAACTATGTAATATATACAAATAGTATAAAGTTCTACTGCAGCTATGGATTCTGGTAGCTGGCATTCAAATGAGCATTTTAATACATTCCTTTGCACATCTATTCTTATATAGAACTTTTATTTTTTGCCTACTGGTTGATAAATATTCTAAAGTACAATACGAGTTGAAACATGAAGCAAGTCTTTAATAATGTTTGTGGCAAATGACCAATTTAATGTTATTTTCCAGATTGCAAAATAAGGAAAACATGACTAAAAAGTTACAATAGTAATGATGGCAAATGCAAACATGCAGAGAGACTACTTGACTGGAGTTTTATAATTAGCTTGTCCGTGGAATTCCTTTCACTCTGCAATTTACTCTAGTACATGGAGTATTTGATTATGGCGACTTATGTAAATACTGATTTACCATTTTTCTTGATGGTAGAATGTCATGCAGTACAAATGACATGTAGCACACGGTTGATTCATTTTTTCTTGTTTCAAGTGCTGTATTAAAACAACTTTGGTATTAGAATGCAGTATGCTTTAAATATACTGATTTAATCCAAAAATGTCACAAGACACACACACACAAATACACACATTTTTATAAAGTAACAAAAATAGCAGCAGTTTTAGCAAGGCACTGCAAAGAGTTAAATGTCCTGCAGTGCAATACTTACAGACAGAAATATCATTGGATATAGACATTTCTGTACATATACAAACTTATTTTAATGTACTGAACAGCATCTTCAGGCAGCCTGCTGCCCCTGGGTCTCTTGTGCCTAGGCAGAAACACACCCCTGTTGTTGTTTAGTCCTTCAGCCGCGTCCAACTCTCCCTGACCCTATGGACCACAGCATGCCGGGTAAATCTCTCAGTCACGGCTTCTCTGAACTCCATCAAGTTCATGTTCATTGCTTCAGTGACCTCATCTATCCATCTCCGCCTTTGTCGTCCCCTTCTTCTTGTGCCTTCAATCTTTCCTAGCATCAGACTTTTCTAGGGAATCCTGCTGTCTCAGATTATGGCCAAAATATGTGAGCTTCAGCCTCATGATCATATGATTTTCCTCCCCAGAAGGAAACGTCTTTTCATTTCATCGCTACAGTCACCATCTGAAGAAATCTCGGATCCCATGAAAATAAAATGTGTCACTGCCTCCTGACTTTAGTCCTATAAAAGACTGCCGTCTCATAATATGGCCAAAATATTTGAGCTTCAGCCTCATGATCATACCTTCTAGTGAACATATTGTCTTGATTTCCTGAAGTAATGATTTATTACATCTTTTTGCAGTCCAATGGACTTTAAGTAGTTTTCGCCAACACCACAATTCAAAGGCTTCAATTCTATGGCGATCAGCCCTCTTTATAGTCCAGCTTTCACATCCATATGTAACTACTCTGAATATCATAGTTCTTTCTTGTTACTTTTTTACTACCTTCTCCATGCTTGCCATAGTTTTCCTCCCCAGAAGAAAACGTCTTTTCATTTCATGGCTACAGTCACCATCTGAAGAGATCTCGGATCCCAAGAAAATAAAATGTTTCCTTGCCTCCTGACTTTAGTCCTATAAAAGACTGTCCCTTACATGTGCTGTAGATAGTTACCGAAGCTGTCCTGTAATTAACATGTCCTCTGTCCAAAATAAACTACGTAGCACACGAGCATTAACACTCTACTAATAATGGTCTGAATCTCACAATTGGTTCGCTTCATTGTACAACATAAAGAACCAGATGTGGCCTGAGATACAGTAATTCATAGGGCTCTGACCAGTGCCTTTTCAGTCGCTATATTTGGAATTTTATAGGACTAAGCTATATGCTCCACTAACTAGTCAGAAAAGTTTGGTTAGAATATTATGATGTTTCAGTGATAACTTTTTAGGTTAAATGTTTCAAGTGAATGCCTGGCTGTCTGCCAAGAATTTTATTATTTAAATAAATGTCTTCCACAAAATATGGTTCACACCAACTACTCAACCTTTTAGGGCAAAAGAGTAATGTCATTTATCTTAGTGTGGGAGAGTATACTGGTCTGATAAAAAAAAAAAACATTCAAGTTCAGTTTGCAGTGTCTATTTGAATGTTCAGTGGTTTCTCGCACATTTTTTAAATACATGCAGTGATGTGGTTCATGGACTATATGATTTCATGGGAATCCATACTAGCTTGATGATATAAGGTTGTTGCTCTTCGGGTCTGATATCTGTAGTGGGCATATATCCAATGGTGTTTATGCTTCCATTATATTTAGAAAACAGAGTATCTACTGAATCTACTGAAAACAATGAAGGGAATAATCTTAAATCTTGTGCATGTAGTGTATTTTTTCTACTATTATTATTATTATTATCTTTTATTTGTATCGCGCCAACATATTCCGTAGCGCTGTACAGGGGATAAGAACATGGGAAATACACATTTAACAAATTCAAAAGTTGGAGGGCCCTGTTTTGAGCTTAGAATCTTAGCAGAAAGTGCTTTATCCCAAAGCACCCTACAAGACTGGAAACTCACTACTTACAATCTAAAGGGATACTATTTAAGTGTAAGTTTGTGCATTTCTCCTTGATATATATTGGTATACTCCTCAATGTATTTTTGCACAAATAATGATTGGTTAACATATCATTGCATATACAGTTTGTTTCCATATACCATTTGTGTAGCACTATTTATATATATTTATGGTTAACACCCCAATGTCTATTCATGTACATTGTTAACTATCATTGCAACTGTGTCCTGCTGATTGTATGTTATTGCTTTAGGATTAATATAGCTTTGGGTTGGCAGTTTTCTGCACCTTCCAGATAGGAGGTATCGTTTGAGGATAATAGAAGCTGAGAACTTGATTTATTTATGGGAGATGACTATGATGTCTCCTTTGATTATGTGCATGCTAGTTTTTAGATGCGGAGTTATATACATTAAATAAAGTTTAAATACAACTATATGTTTAGATATTTATTCTATTTAAAAAAGAGCACTAACAAGGACGTTTTTCAAAAACACCTTGCTTGACTATATTGTTTTGCTGCGTCCTCTATGTCTCCTTTAAGTGTAACTGTAAATGTAATTAAGTTTATCATCTACAATAAAAGCATGGTGGTCTATCCCATAATTCTGCAACAATAACATTTATATGTACTGTACAGAGAATTGAGCTTTTATGGTAACAAAAAGAAAAACCTTTCCTGTGATTGTTAAAGGTTTAACGTAAATAATAGACGATCGTGGACTAACTGCAGTTATCTAAACATGGAAGGATATATAGATGATGTGATGGGTTATTATTATCTTAGTTAGACTGATATGTTATCTGTTATTGGACAATATTAAGAGACCACTGACGCTAAGGATTCTGGGTAGTCACATTTTGCTTTTGCTGCATTTACAATGGAAGATTTAAATCATGTACCTATTTACTTTGACAGGAATCATACATGCTTTTATATATATATATATATATATATATATATATATATATATATATATATATATATATATATACTGTATATATATTTATATATATATATATATATATATATACAATTGATTACAGCTATAAAAAAACTTTTATTATTCCAAAAAAATAAAAATATATTTCCATAAAAAAGAAATGAAAATCACAACAACGTTGAAAATATAAATAATACTTTGTCAATAGTTTAATCACATATATAGTTGTCAGTGTCCGGAACGCTTATGATGTTAGTCACGGTTTGCAGCCAAAGGTGCCCATTGCAGGCCTCCAAAGGCGCTCATCGTGGGGCTCGCAAGGAGCGCCGAAGGTGATCATTGCAAAGCAGGAAAGTTGCGGCCAAAGGCACTGATTGACGGGCTCGCTATAAGTGCCAAAGGTGCTCAGAGGGCATATAGCACCACATTGTGTGGCAAACAGCATTGCCGGGCTTACAATTTTACTCCCGTAATTTTTGACGGGCAATTTCCTAGTACATTTATATTGATTAACCAGACATCAGTAATTAAACTAAGAAACACTTGATTTTCATAGCTTTCTTTACAAAAGGAAACATAAATAAAATTAAATTAAATAGAACATTAAGTCCAATATTCAATAAAAAAAAAACAACCAACCTATACAATTTTTTGATAAAGTTAAATTCTAAAAGCTAAGAATAGCAACAGGATGTATTTGAACAATTACTGTTTCCTTCTTGTATTCTTATTAGTTGAATGATGAATCTGGGCTGGGAAATTAACAGTAAGAGTTTGAGTTTGCCAGAACAGGATTGCTTTAATGGTCGTAAACAAAAGAAACATCATTACAACCTCTCTATATCAATAAGTAGACAAAGCAGATATAATACTATCTAAATAATAGAATATTTTGGAAAGGTTTAGGAGCCTACGGTGGAAAGCACTATCTCTGAGATCTCTCTTGCTAATGCCTACTTTATATTTAATGAGCACAAGGGAATATTATTGTTGCATCCACTCTTTGCATCACATTCATCCACTTCAATCCAAAGCTGACTCCTCCATAAATCTTGCTTCGTCTTGTAAAAATAAATATTGTACTCTGACGTAATCCACTATTCACAATCTCACTTTACTTTAGAAGAGCGAAACTGGACATTTTTTCAAGTGCTTAGGATATAATCTACTGAATTGAATGGAGAGGGAAAGAGTTCTCATTGCAATCACACACAAAATCTTGGTTCACCAAACTCCCCATACTGGAACACAGCAGAGCACTTCACCACACCCAAAGTACACATTTCTTTAGGTAAATGCAAAATTACTGTCAATTCCTATAATAGGAAAGATTTATGATTATAACCCAACAGACTGAATAATCTTTACTGAACACTTGAAGGAAAAACAGTTGGGATTTTGAACGTTCTGCACTTCATATCTGAAGTGCTATTATATTAGGCCACAAAAATATCACCAAATACAACCAACTTGACATTTCTTTACAAATGTAAATATATCAAAAATTATAACAAATCAAATCCAGTTATTCAATTCAAACACAATCTTTAGTGCAATTCATTAAATCATTTCCGATATATTTTGTGGATTTATTTCACTTGGAAAAACAATATGTGATAACTTTTTCCACACACACATATATATATATATATATATATATATATATATATATATATATATATATATATATATATATATAGAGAGAGAGAGAGAGAGAGAGAGAGAGATAGATAGATAGATACATAGTACATTTGTAAGCCCATTTGAAAGTTTGAAAATAAGTTAAAACATGTATTTCACACTCAGGTTTCCAGAAATACAGTCATTGTACTGCACTCTGGGAGACTAAGTGTGGACGAGCATATGAGGTTACAATGTACCTTATTCTTAAAACCAAAAACACAATTTTATACATGGCTCCTTTTGAGCAAATGCTCGCTGTATTACACATTTTTGTGCAAAGCACAGGATAGGATTAAGAACATATCAGTAACCCACCCACAGACAGTCACTGTTTCAAGGTTAATGCGTCTCATCAGTGTGGGGTTGGTCCTGGTTTGTGCAGTAGATGAGAAGCATTAATCTCGAAACAGTGACTGTCTGAGGGTGGGTTCCTGGCTTGTGCATAATCTAAGTCCTGTCCTTTACTTAATTTATTTTCTGGAGAGGTTGTCTTACTCTTTTGCTCACCATAAATTAAATGATTATTGTGGTTTATAAATATAAATAAATATATATATATATATATATATATATATATATATACACACATATACACACATATATACATATACATACAGTGAGGGAAACAAGTTTTTGATTCCCTGCTGATTTTGAACGTTTGTCCACTGACCAAGAAATGATCAGTCTGTAATATTAATGGTAGGTGTATTTTAACAGTGAGACAGAATAAATAAAAAAAGAACAAACAAGAAAAACACATCTCAAAAAAGTTTTAAATTAATTTGCAGTTCAATGAGTGAAATAAGTATTTGATCCGCTATCAATCAGCAAGATTTCTTGCTCCCAGGTGTCTTTTATACCGGTAACAAGCTGAGATTAGGAGCACTCTCTTAAAGGGAGTGCTCCTAATCTCAGCTCGTTATATGTATAAAAGACACCTGTCCAGAGAAGCAATCAATCAATCAGATCCCAAACTCTCCATCATGGCCAAGACCAAAGAGCTGTCCAAGGATGTCAGGAACAAGATTGTAGACCTAAACAAGGCTGGAATGGGCTACAAAACCAATCCCCAAGCAGCTTGGTGAGAAGGTTTCAACAGTTGGTGCGATTATTTGCAAATGGAAGAAACACAAAAAAACTGCCAGTCTTCCTCGGTTTGTTGCTCCATACAAGATCTCACCTCGTGGAGTTTCAATGATCATGAGAACGGCAAGGAAACAGCCCAGAACTACACAGGAGGATCTTGTTAATGATCTCAAGGCAGCTGGGACCATAGTCACCAAGAAAACAATTGATAACACACTATACTGTGAAGGACTGAAATCCTGCAGCGCCCGCAAGGTCCCCCTGCTCAAGAAAACACATGTACAGGCCCGTCTGAAGTTTACTAATAAACATCTGAATGATTCAGAGGAGAACTGGGTGAAAGTGTTGTGGTCAGATGAGACCAAAATCAAGCTCTTTGGCATCAACTCAACTCTCCGTGTTTGGAGGAGGAGGAATGCTGCCTATGACACCATCACCACCATCAAACATGGAGGTGGAAACATTATGCTTTAGGGGTATTTTTCTGCTAAGGGGACAGGACAACTGCACCGCATTAAAAGGACGATGGACGGGGCCATGTACCGTCAAATCTTGGGTGAGAACCTGCTTCCCTCAGCCAGGGCTTTAGAAAAGGGGTCGAGGATGGGTATTCCAGCATGACAATGACCCAAAACACACAGCCAAGGCAACAAAGGAGTGGCTCAAGAAGAAGCACATTAAGGGCCTGGAGTGGCCTAGCCAGTCTTCAGACCTTAATCCCATAGACAATCTGTGGATGGAGCTGAAGGTTTGAGTTGCTAAACATCAGCCTCGAAATCTTAATGACTTGGGGCCTCATTCAATTGCGATTTGGCCAATTGAATAGGGCTCTAAATAAGCACATAGCATACTTTTTTAAAGAAGTTATTAGTTAGAAAAGACGTTGCTTTTGGATAGAAGTTCACTAACTAAAAACTTCTTAAAAAAAATATGCTATGTGCTTATTTAGAGGCCTATTCAATTGGCAAAATCGCAATTAAATGAGGCCCTTGGAGAGGATCTGCAAAGAGGAGTGGTAAAAAATCCCTCTTGAGATGTGTGCAAACCTGGTGGCCAACTACAAGAAACGTCTAACCTCTGTGATTGCCAACAAGGGTTTTGCCACTGAGTACTAAATCGAAGGGGTCAAATACTTATTTCACTCATTGACCTGCGAATCAATTTATAACTTTTTTGACATTTTTTGTGTTTTTCTTTTTTCTATGTTGTTATTCTGTCTCTCACTATGAAAATACACCTACCATTAAAATTATAGACTGATCATTTCTTTGTCGGTGGACAAACATTCAAAATTAGCAGGGGATAAAATTATTTTTTCCCTCACTGTATACCAAGTTAGAGGTTTTATTGGACAGGGGTTCAGGTCCATTAGTAAAATTCTGAGTACGAGCTGGAGGCAGACCAGGTTAGCTTCCCAGAAAAATTGATGCAATTTAGTGATGGGTGCACTGCTCTCTTGGGGCCTATAAATATATCCCTTTTGTGTTTCAGCCATCAGGGATCTTCATGGTTTTTTGATAAGTTGCTGTCTCTGAATGCATAACATGTTTTAATAAGACAACCTATCAACATGTATATATAGATATGTAGAATTGTTGACAATCCTTTCATTCTATGAATTCATTCTGTTGTGAATTAGCATGCATATTCTTATTTTGATAGGCTTATCTCTGTATACTTAACAATTAATCACTGATATGTAGTATGTTTAAATTGAATTGGTCGTCTTAAAATACTGTGATAATATGTATATTTCACCTTTTGGTCCTAGTTGTTGTTAAGTCATTCAGTCGTGTACGACTTTCCATGACTCTATGAACTGCAGCACGGCCAGCATCATCGATCTTGGCAAAGAGACTTGAGTGGGTCACCAGTTCCTTCCTTGTCTGACCTCTCTGCTATGACTTGCCCACATTACATTCTATAGCTCACAATTTCATAGAAGTACACCAGTCCCTTCATCACGACCAGGTAGTGATCCAGAAGGGGCTGCTGCTAGTAGCTGACTTTTTTTTTTCAAATTATTTATATAGAACTTTGTCCCTAAGGGAAGAATCCGAGCAAATTCTGTGGGTGGGGTAGCTCATTTTATATACAGACCAAACAAAACCTTCTCAACACATACAGATACCCACTAACATATTTGGGGATTCCTCCCATAATTTCCTATACCCATGCCATGAAGAGCTTTATGCATGTTGTGGGTCTCAGAGAGGTTACCAGTCATGACCTGCTCAGCTGATGTTGGCTAGCTCTCTTGACATGGACTTGTGGTATGTTTTAATACTTTATCGTAGGCAACGAAGTGTGTGCACTACATTAAATCAGTGGTCTGCAAGTAATGGCTCATAAGTGTGACTCAATACAAACATTGTTAGCTATGAAAAGGAGCGTCAGTTTGCTTTTTTGACTAATAATATCCCATAGAAAATAATTCTCCAAAATTCCAAAACAGTAAATAAATATTATATTTAAATGATCTTTATTTAATATTATTCCTTCTTGTCCCTGCAATTTAGAGTCTTGGACAAGGATAATTCTTGAGTTCTTAAATACTGATTCGATTAAAGAACTGTTATCTGTATATGAGGTCCAATACATACTTACATAGTTACATAGTAATTTAGGTTGAAAAAATACTTTTAATCCATCAAGTTCAACCTTTTAAGATCTCTTCTGATCTGCAATATGTGGATTACTTGTTAATCGATCCAGAGGAAAGGCAAACAGAAAAAAAAAAAAAGTGAAACATAGCAAATCGTCTCAAAGGGGAAAAAAATGAATTTCTTCCTGACCACAGATACTGGTGATCAGATTTCTCCCTGGATCAATAGTGTCTCTCTAATTAACCAGGATACCCCTGAATACCTTTTTTAATTACAAATATATCCATTCCCTTTTTAAAGTTATCTATTGAATCCGCTGTCACCACCTCCTCTGGTAGAGAATTCCACAGATGAACCACCCTTACTGTGAAGAACCCTTTTCTTTCTTTAAGGTGGAATCTTTTTACTTCTAACCTCAAGGGATGTCCTCTTGTCAGCTGAAAACCTCTTGGCACAAAAAGCTCACTTGACAAAGCTTTATACTGACCCTGGATGTATTTATATAATGTCATCATATCTCCTTGTAGATGCCCTTTTTCTAGGGAAAATGCGTTTAATTTGGTTAGTCTTTCTTCATAACCTAGCCCCTCCATTCCCCTTATTAGTTTTGTTGCCCTTCAAGGTATTTTTTCCAGCTATAAAATGTCCTTTTTATGAAGTGGTGCCCAAAATTGTACTCCATATTCCAAATGAGGGCTTACTAGGGATTTGTATAGTGGCAGAATTATATTTGCTTCCCTGGCTTCTCTACCCATCTTAATACATGCTAATATTTTATTTTCCTTTGCAGTTGCTGCTTGGCATTGAGCACTGTTACCTAGGTGGTTGTCCATAAGTACTCCCAAATCCCTTTCAATATCAGATACCGCTAGATTTGCTCCATTAAGATTGTAAATTGCATGATTATTTTTCCTTCCCAGATGCCTAACTTTACATTTATTTTTATTAAATCTCATCTGCCATTTAGATGCCCATTCCTCTAATTCCCTTTGGAGGGATAGCACATCATTATCTGATTTAATTACCTTGCTCAACTTCCTGTCATCAGCAACAATGGAGACACTACTTTCCTTCCCTACTTCTAAGTCATTAATAAATATGTTAAAAAGGAGAGGACCTAATACTGAGCCCTGAGGAACCTCACTTACGACATTAGTCCAATCAGAGTATGTTCAATTTACCACAACCCTTTGCTTCCTGTCTTTTAGAAAGCTCTCAACCCATGAGCAGATATTTACTGCAATTCCTGTATCCCTTAGCTTGCACAATAGTCGTCCATGTGGTACAGTACCAAAAGCCTTTGCAAAATCCAAAAAGAATACATCCACTGAGTTGCCTTGATCCAGGTTCCTACTAACCTCCTCATAGAAACTAATTAGATTTGTTCGACATGACCTATCCCTCATAAATGCATGTTGATTCATACTCATCCTGTTCAAATAGACATATTCTTGTATATTACCCCTCATTAACTTAACTTGCTCTTGCTCCCTTCTTGAATATAGGTATCACCTCTGCTTTTTGACATTATATATAATAATAAAAAACAGTCTAATACAATTCCAATGTTAACTAACATGCAATTTTTGTTTTTTCTATAGCTCTGTGAAAATAAATCTAAAATTACAGCTCTTTATCAGATGTACTTGGCGACTTTTTTATTACTTTTCCAAAGCTTTGCTGGTAGAAAATGATGGGTGTGATCACCACGATTACCATCCAATAACTCAAGGTGATATTAATTATATATATATATATATATATAAATAAAACTTTCGCCTTATGGATCGCTACCTTGCCATGGTGAAGGGGCTTGTGTATATCAGTGAAGCTGTGAGCTGTGAGCTAAACCATGTAGGGTCCCCCAAGATGGGCAGGTCATAGCAGAGATGTTAAAGAAGCTGTGGTCCACTAGAGATGGAACTGGTAACCCACTCCAGTATATTTGCAAAGAATACTTATGGATGAGCACTACTAAACACTACTAAACACAAGATGTGCCTGGTGTGATGTGGTCCTTATGGTCACGGAGATTCGTAAGCGACTGGATGACTAAACAACAACAATTAGAACATATTGATGTGGTAAAAAAAAAACTTTACTTTGTGAAAAACTAAATTTCTGAATTATGTTACTTACATTAGATGCAAAGTAAGTCATAACAAAGTAAGACATAAAAGTATTTTAGAGAAATTTTAGTTGACTCTACTTGTGTCCTGTGACCTTCCATCTTGGATTGCTAGTTTACCTGTAGGAGGAGGCTTAAGGTACTAGAGATTGCAATTCTAATTTTTTCTGTTTTTAAATGTGCTATTTAGAGTGGCACTTTTCAACATGGGACACAACCGTAAAGAATAACTGCATATAAAAGTTAAATAATTATTTTTGCATTCTTGGTATCCAAGTTTAGTTATCCAAAAGACCATATAGAAAAACTCAGACCACAATGATAAATTATCCTCTTCCTCTCTGGCTCTTACTGCAGAAACATTTTTTTTTTTTTCAGGGATTTTTTCCTACAGTCATAAATTTCCGAAATTGGGCTTTATGTTGTTTACTGTAAGATAAACAGCACATTATTGCATATTTTCTTGAAGTGGCACTTGTGAAAGCTCTCTAAGATAATGCAATATATAATTGTGGCTTAATATAAATCTTCTAAAACTGTCTCACTTTAGTGTCCAATTTATAATTCAAGGAATGTACAAAAATGCTTTCCAGGTTGACATTCTTTTGTAACTGGCCAATATTCAGATTCTAATTTGAAATTGTTCATGCTTTTCTATTTTTGATTAATCTGAATAAGCAAAACCCTCACATGTATGTGCAAACTTACAATTATATATATACTAGCTACTTGCCCGTCAAAAATGACAGGATTAAGATTGTAAGGCTGGCAATGCTGTTTGCCTCACAATGTGAGGCTTTTGCTTCTCTGAGCACCTTAGGCGCTCATTGCTTGGCTCGCAATGAGCGCCATAGGCGCTCATTGCAAGCCTCTCCCCTGTTTACTTCAACTTTGCTGCTTTGTGCTGATCACCTTTGGCACTGATCGCGGGCCCCATGCTGAGCGCTTTCAGCGCTCATTGCGGGGCTTGCAATGAGTGCCTTCGGCGCTCATTGCAAGCCTCTCCCACTCGCGGTGCTATTGCGAGCCTTTCCTCCTACTGTACGGGCCACTCATTGCAGGTTTTGTTAACTGTCCCTTCCCTGTGTCTTTCTTCTCTGTGTGTCTGCTGAATGTTTGCATGTTACGCGCTGAAGGTCGTTTGTTTTATTTTCTAAGTCCGGCGTGCCTGGAGTTGTTGGTGTAAGTGTTACTGTCTTTGCCGTTGTGTATTTTCTAAGTCCTGCGTGCCTGGCTTTTCTCAGCCTCATTTTCATCCAGTTTCAGAATTTTTTTACGTTTTTCGGCCGCAATTTTTTCCCTCGCTTAGCCGATTTTGAATTGACAAAAAAACCCAAATATGCCTCAAAATAGCTTGCAACCTCACTCCCAGGCTTCCTGGTTAACCCCCTGTGCTGTCTGTAAGTGTCTTATTATATTTGTTAATTTTTCTTGTTTTTAGGGTCTTTAGAGTTACGCACTTGGCTCACAGTTGCGCCTTTCACAATGCAACCTAAGTGCTGTGCGGCTGCTTTGCCTTGATTTGCGAGGCTTGCATGTGTGACGGCACCGCTGGCTGTAATGAGCGCCTTTGGCGCTCATTGCAGTCCAAGTGCTACGCGGTTGCTTCGCCTCGCTTTGCGACACCCGCATGTGTGACGGCGTCACTGACTCTCACATATATTTAGTAATTTAGTATTTATCCATATATATATATATATATATATATATATATATACTGTATATATATATATATATATATATATATATATATATATATATATAGAGAGAGAGAGAGAGAGAGAGAGAGAGAGAGAGAGAGAGATTAATAATGAGTATTGCAGTATATTGAGATACCTTTTGTACTGGACAAACGCCTTATTTATATTGATGAGCTTTCGAGAGGTTTGACCTCTCTTTATCAAGTCTGAAGCAATACTAACAAGAGATGGAACCCTCATTTTGAAAGTAAACAGTGATGCAGCATGTGACATCATTAGATAAATACATATGGGGGGGTCAACACAACATAGTATAGGAAACATATATACACATAATATATACACATATACGTCAATATATACATGAAAAACCAGAGTACTGTGGTCCACAGTGATATCCTTCCTATTGGACAAACACCTCACTAAGAGTGCTAAGCCTGTTATCGTAAAAAAAGAAACATTCACAAGAAATTGTGATAATGTGTTAGAAAACCCAAGTCCATTTTAAGTCCTGTATTTTTAGTGTTGAAGAATGTGAACATCATTATTTCAAATGTTTTTCCCTCCTGGATGTTTTTAAAATTGTCTCTGAGTATTTAGATTTTTAAGTGGATGAAGTAATTATTCTGGCTAAAATGGTGTCCAATTGGGGTACAATAACTGTATTCATTGTGTTTTTTTATTGAATATCTGTGTAAATTCATCCTTAAGTGCTGTTTTTGACTGGTTTCTCCAATGTAACAGCCTGTTTCACATAAAGTGCATTATATTATATAAACCACATTGGAGGATGTGCATGTATACAATCCTTTGATATTATAAGTCTTGTTGTTATGTGTGGCTGTGTTGTCATTACAAATGTGTTGACATACATATATAAAGAAGTATATATGTATAAAGAAAAATGTGTTTGTACATTTGGAAGTTAATAAACTTATTTCCTGTTGAAAATCTCTAGAAATACAGTAATGGTTTTATCTGTGGAATTCTCCACCAGAGGAGGTGGTGACAGCGGATTCGATAGATAACTTTAAAAGGGGACTGGATTTATTTCTCATTAAAATGGGAATTCAGGGTTATCATGGATAATTAGAGAGACAGTATTAATCCAGGGAGAAATCCAATCGCCAGTATCTGGGGTCAGGAAGGAATTTCATTACGAATAAAAAATAAAATAAAAAGTTAAATAATTGATTAATAATTAATTAACAACTAATTAATTAATATTTAATCCGCATATTGCAGATCAGAGGAGATCTTAAAAGGCTGAACTTGATGGACTGAAAGTCTTTTTTCAACCTTAATTACTATGTAACTATGTAAATACAGTATTTGCACTGCACTCTGGGAAACTCGTCATGGACCTGCAAGAGAGCCCACAGTGCATTTTCACTCTTTAATTAAATACCATTTCAAATATGGCTTGCACATGCCTGCCTATAACAAAGCTTCTGAGCACAGCTAAGGATGCAATTAAACTTAGGTCATGATGTCAATCAATGCTGTTTTCATATTCACCTGCAACATTAGAGCAGTGATTACAGTCTGTTATTTTCAAATCATAAGACAACATTAATGTTACATTCTATAATGTAGATTGTATAAAAGGACACTGAAGTATCTCGAAAAATCCAGCTTTTAAAAAATCTTAGGCGTTTCACTTTATTAATTTCTTTCTTTCTTCAGCTTCTCTTACTTTCCCATCACTCTTCTCATTCCACACTGTCTCTCTTCTTTTTCAGGTCTTTTTCTCTCCTCTTCTTTATACTACTAATCCTAGTATCCTAAAGCACTCTATACAATTTATCCTGGTATCCTAGAGCTCAGAATACCACCATCTTCCTAATCAAACAATGGGACCGTCATCCACACCTAAGAGTCCCTAAATCCTGGTTGTTTAAACATTATTCTATTGAGTTGTTTTAACATTTATCTATTAAACGAGCAAGAGGTCATGAGATGAAGTTGGGAGGTGGAAGATTTAGAATTGAGAAGGTACATCTTTAGAGTAAGGTTAGTAGATAAGCAGAACAGCCTTCCAGTTGAAGGGGTAGAGTCAAACACAGTAAAGGTATATAAGTATGACTCACATAATCTCAAGGCTATCATGAAGCTAAACTAAACCAATCTTTTAGGCAGATATAATGGGCAACCCCAATGGGTCTTATTAGTTCTTTGTCAGCTTCTTTTTTTTTTTTTTGCTAATTTCTTCAAATTACCACTATTGCACCATACTATTAACATAAAACGCCTACCTGTTTAAAGAACTATAATTTATCATCGGTAAACTGTTTTGGAAAATAAAATAATACATCAATTGGTTTACTATTATATGCAATTATTCTATAATGTGGCAAGTTAATGCTTTGATTGTTTATCTGCTTTCTTAATATGGAGGATATTGGATACTGATCATTTTTCCAATGTTTTTTTTTAAACTTACACTTCTTAGTGTAAGCACTTTGAATACAATGTAAATTGTGCCCATTATACACTCTAACTCTTCAAAATATAATATTGTACATATGGCACATCATTGGTCTTTTAAATATTCTTTCAAAGATAATTAATAATTAATAATGTTAAGTGCATCCCTTTGGAATTCTTGTACTCCTTGAAGATGCAATTAAAAATCTCATTACTGTTGTAAACATACATGTATCTGTTGCACATTGAAAAGCCACATATTGTACAATAAGCCTGAACGAATGCTGTGTTTTAGTTATCAATTAATCATTTACGTTATCAATTAAAATGTTAAATATTTGTACGTAAAGCATTACTACTTGATTTAATTTCCCATCTTTGCATTATTATAGAAATTTGAATCCATATTTTTACACACAGGTGAAAATAAGACGGAACACAAGGCAGCCTCTTAAACAGATTATGTCCTATGTTTGTAGTAATGTTCGGGTGAATCGATTTTCTTTGAAGGCAGGTAAGAAGTGAAAGCTTAGGAGGCTTAGATAGCAGGTTAGGGAGTGTATTGTTTGCTCTCTGGCGCCAAGTAGTATTCCTGAGATTAAAGGTCCCAGATCTTTCATTCATGACATTTCAAACTGACCATCATAATACATTCATTAAACCAGTGACAATGGAAGAAAGGGGCTCATGTTTTCAAAACTGTATCCTAGGACGACCATATAAGTGATTTAATGAGTGTAAACTTATTTTAAGCAATTAGGATGTTTTGACACTTTAAACAATATGCAGCCCACCCACCTCTCTGTTTATATTGCAACGTAGTGGGGTCTGTGCATGTTCCACTTATTACATAGTGACATGAGACATAAGAAAATGTAAGCAATTGGCCATATCTATCTATCTATCTATCTATCTATCTATCTATCTATCTATCTATCTATCTATCTATCTATCTATCTTCCTATCTATCTATCTATCTATCTATCTATGTATCTATCTATCTATCTATCTATCTATCTATCTATCTATCTATCTATACACATATTTGTAAATGGATAGCATTGGCATTTTATTATCGTTATAAATCTGCCTAGCCATTGAAATTTCATCCAGCTTAATATATAGATTTGTATTGAAATTAATCGTTATGATGATTACTTTTCCATTTTAGTATCTATCTATCTATCTATCTATCTATCTATCTATCTATCTATCTACACAAATTTAGAACAGGACAGCATTGCCATTATATTATCATTTTAAATCTACCTATCTATATGCCTATTTTGAAATGTTAATACACCTTCAGCCGTATTAAATTCGAAGTGTGTAGAGGCATCTGCAAGTCTGGCTGCGTTACAGAGCTAATAAATTAGATTTCAAAGTCTTACGGGCTTCAATTTTGAGTTTCAGTCAGACCCACATTCCAGAAATAATGCAATATTAATAAAACCATAAATATGATATTATAGTCCATGTGAGTTCCATTATATGTATTAACACATTGATTGCCGGGATCAATATAACACAGAAATTAAACTGAAAATAAATGTATTTTATATTGCAGATTTGCAGGGTCAGAATGTTGTGCTATTAATTCTAATACCTAACATCACTTTTCCTTTTATTATAAGTACTGTAGTATGTGTATATTGGCATTTACAGTGCTACAGATAGGACTTTAACCCACTAGCATGTCCTCTCTAGTATCCTTTGGCCTTTAGGGCTCCATTTGCGGGTTAAGGGGTTGAACGCCAGTGAATTCGCTGCAATTTAATAGCGTGATTGGAAACATAATAGTTACAGGCTTGATAGATCAAACGATTTGCGGGCGCGCAGTTTAGATTTCCACGTCCCGTATCCTTTTCTCGCCCTTACCCCGCAAGTCGTTGACGGGCCAATTTAATAGCTGCAAGTCATGCAGCCTACGTTATGGGCTACGGTTTTCATCGTTGAGGGAATTAAATAGGGCTACTTGTATTGTATAAACATACTGTTTAAGAGCATTTATATGTTTAGAGAGCCCATGCGATGGATAGATAGATAGATAGATAGATAGATAGATAGTCTTCTATGAGCATTCAAGTTTTTGGTAACCAATAATGCCTTAAATAAAAGATAACTGTGATCACCTCATATAAAGTACTAGTAAATTGCCCATCAAAAATGACGGTATCATTTCCTCTGCCCCCCCCCCTCTCCCTCCCTTATGTCTCTCCCCTTCCCTTTGTCTCTCCCTCTTCCCTCCCCTGTGTCTCCCCCCTGTGTCTCTTCCCCTTCCCTTCCCTGTGTCCCTCTCCCCTCCCCCGTGTCTCTTTCTCCCTCTCCCCTCCCCTGTGTCTCTTTCTCCCTCTCCCTTCCCCTGTGTCTCTCCCCCACTCTCCTGTGTCCCATAGATCATTACACACTTACCAGAATTATTATAGTTCCAAATTCCAAACAATGTGAAGTCCTCACATGACATGGACAGCATTCAATACTTCTCAATCTACCTAGCAATGGCATCACAGCAAATACACCCCAAGACCAAACTACATGATGCTCATTGAAACGTGAAGAAACCCAAAGAATATACATTTCTCTGACAGTATAGTAAAGATTAGAGTAATTGAATCTACCATTAGGTAAATACAAATATGGCATTTATGTAAGGTTAGCCAAGAGAAACATCATCCAGTATGGCTTACATTTTCAAAAACAATGTCTTATGGACAGATAAGACCAAAGAAGAGTTGTGTGGCACAAAATATGTTTGTTAAAAAACAAACACTAGAAGTCTGATTATTTTGTGCATTCACCACAGTGCAGGGTAGTATGTGGCAACTAGTGATAAAGTGGTTTCTTTCTTGTTTGTATTGTAACAAGTGTTCATGATGTATTTTAAGTGCAAAACGTATTCCTGGGGGAAGTAATTAGACTGTAACCTTTATGTCTCAATGATCCAAGAGTCATAGTTTGTCAAAAACTTCCCATTCCTGAGTACACAACAAACTAACAATATAAGCAGCTATGTAAGCCAAGAGGATAAAATAACTTTATAGAAAATGACAATTTTAGAAGACTCTGCTAATACAATCCTGACATGGTAATAAATGGTCATGTTCAAGGCATAAAAAGGCACATGCACAGGAGAACATGTAGGGTTTGCAGTTTACTGCCTGCTTCTAAGACTGCTTCTAAGACTGTGTTGTGGATGGATGAAGGCATCATATGCTGAAAACTTGTCTGAATTATACAAATCAGCCAATATTTCACAAAAAGTAGTCAACCATAGGGCTCAAGCCATTACGAAGTTTGGAAGACATTGTTCATTGATGTCCTCAGACACAAGTAGATTCTGCTAAGATTATGATTTTCCTAAATATGCTTTTATGCTTATGGCTAAAACTACTGATGTTAATGTATGTATACTTCAAAAATATATGAACTTTTCCCCAAACCACTGTGGAGCTAAAAATGTGACTCACAGGCTTCAGCATTAGAGCATGCATGTAGTGGTACCTCATTGCTTGGATATGGATGATAGCTTACTTAGTATGGCATGGATGGAAACTGGAGCTCTGAAGATAGATGCATCTATCTGAGGTTTTTCTGTTTATATATCTTTGGAGTGTGCCATTTAGTCACTGTTACAGAAGTATCCAGAAAATTAACCTGTTCTGTAGATAAATTTAGTTTTAATTGGTGTATGGAATAAAAAAAGATTTATGTAAGTTGTTCAATTGTGTCCGACTCTCTGTGACCCTAAGAACTGTAGGATGCCAGGCATATCTGTCAGCCACTGCCCCTCTGAGCTCATGCTCATTATTTCAATTACCTAATCTATTCATCTCTACCTCTGACTTTAGTTTATCGGCAGACACATGCAGTATATATTTTTACTTAAATATATACAGTAAATGTCAGCGTTCCTTCTAAAAATATATAAATAAATAATATGTGAAATATATATTGGCCACTATGTGAAAATCAAACACAGTTGGATATAATTAAGCCAACCCAATAATAATAATATCACACTATTCACCTCTATCTTATGAATGTATGCACTTTCTTCCTTCTATGAAACAATAGAGGGATCACATGCCTACTGCTTTGATTCAAACTTTTCCAACAAAACCATTTTTCCTTGCTTTAGTGTTATGTGCCCATTAAAAAAAGTGCATAATTGGTATATTCTTTTTAGCCTCCTTTACTCTGCAAGATAGAGTTGATTATATTTGAATATCTTTTAGTATTTTGGAAACTGTATATATAGAAATAAATCTCTTTATTACATTTTAATTAAATCTGGATTCTTTGGAGAAATGATTTAATCTCAAATACATCTAAGTATACATTTCAGTTGCATAGTTGCAATACCATAAAATGTAATATTTGTGTTAGATATAAAGATAAACATTATCTTGATGAACCCATTCATGTTCCTTACAAATCTTAAGTAATACATTTTCCAGTTAACTTGTTCTTGAACTATACAACATTTCTGTAACATAAAATTCACCACTTCTCAGTTGCACATTGTACCCCATATGTCTTGTACAGTACATGTGTCCCGACCCTTTTAAATATTTTATTTACAGCATTCTGCTCAACAGTAAGGACAGCTGTTTCATTACTTTGGGGACTGGTATGACCCAATCTGTACGCTACATTCTATACTGGTATGACATCTGCTTCATGAAGTTATTATATTGATTGGAAATTTGAATAGCAAGATATTTTTAGGGTCTTGCTCTTTAGGAGTTGAAAAATTTAGTCAAATGCATGTTTAACAAAAAGGACATTTTTTTAAAAAAAATTGCATGTTTCAAGATATCATATATTATTATTATTTTTATTTCTAAGTTATAATCCACCAACATTTTCCATAGTAGACATATAAATATATTTTTTCATTCCTATTTAAATTCAGTTACAGGCTGAAAAATCCCTGCGGTTGTCAAAATCATAACTCCAAACCATCTAAACCTTGTAAAAGTTACAATCCCAAATCGCTATTCAATTGCTACAATTACTCAAGCCCACAAATGTTTTCACACATGTAAATGACAAATATAGAAGAAAATACTATGAGTACCAGATAGGACTCGCTAGGGGGTTAAACACCTGATCGTAGCACTGTAAATGCAAATAAATTATCAATACTGCACTTTAGAAGGCGGGGAAAGTGATGAAAGCCATTAGAATTACTTATTATTATTATCGTTTATTTGTAACAGGCCAGCATATTCCGTGGCGCTAGACATAAGTTGTGATCAAAGCAAAACAATATCACCACATTACAAAGATGCAGGGCTCTGTCTTTGAGCTTAGAATCCGATGTCCATAATGCTTTCCCCAAAGCACCATGCAAGATTGAAAACTCGCAGACTTACAATCTAAATTAATTGCACAACAGTCTCAAGCCAGCAAATCTGCAATAAATCAATATCAATCTTAGTAATCAATGAGTTAATACATATCAGGCCACCCACATGGACTAGAACAGTATTGTCATTAATTTGTATTATTTTGTACATTTACGGATTGCGAGTCTGATCGCATATCGGATTTCTAAATGCTAATTGATTGATGTTTAACCTCCATGTTTTAATGATGTCATGATGAGGGTTTCATTTTCTATTGGCTGTTTCTAAATTGGTAGTTACGGCCTTGCTTAATTGATCATGATCACGCTCTGAAATGCTACTTACGAATGCATGGTTTACGGTTTAGGCTTTTGGCCCGTAAATTGCGGGCTTGTTCAATTAAATCGCTCTGTAACTGCCACAGATTTCAAACCCACAGACTTACAGCATGTATAAAGTAAATTGTGGGCTTGCAATTGAATAGGGGCCATTGTTTAGTTAATATTGAGCCTGTTTTTGATGTGATCCTTAGTTACATAGTTACATAGTAATTGAGGTTGGAAAAATACTTTAGTCTATCAAGTTCAACTTTTTTAGATCTCTCTGTATGAAGCTTAGTTAATTGATCCAGAGGAAGGCAAACAGAAAAAAACCCCATTGCAACTTTGCCATCTGTCTCAAAAGGGGAAAAAAATAAAATTCCTTCCTGACCCCAGATACTGGCGATCGGATTCCTCTCTGGATCAATACTCCCTCTTTACTCAAAAATATATTTAACCCCCTTTTAAGTTATCTATCAAATCCGCTGTCACCACCTCCTTTGGTGGAGAATTCCACAGTTTAATCACCCTTACTGTGAAGAACCCTTTACTTTCTTGAAGGTGGATTTAATTGTACTTCTAACTTCAAAGGATGTCCCCTTGACAGTTGAAAACCTCTTAGCACAAAAGGTTCACTTGCCTTCTATTGGCCCTAGATGTATTTAAATAGGGTAATCATATCCCCTCGTAGATGCCTTTTTCTACAGAAAATAAGTTTAATTTGGTTAGTGTTTCTTCATAACTTAGCCCCTCCATTCTCCTTATTAGTTTTGTAGCCCCTTTCCAGCTCTAAAATTTTATGAAGTGGTTCCCAAAATTGTACTCCATACTCCAAATGAGGGCGTACTAGGGATTTGTATAGTGGCAGAATTATATTATATCCTTATTACATTAGCTTATACCATAACCTGGACCTGGACTATGTAAATAAGAGGTGTAGGCCTATACATTCATTTGAAGTTTCAGTGTGCTTTGGGAGGGGGCTGTTATCGGTTATATGCAAATGATTTACATAAGCTATTTTGTGGGTTTAAAACTCCCATTTTCATAGTTAGGCAATTCAAAACGTTATCGTTTTTAGCTCAATTAAGCACATTAGTCTTGGCCATTTCATAACTTTGTGTTCACCTTGTTTGATGTGAATTATTTTTCAAATTTAGATGAAAGTATAGTGTTTTCATCTTTTTGGTAAAATTTAATTATATTGTTATATGTATTAATCTCACCGGTACATGTGTGTAAGAGGGAAGAGGTTTGTGGTTTTTCACACATCTGGACTTGTATAGTGCATTGCCTGATTATATGTTGCTTTTGTTTGTGATTTTCTAGTTTCAATTTTCACATAAAAGATTGATATGATAAACTTGATGTTTTAACGACTATTTAATTATATAGGAATATCAATGCACTGGTGTACTGTAAAATACCATTGTTTTGTGCTGTTAATAGTTTATATGTGATGTATTAGAAAGTTTATGGATGATGTCATTTTTCATATTATATGTCATGAGTCATGTCATACACAACAAAGAATTCAGAGGTGCTCCATCTGAGAATGAACAATACTGAATCAGGGTTGTTCTCTAGGTCTAGTTACCTACTCAGAGAGCAGCCTCTTGTAGCCATTTGTGCCCTTCACAGGGAGAAATATCCTGTAGTATATCAGTCTGGTCCCACTCACTAGGAAATAACAGGCAATTCTACCCTGAATCGGAGAAACAGCGAACCCCAGACTGATATACTACAGGATATTTCTCCCTGTGAAGGGCACAAATGACCTAAAAGAGGTTTCTCTCTGAGTAGGTAACCAGACCTAGACCTACTTAGGTATTGTTCGTTCTCAGATTTAGCACCTCTGATATCTTTCTTGTGTATACAAATTACCCTAAGGGTAATAGGGGGAACCAGACGTGGACTTCTTGCTCACTGTGCTTTAGTACAGCTGCACCTCACTGACAAAGCCTACAGAGGCCGAAACACGTATGTGGTTTGCTCTTTCTCCTGTTCAGGGTAGAATTACCTGGTATTTCGAGGATTGGTCACTCTTTTGAGTCGGACCAGACTGATATACTACAGGATATTTCTCCTTGTGAAGTGCACAAGTGAGCTAAAAGAGGTTGCTCTCTGAGTAGGTAACCAGACCTAGAGAACAAACCTACTTAGGTATTGTTTGTTCTCAGATTGAGCACTTTTGTTTTCTTTGTTGTTTATGTAAATGACCCTTAAGGGTTTTTTTCACCCTAAGGGTTATAGGGGGAACCAGACGTATACTCCTTGCTCACTGTGTCTTAGGGACTACAACTGCACCTCACTGATGAGGCAAACAGAGGCCGAAACGCGTCTGGAGTTTGCTGTTCCTCCTGTTCAGGGTAGAATTGCCTGGTATTTCGGGGCTGGACTAGTGAGTGGGACCAGACTGATATCCTACAGGGTATTGCTCCCTGAAGGGCACAAGTGAGTTAAAAGAGGTTGCTCTCTGAGTTCGTTCTCAGATTGAGCCCCTCTGATTTCTTTGATGAGTCATAGCAACTTTATATTTTTATCATACGTGATGTCATGAATGAAGTCACCTAATATCACCTAATATCCTAGGGATAGAGAGGGATGTTAAGGTTGCATGCTACCATAACTTAACAATTACCTTTTTATATATGAAGAGTTGCTTTCATTATCCCCAATACAGTAATTTCATCTTCCTAATATTCACTATGATTTCTATTACAAAGCCTCACTTCTACAGTATCATACCCAAGTTATTTACCCAATCGTATGTAGCATTTCAGAGCGTAAACATGATCAATTAAGCAAGGTCGTAACTACCCATTTAGAAACAAACAATAGTAAATGAGCCTGTCATCATTACAGCAGTATAAGATGGAGGTTAAATGTCAATCAATTAGCATTTAGAGGTCCGATATGCGATTGGACTTGCAAACACGCAAACTACAAAATAATAAAAAAAGAATTCCAATACTGTTCTAGTCCATATAGGTGTCCTGATATGTATTAACTCATTGATTCCCGAGATCGATATAACCCTGAAATGAAACATAAAAATAAATATTTTTTGATTGCAGATTTGCGAGCTTGAGACTGTTGTGCCATTAACTCTAATGTCTGTTATCACTTTCCCCATTATTTACAGTGCAGTATTGATTTTTATTTGCATTTACAGTGCTACGGACAGGGGTTAAACCCCCTTGCGAGTCCTATCTGTTACCTGTAGGCTTTTCTTCTACGTTTGTGAAAACATTTGCGGGCTGCGGAATTGTAGCACTTGAATAGCAATTTGCGATTTTAACGATCGTAACTCTTGCGGACATGAAAGATCAAAGGCTTAGATGGGGCGTAAATTACGGTTGTAACAACCACAGGGATTTTGAGCCCATACCCCGTTGATTGTTTGCGGCTCGCAAAAAGATAGCAAATTAGTTTACAGGCTATATTACGGACTCCCGTAAGCTACAATTTCTCAATATAATGAGGGCCCTTGTCCCTAACTACCCTCATCATAGCTACACGCCCGACGTGCGTTTCAATCACCTCATCTGGGCAACCTGAATGCCTCCTACCTGGTCTTTTTATAGTGCTAATCAAAAATTGGATTAACCTCTTCATGTCTATTCATTAAATCAACATTGTATGCAGGTCCTTGTTTCATATATACAGGTCCTTAAAGGTACTTAGTTTAATTAATGCACAATATTCAAATGGCGTATAGAGGTCCTTATTATGTATATACATGTCCTTGAATATACTTAGCTCAATTTATGCATATCATTCAGCAAATTAGCGTATACAAGTCTGTATTAACAGATCCTTGAAAGTACTTAATTCAATTCAAACGTATTATTACATGAAACAGCATATGGATATCCTTGAAGCAAGTCATTGAAGAAACTTCATTAAATTCATATAGCATTTAATGATAACTAACAGACTCCAATATTGCTGCAATCTTACAGTGTTCTCAATATGTGTATCCAAAGTCCAATATGGTGTATTATACATTTACATCCATAATTCAAGTCATAAAAAATAAAAAAACATATTACAGCTTTCTCAACTTTACTCGCTTATTTTCTTAAAATATGTTTAGGCATGATTCAAAAATGTATTTTTGCACACTATTTTTATTGTTTGTTATTAATATCATATCAATCAGAGTGCGGGCTGTAATTATTTAATTTATAACTTATTTTAATTTCTAGCCTTACTCATAAGCAATCTGTAATCAAACAACAAGTATACAATGTAATTTAAGTACCGTATATTCTCACTAATAATTTATCAGTATAATGCAGATTAATTCAACCATGATTAAGCTCCATTAAAGGGATTCAAAATATAAATAGAGAATTAAATTAAAGGGATACCATGAGGTTTTTTTAGGTGAAACATTTTTTTTTGGTTACTTGTGCAGTGCCATTTCAGCATCTTCCTACCCTAGCACAGTCAATATTAAATTAATGCAGAGAACATAAAGTCTTCATTCAGGCCAAGTGGACTTTCTCGATTACATTCCATCAACCTTCTCTTTGCAAGAGTTGCCTTTCAAAATCATCTCTCCAAATGTCATAAACAATATGGTCTATCCTGGTGAATTTCAAGCATATTGGATTTCCCATATGTATGTTTTGGAATTAGAGTGTCAGCCTTGTTTAATGCCAAATTTACATGTTCAAGTATTCTGTGTCTGAACTGGTGTTAATTGGCAATAGTAGAATGATAATATGTAGACTTTTTAGTCATAGTTATGCTAATTTTGATTTTTAAATATAGTTTTTGGGATCCAATTGTGTTACTCCTAAATTATTAACATGTGGGTGTATGTTTTAAAAATATATCAATAAAGGTTATGCTTTATATATATGATAGTTATGAAAATAAGTATCTTTACGATCATATTATTTTTCTAATGACCGAACTGTAGACATTTACAGCCTTATTAAATTGTGATTTGGCCAATTGAATAGGGCTCTATGTAAGCACAGAGCATATTTTTTAATAGAAGTTTTTAGTTATTGAAGACCTTGTGTTTGGATAGAAGTTCACTAACTAAAAACTTCTGTAAAAAGTATACTGATGAATTATGAGTATTGCAGCATGTAGTCATACCATTTTTGTTGGACAAACATGCATAGAGAGTAGAGACAACGTCTAACATCATGGGGTAAATATATATAGGTGAACCAACATAACATAGTATAGGAAATGTACACACATACTATGTACACATACGCATCAATATATGCATGGAAAACCAGAGCACAGTAATCCTCAGTGATATTCTTTCTGTTATAGGGAAATAAAAAAAATTGAGGAAGAAACACAAGAAATTGGGATAATGTGTTAGAAAACCCAAGTTCATATTAAGTCCTGCATCTTTAGTTTTGAAGAATGTGATCATCTTATTTTCAAATATTTTTTCTCTCCAGGATGTTATTGAAATTTCCTTTGAGCATTTTGATTTTTAGGTTTTAGATGCAGTAATCATTCTGGCTAAAACAGTGTCAAACTGGGGTACAATATCTATTTTCATTGTGTTTTTTGTATATAATGGTTGTGTTGATTCATCCTTAGGTGCTGTTTTTGCTGGTTCCCCTAATGTAACAGCCAGTTTCACATATATTACATTGTATAATTTACACAACGTTAGATGATGCACATGAATACGACCCCCTGATGTTAAAGGAATGTGTTGTTATATGTCAACTTTTGTTACAAGGTTTAGTTCCATTTTTTCTGCTCAGTCGTTCATTGTCCAATATTCTACTGACAAGTTTTAGTTTCAGGTTTGGTGGTTGTTTAAATGCAAGGATGGGAGGTTTGCTTAATATATCTTTTAATTGGTCATCTTCGATGGTTGTAAATCTTAGATTTTTTTCTGTATTTTCTAAAACTGGATGGATGTGGTGACTAGAGGTTTACTTGACGTAGTTTCTTTTGTTTACTAACAGGTGTTCATGGGGTATTTTAAAGGCAGTGGTTATTTCTGGGTAATGGTACAAGGGTTCTAAACCTTTTGTCTGAAAGATTCAGACAGTGTTTTCAAGTGTTTGTCACGGCCCCCAGTGTTTGTGCATACGTATTGGTATCTAATAGTGTGGGAGGGATGGAAACTGGAGCTGTGAGGGTATATATATATATATATATATATATATATACTAGTCTATCATTTCATCATTTCATATTACATTTCTATACATTTTTAAAAATTTGCCAATAGCGAAACAAAGAAAAGTGCAATCAAGTCCATTTTTGTCATTATTAGGTATTTTACCATTTAAGCAGTATTTTGGACCCAAGAAAATAACTTTAGTACTAACTTCAAATTGTAGTTCCCAACATATGTACAAAAAGGATCTTTGTAGAATTAAATGATATCCCCAGCAGCAATACCTATACCAAATTATTGAACTGAGTGAATGTAATGTGCATATGGTAGACACACATGAAATTATACCAGGAAATCACTTGATGTCTAGTTGTGTATTCATCCCAACTCTTGCGTTTTTGGAGGGGCAGTTCCAGTTATAAGAAAAAAACTGTCCAACAGGTTGTTTTTTTCTGGTGTCTCATTAGGAAGAGATTACAGGAGTGAGCATATGGGGGTGTATGAGTATTTAGAGCAGTGTGTACATAATATAGGGCCTCATTCAAATGCTACGATTTCAGCATAAGTAGCCGCAAGGGGTGGCCACTACCTACTTAGCTATTCAAATCCCCTGCGGCAGAGGGTTCCGACCTGCTTACGGCCCCCCCAATCGCAGCTTACTGCAGGCAAAGCCTTTGATCCCATGTGACTGCAAAAGTTTTGGCCGCAAGAAACCCCACATCCCTATTCAAATACTACGCTAACCCCTCCGTCAACCCTGTGAAACTGTCAAAAATGGCTGCAGCTTACTTACACAAGGGCTGTGAAGCTCTTACGTACCATCCAAATAAGCCCCAATTAAGCCCCCTGCTGGATGCAGGGGACTTGATCGGGACCCCTGCAGCGTCCCTACATTACCCCTATTTTTCAGGGGTCTCGATCGGGACCTCTGCAGTGTCCTGACATTAACCTTATAATGCATGGGTCCCAATCGGTCATGATCAAGACCCTCGCTGTATTAAAATTAAAATCCTGAATGAACCTTAAAGATCCTTAAAGGATCTCCATGAGAAATAAAACCATTAACCCATGCCGTGGGGGTACTATAAGTACCCCCGGCACCTAAAATGAACCCCATCACCCATGGGGTCAATATAGACTCCCATGAGACTATAATTAACCCCCTCAGTCCATTAGGGGTCTATATAGACCCATATAGGACACTGTTAACCTGTAGGTTAACCCTACAAGTGCCACACAAAGTCTAAACCCTACACCATTACCTCCTAAATACAACACATTACCCACTAACTATAACACATTACCCCTATCTAAAATACAATACCCCGTAACTGTAACACATTACCCCCTCTCTACAATATATTACCCACTAACTACAACACATTACCCCTATCAACAATGCATTACCCCCTAACAACAACACATTACCCCCTAACTACAATACATTACCCCTTAACTACAACACATTACCCACTAACTACAACACATTACCCCATTTACAACACATTACCCCTATATACAATATATTACCCCCTAACCACAATACATGTTCCCCTAACTACAACACATGTTCCCCTATCTGCAATACATTAAAAAACCCTAAATCTAGCCTAAAATAGAATAAATAAGACCACTTCCCTTGCCTAGATGTCCCTTCAGCGACGACAGGTTTCCTGGCACAGGTCGTACCCCTAGGAAAAATAGAAATGTGAAATCAGTACAAAATTAAACACTACATAGAAAAAATAAACATTCTAAATATTAAACGTACCATTTCCTAGTCCTTCCTGGAATCTTGTCTGGCTGGGCCCCTGGAAAAAAGAAACATTATATTAGTAGACAAATAAACACAACATATAAAACAATAAATATTCTAAATATAAAACTTACCTATCCGCGATGCCCTGTCCTCCACCGTCTGGGCCCTTGAAAATATCTGCCCCGATAAAAAAAAAAAAAAAAAAATCTAACGGAGCTCCTCCCCGGAGGACCTCCCCGACGCTAAAGAGGCTAGCACTTCTTCCTGTAAAAAAAAACGAAATGGCGCATTCTGATCGGTTGAAATGGCTGTCAATCAAATTTCAGCCAATCAGAAGGCGCCAAGGTGTTACACCAAATATAGACCCCTATTGGACTGAGGGATCTCATGGGGGTCTATATTGACCCCCATGAGTGATGGGGTTAATTTTAGGTGCCGGGGGTACTATAGTACCCCGTGGCAGAGGTTAATGGTTTTATTTATCGCAGGTCCTTTTAGGACCTGCGCAGCGGGAATCTTGAATGTTTAATGCAGCGGGGGTCCCGATCGTGACCCCCACTCCAAGGGTTAAGGTGGGGTCCCTGCAGCATGCAGGGTTAATGTTAGTTGCCGTGGGTGTACTTACTGTACCCCCTCTGCATGAGGGTGAGCATTTAGTGTGCCACAATCCCTTTAAGGAGCTGCGGCGGGGTATTTGAATCCAAGCCCGTACGAGGACGGGCTGGAGATCTTAAGGGTTAAATATACATTCAATGCAGCACTGTACAGCGCTGTCATTGATGGGAGACATTAGGGGGGAAATGAGGATTACATGTACTACATTGGCTTACTGGCACATTGCTGCTAGCCAATACTGTCATTTGTGGACATAAATGACAGTATTGGCTAGCGGCAATGTGCCAGCTAGCCAATGTAGTACATGTAATCCTCATGTCCCCCATTGTGTTCCCCATCATTTACAGTGCTTTACAGTGCTTTTTAAAATTTATATTTAACTTTTTAGTTTGGCTGGCTTTGAAGCCTGATCTGTGGGCTAACGTCCATGATCAGGTTAGAGGCCGCCAATGTTAACGGCCAATTGCATGGCTTGCGATCTGCCGTAAGAAGGACCTCCTTGCGGCTCTTTCCATTTGAATGCCAACGTAGCCGTAGCTTTGGCCACTTAAAAAATTGGGTGGTGTGAGAGTGTGTGATGGAACTGACTGCTGGTGAATGTGACAGTTTGAGAGAGTGGTGAGTTGATTAGTGGTGAGCATAACTATCTATCGGTTATTGAGCTCAATGATGGTGTGTGGCAGTACCTTGGAGTGACAGACCTGATTCCTGGTGAGTGACACTGTCCCTGTGTGTGCCTGTGGGATCGCTGGTGAACATGTCTGTGTGTGACAGCTCATTTCTTGTGAGTGTAATAGTGTGCCTGTTAGTTTAGTGTGACAGTATACAGATGTTTGTAGATCTTTTTTTTTACTGAACTAGGCTTTGCAGCTTATGATAGAAGGCATTATGTTTAGTATTGTTTCTTTGCATCATTCCTGTACATTTTACCCAGTAATTTGTACTTTTTACCTTGAGAAATAATTAACAATGCTAATTATTTTAGCTGCCCTATGCCATTCAGTCTCCTCCCCCTCATCCCACCTGTGCCCCTTTTTTATATCTCAAATCATAAGTTTAAGTCTTAATTCATATATATATTTTTCTGTCTTAATTCATATATGTATTATGTCAGAAAATGTCAAGTACACTTACAGACAGAAATATCACTTCATCTTAACTGCACCTCCAGTGATATATATACACACATATATATATATATATATATATATATATATATATATATATATATATATATATATATATATTTATATTATATATACTTTCATATACTCTCTTTTTTCCTCTATTTTGCAATATCTATTAAATTAATATAATACATAAATGCTTTAAATATCTATTGATCTATCTATCTATCTATCTATCTATTTATGTGTCTATCCGTCTATCCGTCTGTCTATCTATCTATCTATCGATCTATCTTATATGCACTATTTAATTATAAATATAGGTGTAAAAGCTACAAAATCTTTTTTTATTAATTTTATTTCTTGTTTATTTACTCTGTTTATTACACAGCAAAGCTGGAGATATATGAATTATTGGGGGAAAAAAACTTGCACTTGCAACAAATATTTTTTCAGTTAAAATACTATATTCAATACCATTATTTCTTACTTATAGCCGGCTGCACAATGTCACTATTTAATGTGACATTTTAATTCCATATTTGGCTGAAAGTAGGACTTTCTGCCACTTTGAAGTAAGTCTAAATTTGGGTAAGTTCTAAGATTAAATATTTATTTAACCCTGTCATACCAGCCGATTTCAGGACACTTAAAGGGAAATGAACACTAATAATGAGGGGACTAGATAGTAAGGAACTATAGGAGTTTTCTCTGTATCCTGATTTCAATTTGTATAGGCAAGGGGAATGCTTAGAAAGCTTGTAGATATAATATTCAGGCTGATATAGTTATATAAGGAGGAGCAAAATGTAAAAATATGGTATTTTTAAGAAGTCTATGTTGCAATAAACTGTTAGAGAGACTGTATGTCTATGTTGTGGTGAGTTATGTGAGCTTTGCTGCTCACCAGCACCGACATATATTGATTGTATAGCAAAGGTTATGATGTTTGATAATACATGGCAATATTCACAATGGGCCTCATTCAATTGCGATTTGGCCAATCGAATAGGGCTCTAAATAAGCACATAGCATTTTTTTTTTTAATAAGTTTTTGGTTAGTAAACATCTATCCAAAAGCAAGGTTTTCACTAACTAAAAACTTCTTTAAAAAAATATATGCTATGTGCTTATTTGTGCCTTATTCAATTGGCCAAATCGCAATTGAATGAGGCCCTATGTGTTTAATTATACTAATTATATTCTATTTAAAGATGTTATCCAGAGTGGAAAATTGTAGAAACTGAGATCCCGAAACTAGGTCATAGATTTTAAATTAATTGTATTCTTGTTGTAAATACTGTAAGTAGAGCTTGGTTTGAATAACTAAACTTGATCATTTACAATTGTTTTCACAAAGTAAAAAAAACTTGAAAAAACTCTTTTTTTCACTTTTGTATGTCATAATTTTTTGATTCAAGCTTCCATTTTTTTTACTTCCACTATGGATTCTGGGTAGTGATATGCAACTGAGGCTCAACATGTATCTTTTTTTTTTTTTTTTTTAATCTATTTAGGCTTTTGTGCTCTGCTCTTGGTCAGGCTTCAGAGCATGGCCTTCAATTGGGGTACAGTTCAAAAACCTACTCACAGACAGCAGTTTCCCCGTTGTATGGGGCTCATCATCAACTGTGAAATGAGGCTGAAAAGAGGCTTTGACCAGACATTATATTATTAAACTACTAGCGAATTGCCCGTCAAAAAATGATGGTCATAAAATTGTAAGGCAGGTAATGATGTTTGCCGCACAATGTAAGGCTTTTGGTCCTCTGAGTACCTTCGGCGCTCATTGCGAGCCTTTCCCCTCGTGTACTTTTGGTTATCCAAGCACCTTCAGCGCTCATTGCAAGCCCCACACTGAGAGCCTTTGGCGCTCATTGCGAGCCTCTCCCCTCATGTACTTTTACTCCTCTGAGCACCCTTGGTGCTCATTGTGAGCCCTGCGCTGAGCACCTTTGGCACTCATCCCATGTCACACAATAATCGCCTTCGGGGCTCAATGTGAGCTCTTTTTTTTTTATATATATAAATATATTTTTTTAAGATTAATTGATTAATTAATTAAATAATAAATGAATGTATTTGACCTATTTGTAATTAATATAGCCAGCAATCAAAATACTGCAGAGCTAACAATCTGTTTTGATTTTCCTGCAGCATACAATGTCCATTTGGACTGCTGCTGACCTGAGTGTCAGCAATGTGGCAAGTGTGCAGTGTAAATAGACTGCGTGCGCGAGGGCAAACCATTTGTTTAGTTGTGTAAAGCACCAGTTTAGAATGGTAATGTTATAAATTGCAAGTTATTGTTGTAAATTGGCTGCGATTGTGTATGTGTTACGCGGCTCTCGAGCATTTTCCGAATAGTGTATTTTGTACCTCGTACTTTCCTGGGAAAAAGTCTTATGCGCCTGGCGGTGTTTTGCGTGGTTAGGGGTCGTGTAGCCTCGTTTTAGTTTTTTTGTCCGACAATTTTTGACGCTGAGGCGATTTTCGAGTGCCGGCTATTTGTGTTTAAATAGTCGTGCAACCTCACTCCTAGAAGTAATGGCTATCCCCCTGTGCTGTGTGTAATGTTTATTTATTATTTTTTTTATTGTATTTGTGTTTTTGTTGTTTTTGTATGTGCGCGGTTTGGCCGTTAACTCCGTATTTTTTGGAGCTCGGATTTATTTTTTCTAAGTCTCGCGGCTCGTATTTGTTTTTTTCTAAGTCCCGCTTTCCAGTCTTATGTGCCCGGCAGTGTTTTGCATGGTTAGGGGTTGTGAAGCCTCTTTTTTTTTTTGCCCACCATTTATTTTGTCACTTAGGCATTTTCGAGTGCCGAAACTGGGCAAATTGTGTTCTCGTGCAACCTCACTCCCAGACGTCCTGGCTGTCCACCCGTGGTGTGTGTGATGTTTTTTTTTTTTTTGTGTGCTTTTGTTGTTTTTGTATGTGCTCGGTTCGGCTGTGAACTTCGTATTTTTTTGGGACCTCGTATTTTTTTTTTCCATTTGCCGCGGGTCGTGTTTCTTTTTTCTATGTTCCGCTTTCCTTTTTGCAAAGTGTTACGGCCCGTATTTTTTCCGCTGGATTTTTTCAAAGTGCTACGGGTCTCGCATTGTGAATTGTCTAATTGAGATTTCTGTTGATCTGTAGTCCCGTGGGTCGTACAGATGAGCGCCTGTGACGCTCATCTCCACAAGCGCAGTGAGTGCCTTTGGCGGTCACTGCCTAAGTCGTTCGGGGTAGTAGGGATGAGTGCCTATGGCGCTCATCTCCACCAGAGCAAGCAGCGCCTTTGGCGCTCCTTGCCAGCAGCTGCGGCCCTCGCTTCACGAGGGCCGCAGTTGAGGCAGGCTCGATACCCAAGCCCGCAAGCGGTAGCAACAACACGCAATGCTCACAACTATATATGTGATTACAGTCAAGTTTCCTGGAGCCCTCCTGCTACTGGGGTCCTACTTGTCCCTCCTCTGAATGTCTGCATCTGATAGCTTGACACATACAAGTGAACTCAGAATGGTATTTTTCCCCCAATATAATCTTCTGGGTATATAGGCTTCACCACTGTGAGATATGAGATCTAACTATGTTCTCTTTTCTTTGACATGCACACAAATAGGGTTTCGCTGTATGTTAGGAAGCCCACAAGTCCAGTCTCTAGAAGTGATGTGATGGGGTAGAGTTAAGCCACGGAAATCATCACTATTATTATTATCTATTATTATTATCTTTATTTATATCACGCCAACATATTCCGTAGCTCTGGATCATAGCTTAACACATCCCACAAAGCAACGTGATAGTTATATCACTATAGGTTCATAGTACATAATAGTCTTCACTAGTGTTATTGTTCTCTGAAGGAGCACAACAAACTTCCCAGATGTTAAACAGTACATATATAATAAGGTAAATTCCATGTAATGTATTCCTAAAATATCTAATCGTCAAGCTCAATTATCTAACACTGCCACTATCATTTAACACAACCAATTCCAATTATATATATTTATGTATCACACATACACAAGTTTCATTTCTGCAATAATGGGATCTTTGCTGGGACAGTGGAGAATATATGTGTTGGTGGGAGGGCAAGTCAGTTTTAAAAAGGTTAATTTTTTAAAAGATGCCAAATACAGTAGGATTACATTTCTAATTTTAAATCTGTATTTGTGGCAATTGGGATAACTGCTGGAAGGCAATTGAAGTAGAAATCATATTTTTTTTTTAACAAAACCAGTCAAATGAAAAAATCATGTTTGAAACTGTCAAGCCTGACAAAGGGCAAATTTAGGCAACACTTAAAGCAATGTATGAAGTCTCTAGTGAAGTCAAGCGGCATCCAAGATACTTTGGTGGCAGTAGTGTGTGTAAGGGGACATTTACATTTACATTAATGAAGAGCAATACTTGTATATCTTGCTATAAGTGGCGTGCTTTTGTGTCTGTGGGGAGTAGGGGTGGTGGTGTCAATTTCAACCAGATCTAGTTGTCTAATAAATAAGAGGCCTGTCTCTCTCTCTCTCTCTCTCTCTTTCTCTCTCTCAAGCCTTCCGCCACACCAACCTCTATTAAAAACACACATAACCTCATTCAGGAAGTGATGCACAGTCAATATGGAATCTTCTATTCAGAGTGTTCAAAAATTCAGATTTTCTGTAAATATATTCTTATGTTAATAGCTTATATTACTGTTCTGAGTTTGCTACACACAAAAAGTGCATTTTTTTTCTTCTAGAGTGGTCCTTTAAACCTTTATTTACCTTCCATTCCTGGCTCCAGCATGCACCTTAGAGTGAACAGGAGGATAATCCAATAAAAAACAGTCTAAAAATACAAACCCAGATCTTGGTTATGGCTAACAAACTACTGGAAACCACAAGAACAATAGTATTTACTACATTTAAACAGTTCAACCTAAACTGAGGTTACCTTGAAAGTGTAACATATCATGGCTTTGCCAAAAATATGCAACTTAAACCACAGATTAAATGAAATGTTAGAAAGCGTAACAATATACAAAAAATGTGTATCAGTACAAGATGAGAAATAACAAATAATGTTGGATTCTATGTGGGTGGGAGCTTTATTTTTCATTATTACAAGTTTTTAGATTACTTGGAGATGTTATTTTATATATATATATATATATATATATATATATATATATATATATATATAGTTAAATAGTGAGAAAGGGGGTTGCAATTTAAACATTCACATTTCTTAAAGTGTATGCTTCATCAAATAAGCTGAAAAAATCTTGTGAGAAAATAGCCACACAAAAACATTCTGGACTGCATATATTTTACCCCAACTAAGTGGAATTTAATAGCATTATGATAACCCTGTCTGAAATCCTTATACAATAATTTGATTTAAGAACCTTTGTTAAATACAATGGGCATCTTAACCATAATTAGTTTTGAGGGGTACAGAGAAGACACAGCTAAACCCTCTAATGTAATAAACTCAGCTAAATGTGTAAATTGTTTAACAAGGAGAAACACATCTGAGATCCATTTGATCTTTGTCTTTGTCCCATGAAATGTGTGGATTTTACTGGGAGATACAGTGAAAAGAAAAATGAGTAATATATATATATATATATATATATATATATATATATATAATTATAAAATTGAAAAACAGAGTCACATATATCTATGTATGCCATTGGTAATTTTAGTTTAGAATATGTTTTAAAACTAATATACAGCATATACTGTATGTATATATATACCGTGTATATATATATATATATATATATATATATATATATATATATATATATAGTAATTTAGTAATTATGAATCCATATATATATATATATATATATATATATATATATAGATTAATAATAAGTATTGCAATATAATTTCATACTTTTTGTATTGGACAAATGTCTTATTTATAATGACGAGCTTTCAAGAGGTTTAACCTCTATTTATCAAGTCTCAAGCAATACTAACATGAGATGGAACCACAATTTGAAGCAGAAGCAGAGACAGTGGAGACAGCATCTGACCTCATCAGGTAAATACATATATGGGGAATAAACACAACATAGTAAAGGAAACATATATACAAATATTATATACACATATACATCAATATTTACATGAAAAAGCAGAGCACTGTAGTCCACAGTGAAATCTTTTCTGTTGTAGAAACAAAAAAATCACATGAAATTCTGATAATGTGTTAGAAAACCCAAGTCTATATTAAGTACTGTGTTTTTAGTGTTTAAGAATGGGATCATCTTTATTTCAAATGCTTTTCTCTCTTGAATGTTTTTACATTTTCCTCTGAGTATTGTGACTTTTAAGTTTTGGATGGAGTGATCATTCTTGCTAAAATGGTGTCCTACTGGGCTACAATAACTGTCTTCATTATGCTTTCTTATTGAATGCCTGTGTAAATTCATCCTTAAATGCATTTTTTGGCCGGTTTCTCCAATGTAACAGCCTGTGTCACATAAAGTACATTGTATTATATAAACCACATTAGATGATGTACAAGAATATGATCCTTTGTTGTTATAGGTTTTGTTGTTATGTGTGGTTGTATCATCATTACAAATGTGTTGGCATAATTTACAGGATCTCACAAAAGTGAGTACCCCCTTCACACTTTTGTAAATATTTTATTATATCTTTTCATGTGACAACACTGAAGAAATGACACTCTGCTACAATGTAAAGTAGTAAGTGTACAGCCTGTATAGCAGTGTAAATTTGCTGTCCCCTCAAAATAACTCAACACGCAGCCATTAATGTCTTAACCGTTGGCAACAAAAGTGAGTACACCCCTAAGTGGAAATGCCCAAAGTGTCAATATTTTGTATGGCCTCCATTATTTTCCAGCACTGCCTTACCCCTCATGGGCATGGAGTTCACCAAAGCTTCACAGGTTGCCACAGGAGTCCCCTTCCACTCCTCCATAATGATATCAATGAGCTGGTGGATGTTAGAGATCGTGCACTCCCCCACCTTCCATTTGAGGATGCCCTCAATGGGGTTTAGGTTTGGTGACATGCTTGGTCAGTCCATCACCATTACCTTCAGCTTCTTTCGCAAAGCATTGGTCGTCTTGGAGGTGTGTTTGGGGTCGTTATCATGTTTGAATACTGCCCTGCGGCCCAGTCTCCGAAGGGAGGGGATCATGCTCTGCTTCAGTATGTCACAGTACATGTTGGCATTCATGGTTCCCTCAATGAACTGTAGCCCCCCAGTGCCAGCAGCTAGAACTGGAGCATAAAGAAGTCTGAGCAGCATAGAATTGATGCAATTGAATTGTAGTGAAAACTGTTTAGAATATCTTGGATTGCAGGAAATCAAGACAAACTGTTCACTGGAAGTATGATCATGTGGCTGAAATTCTTTGGCCATATCATGAGAAGACAGGATTCCCTAGAAAAGACTCTGTTACTGTGAAATATTAAAGGCATAAGAAGAAATGGACAACATAGGCAGAGATGGATAGATGAGGTGATTGAAGCAATGAACATGAGGCTGATGGAGTTTAGAAAGGCAGTGGCTGACAGATATGCCTGCCATGCTGCAGTCCATAAGGTTACAGAGAGTTGAATACGACTGAATGACTAAACAACAACAATATGTGTGTGCGTAAATCAAAGATGTATCTATATGTATCTACCTATACATTTATACATATAGATAGATAGACAAATACAAAATGGGAATAAAATATATGCCTTAGTAAAAGTGTTTTAAACATGTTCTTATTCATGTATGACTAGTTTATTATAAGTAAACCATACAAATAGTTTGTAATATATAATATGTACTTGCATTAATCTGAATTGATAGATATACATGTATAGATACAGATATATAAGAAAGCAATCTAATGAAATGTAATATTTGCCAATTTTCTATTACAATCATTTTAATCATTACGTTTTGTATGATGTTTTGACACAAAATATCCTCATAAACTTCAATGACTTTTCCTGTGGGAAAAATGTTGAAACATTTTTCCACAACAATAGAATATGGTTGTAAGTTGGATAGATTTTACTATAATAAATAATAATTATAGTAAATCAAGACTAACTCCTTTGTTTAAAATGGGAATTATAACCCAAATAGAGATCTTTATTATGTTACGACAGCAGGTGAAACAATTGGCTGAAACAGTTCACATAAAATTCAGGCATCCTGTAACATAGTCTGTAATCTTTGTGTCTCGGTTTGAATGGAGATATAAATGCAGGGATGACCTGCCGTCCATTTCTAAAGCAATAATAGTTACATTATTTTAGAAGCCTTCCATATTGTTTTCTCTGGATTTGCTCTACATCAAAATCTATATATAAACTAAATACTCTCAATAAAAAGTGGTATTTTACCTTAGATTAGGATGCACATATATCACTTTAGTTTGTAGAATAACTTTTTTATTGCTCACTTTTATTTAAAAAAATTGAAGGTTCAGTAAACACATATATTAAACAATAAATGACTACAAAAAATTGATTGCCCCACTCAGTCTATTTGGAAATATCTAATATCATGTGTTACATGTGTACTCAGAGCTTTATTTGTATATGTTTATTCATGGGCAATTATTGTTTATTAATGTACAAACACAAAGCTCGTTGTTAGCCTGAGGTTCTATTTATTTTTTATTTTTATGTTTTTCATTGAACTTTGGTCTTTTGTACAAACAAGGGAATTTGAAGTGTTTATAACATTGTTTATAACACATATATTGTTTGCCTTGTTCTCCTTGATTTCCATTTGTTTCCGGATTGTTCATTATTTCAATTTATATCTCTGTTTCACTTTCCTTCTGTAGAGTTTGTTTAAGGTTTTTCACTATTTAAATTAGATTGTTACAAGTTCAAAGCACATCACAGGCATCATCATGGTATGTACTGTAGTCTCTGTGTAGAGATTTAGATTACAGGCTAGAATGTATGGCACTTATATAGGAAATTTAGCAAATAAAATCCCATATAAGCCCTAACGTAGCTATTAAATGTTACTCAAAACAAACCCTCACGTGCAAACTGTAATGAGTGATGTTCACGGCTTTTTGTGTGCATAATAAATCTAGCCTAATGCTACATGTTGTCCAAAAGCCCTGTAGGTGCTCGCAGTTAGCCTAAACCGTATATGCAAACTGAAGAACCTGATAAGTAACAGCCTTCACTACAATTAAAGCTAGATCCACCATTAAATGGAAATAAATGACCCCTCCGCCTATGCGCTGCTAGCCATCATATAAAAAACAGGAGCATGGCTGTCCCCTGTGATTGCTTCAACACCCAGTCAGAGTCTGATTGGTTCTTCAAATTAAAACAACACTATTCTGATTTGCTGCTATTTGAACCAATCGGAGTAAGGGAAAAAAGGTCTGTCTGAAAGACTAAAAATAATGCAAAATCCTTGCATTCTGATTGGTTGAAATTTTAGACAGTAGCCTTCTCTGTTGTTTACTGAGTAAATAGTCAGAACCTTTTGATTATACATATTTCAGCCAATCAGAAGCCTACAAAAGCCACTAGGGCATTGTCAAATACCATTATTTGGCAAGGGAGCTCCTCAGAGAAGGAGATCTGTCAGTTTAGTTTTTTTTTTTTTAGAGTGCCAGGATATTTTTAGTATGGCCTGAACAAAACATGCAAGAGTCTTCAAACAATAAAGTTCAGGCCCATTTCCAGGAGGGCCAGAAGATGAGGAGCGACGGCTTCAATCAAGATTGGTGTGGCTGCTTATCCACTCCCGAAGATGAGGACCATGGCATCATGGATTAAAGCTAGAGTGTCTTCCATGGATTTGTAATGTATTAATTAAGACCATTTCCCCCACAAAGGTTAATTTTTATTTTGTTTCAGTATTTTTTTTAAATTTTCATTCTCAATTATTTTCATATATTACTTTATTATTACTTTATTTTTATTTTGTTTATGAATATCTAATTTTATTTCTATTTGAATATTCTAAAGAGTTTTTGTAGTTTAGAATAAGTAGTTTATGTGGGTTAGTGTTATGGACTAGGGGATCCTTATGGCCCCCCCATGAGGATTAGGGTCTATGAAGTTCCATAAGGTAGGGCAAAGGATGCAATGGGGTCCATAGGATCCTTATTGTGTTAGGTTAATATACAATAGGGGTTCAAAGAGTTTGTGATTAAGATTAATTGCTATGGAAGGGTCCATAGAAACGTGTAGGGACCTCCATAGGAGATGGCTACCATGGGGCACTTATTATTTATTTAATGTAGGAAATGGGGTTATTGAGAAATTAATGGGCCCACATCTCAAAGAACAAAGAGATTTCCCCAATGGGGGCCTAAAGCATACTTGAAGGGTTCTCAGGGATATCAGATTCATTGCAGTCAGGGCCGGATTAAGACCCTTAGATGCCCTAAGCACTTAAAAGATTTTGGTTCCCCCATATATATGTAATATATGTACCTTGAACAGCTCGAGGTCACACTCAAGCATGCAGCTTACATATATTCCTTCCTGTCTTACATAGATGTGCACACATTCAGACACAAGGGAAACTTTGCTCGTACGTCCTTTCCCGACCATGGCAAGTAGAAGACTGGCTGGCTTGGTACACCAGGGTTGCCAACTGATGTTGGTAACAAATAGCTAGAACCCCCCAAAATAGCTAAATTGCTATTCATTAAATGTTATAAATTTAACTTTTTATGGCTAAATCCCATTAAAAAAAGCTAAATGCCTATTCAAACCCTGTTATAATTTTCAAATAAAAAAAGCTAAACAGATGCAAAAAAAGCTAATTGATTAAAATTTCTGTGGTGCCCCCTTCCATTGATGCTCTAAGCACGTGCATATTTTGCTTAATGGTTAGTCCAGCCCTGATTGCAATGATGAAGGCTTTGGAAGGCATAGGTAGAGACATAATAAACCACCACATATTCATTTTTATGATTTAGTAACCCTTTCCCAATGTACAAACATTCAATTTATCTTCTACTTTTTTCAACACATTTTACAATGTTGAACTCTTCCATTTTTTTTATAATGGATCAATGATTAGGCCTGTTGCAGAGGTGAAGCAGGCCATCTAAAAACTCACAGGAGCAGTTACAGAACTCATACACCTCTGCAGCCTTAGTAAATTGTCATTCGGCCAATTGAATATGGCTCTATATAAGCGTAGAGCATATTTTCTTTACAGAAGTTTTTAGTTAGTGAACTTCTATCCAAAAGCAAGGTCTTCACTAACTAAAAACTTCTGTAAAAAGAAATATGCTATGTGCTTATATAGAGCCCTTTTCAATTGGCCATATCGCAATTTAATAAGGCTGCAGACTAGTCCTGATAATGAATACAACTTTAGTAATAGTTGAAGCGACATAGGAAGAAATGTATCAAAGTAAATTTGTGCTCAGTGAGTCTCTGGGGTATTACTGTTGCCTTAGTAATATGTTTCTCATTCTTCCTTCAAATATTTAACAATTAGTTTAAACTCAGAGAATGAGAAATTAAGTCTATAATTAACATCAGAAAGACATTTGATTAAGGTCTGTGTGTCATTGTAAGAATGAGTGTAAGAATGGTGTTTGATTTTTAGGAGAGCATTCTCCTGGGACTGTGCGGGACAAATGTTTTTCTATCTGACTTTCCACCAAAAAATGTTTGAACTGATATTTAACTCCAGTTGCATAAGATTTATTTTGAGAACTCGATAATACTGTATGTACCTGGGGTCGAAGGTAAATACTTAGATACACTGTCTCTCGTTCATGGACTATCATATTCATACTGGATATTTATATATTTAATAATTTTTTTCTATTTTTGAGAACTTTCATATTCTATTGTGCAATATTACAGCAAAACATGATTCAGCAGTCTCCTGCCCAAAATAAAAAAAAATACACTGTTTGCATTACATTCTGGGAAATTGCCCAGGAACATGCAAATGAACTCCCGATATCTTTAATCCAACAGTCATTTTAGTAGGAAGCAAGTTTATTAGCTTACTTTTAGACATGTAAGCACAAATGTGTTCTTAGCTTACTGTACTCTGTACGGTAGTGAGCCTCTCTAACTATCTGCCCACCAAAAGCTAAATTAAATTATAGTTAGTATTATTTTTTTAATACATTTTAAGTTTTCCAATAAAAGTAAAAGTTTATGTCCATCTTTGGGGAGCTAGACCCACTATGCCTGGACATAAAGACGTTACCACTCCATGGTACCAAACTAAGATTATTTTATACAAATGAACTCCATGACCCGCACATGTTCACATTCTTACTTTACTGTAACAATTGTAATTGTACATGTACTGTGATCGACAATGGACATAAATTGTTAATTTGCAGGTGCAATATATAATACATTTTATGGATACAGTAGAACGGTATATTTACCGTGAGATGTTCACCAATTAAAGAAAGAAAAGCATATTACAAATATAAGGTAATCTATTTGCTGGGAAAGATTGAGCATGGGGCAATATGCTCTCGAGAAATCTATATTACCACAAGATGAAACACTGAAAGCTTATTTTGACTGGGAATTTATTGAAGTTGAGTTCAATTCATCCTACAGCTGCCTGGTAACCACAAGAGAGTCATCAGGAGCTGTCCTTTGACTCCCTTCTTCACCTCCAGCTGTGAGATGATGAAGGGAGTCAGAGGGCTTCTCTGTGCTGCTCATGGGAATAAACTAATATGGAGCAGGACCCCTGAACTAATCTCCATTTCTCCCATTGCAACCCAGCCAGCACCTGCACCGTGTGTGCAACTATCTCTATTTTTGTGCTTTTTCTTCTTTTTTAAAGGAATTCCTCAAAAATATATGTTAGAGTAGTGGACATTTTTGCACGCTTATATTGTCTGTGCAATGCATACATTCTATTTTATATGTAACAATTCAACCTTCTTGCATACTGTCAAATTGAAACCTCTGTGAAGGTAAATGGTTATATTATCAGTTAGACATTAAAATGGTGGACCGGATAATGTTGCTGATAAAATGTAAGTTATCTTAATGACTATGGTGGCTCACTATAGTTCCAAATTCAAAATATACTCCATTCACTTAAAATAAGCTAAATTTTTTAAATAAAAAAATAAATTACAGTCTCTAATGTTGACCCTTTCATGTATAATTATGCTGCCGTGGCATCTATCATTGCAGTTTCTGCAGATCAGCTTCCTGAGAGCATAATTAGGCATGACAAAGTCATAGAGCTAGTTTTTAATTAGAAAACAAATCTTGATATATCTTCAGGACCCTGCAGGGATCCATGAAATTGTGTGTGTCAGGGGGGCATTTACATTTCTGGACAGCTATGGTTGCATCCTTGTTTCTGGGCCTGTGAGGGGCAATGGGTGTGATGTCAGTTTCAGTCCTATCAAGATATTATGAACTTCTGCCTGTTCCCTTCCCCCCTACCCCTAGCTCAACAGATAACTACAAACAAATACCACTATCATCCTGCTCTCAGAATGTGATGTAACAAACACACAATGGATTCTTGTACTTATAAATACTTTTTCAAACATTCATATTTTCCTAATTTTTTTCCCATGTCCATGGATTACACAGCTACTAATATTGTTAGTTTGGTACATACTTGACAACCAAGTCAAGTTAAACAGCAGTGCTTCTTTAAATGTTGCAGTGCTATTAACCACTGTTGTAGATAAATTGTTGAAGAATTTGCATGCAATTAACACATATTTGGTTAAACCTGAGCAAAACAAAATTAAACTTTAGCTTGTTCGGTTAAGAATTCCTGCAAAGAAATCACCAAAGGAAACCCCTATAGTCTGGGCATTCTCTTTATCTTAGAGTAAACATAATACATTCAGAGCTATATTAGGTTTAAAACATATTCAGTATCTCTAAATACAGGGGATACAGTGAATGAAGAAGATGTAGACAGACCTGCTTATGAAGAGCTTACAATCTAAGTAGGTTAAGGGTATAGAGACGAAGGGAAGGAGATTGGTTGTCCAATGTGGTGGTATGATCTATGCACAGAGGATTTAATTGTCTTGTTTGAATGGCTTATATTAGGGCCACTTTGTTAGATGAACAATTATTGGTCATTCATAATTATTAACATGTAAAGATTGCAAACTTCAATGTTGGTTTATTATAAGAAAATGCCATGTTGTAATCATATTTGTTGACATTACCAACATAAACCACATTTGGAAGCTCATGTGAGGTCCTGGTCAATGGTGAAATATTGTATTGTGTGAATGGTAAAATCTTGTGTCAATTATTTGAAATAGGTAAAAATATTAAATATTGTAAGGTGACTGGTCAACTCTTTGTTCTACAAAGGTATAAGAAAACATGAAAAAGGGCATCACAAAAGCTGAAGGTGAAAAGGGGTCATCCTAGTATGAGATCATATACTAAAGTGCTTTAGAGCAAGTGGCTAGCTTTGTGTTATTCAATCTAACAACTAGGATTCTTGGGCCTTTATTTGCAGGGATTCGTCAGTAATTGAATAGCCTTCTGAAGTAGTACAGACTGGAATTAGGGATGGAAACACCACGACTCATTCAACAAAGAGATTTTTCATGCAAGTACATGGGTGAGACAATTAAATAGATTTCTGCAGCAGTGAACTAACTAATTAGCTTTGACCTTTTGCTTGGCCTCCTGGTATATTTAGCACCAACAATGCTTGTCCCCAAACCCCTTACAAAGTTTATGAAACAAATGTACATAATTAATGATTTGCTATAAAAAATATTATATTTAATTTATGTTTTTGGAATTATTTACTTATTATGGTATTCAACTTTAAGTTTCATGTTAAGAGAAAATATATTTTTAGTAATTTTGTTTTTATATTTTCTGCTTTTTTCCTGATTTTTAACCTTGGTTATTTTATTATTCTGTACTAATAATTTTTCAGTTAAATTTTTTTATTTTCCACACTTTTACCTTTCAAACAACATTTAACCTTAGATTCTAAGCTACACGGCAGATTAAGAAGCTTTTTACAAATTCAAGGTGTTTACAAACAAATAACTATATATTTTTCAGAGCACAAATTGTCCTGTATATTTTCCCAACATCATCTGTTACAAAATTCACCACATTGTGTGTAGATTCTCATTTCTAATTAATGAAGCTTTTTGCTGTAAACATGGATTTTACTGGTAATAGGGAGTATATGTCAGATACTTGGAAATGATTAATTCATTTAACGCTATTGTAATTTTTACCTATGGTTGAGATTTAAATGGAATTCTTAATTTAAATATGTCCTTAAAGTAACTGGACAGGGAAATTCTAGGCTCAAGTGAGTTAACTATTTTATGCATTGTCCATCCCCATGCCCACCCAAAAGATGACCAGAATAATAAATTGAAATTATATCATGACTCCCCTTAAAGTCCCTAACCAATTATTCCGTTAAACACTAAATCATAGGAAGTAGGATGAATAACAAAAAAAGCCAAGTTTCACCTTATGTGCATCACCCAGTAGCATTTGTTGTCACACACATCCAACGCTCAGATGCAAAAACGGCCTGACGGTCGTTTTGCAAGAGCTCCTACAAAGTCAAGTGAACTTCTGGAATAGATTCTTAAATCCTCAGGTAAGTACTTAATTTACAACATTATCACAATTAATACACATTTCCATAATTCATTAGATTCTGTATAGAAGAATAAGTATTAACAGCCATGTTAAATTCGGGCTATGTTTTAAAAGGTAGTCCATAACTCCAATTTTATGCGTTACGGCTATTAAATTAGCCCCGTAATGCAGCCCGTAGACGACTTGCCGGTTAAAATACAGCAAGGCCGAGAAAAGCCTAAGTGTTGAGCAACGTTGAACTTGGTGCCCGTAAATCTGGAGCTGTCAAGTTCGTAAACGCTACATGTTCAATTCAGCTATTAAATTGCAATGAAGCAAGCCTGTAAGACACAAATGGAGCCCAAAGCCCAATGTGTGCTCCAGAGGGCCTGCCAGGAGGAGTAAAGTCCAATACATAGTACTTGTAATACAAATAAAAACACACTACTGTACTTTTATTAAAAGCAAAAGTGATGTTAGGTCTTAGAATTAATAGCACAATATTCTCAAGCCCACAAATCGGCTCATAAAAATACTTCATTTCATGTATATTTTTTGTATTATATCGATCCCGGGAATCAATGTGTTAATACATATACTGTAACTAAGACTTTGAAATCCATCCTACATTTTTTTGTGACGCAATGCTGACGATCTCTGTTTCCATTGGCTCCATCTCAACCCATAACTACGGGCTTGCTTAAGTGTTTACGTTCCAGCCTGCAAATCCAATGTCCAACAACTGGTTTACGGTTTTGCGTCTCCTGCTCGTAGCTTGAAGCCTTTCTAATTTAATTGCAACGTAACTCGGCCAAATCAAGCCTGCAGCCATTACGAGCTTCATGTTAGAATTACTGGCTTGGAAGTGAATATGGCCCTATATAACTTAGAAGCACCAAATATCCCCTTAGGATGGAACTGGATTGTATAATAAGTAACATAGTTCTGAAAAATATATATTATATACCTTAAAATTAATTCTTATTTAAAAAGGTGAAATATTATTGTGGATATTTTTTAGAATAATGAATATTAAAATAAAAATTATAGATAAAATACATATTAAAATCTATTTTAAATGTAAATGTAAAGGGAAATTATAGTAAAAAAGCCACATTCACCAAAATGTTTTAGTTATTTTTGTTCAGATTTCATTGCTTATTTTTTTTGCCTCTGTGTTCTAATCCATTTAACGTTTCATTGCCAGTTTGACTATTCTCCCGCTATTGTGTCATAATCTTGTTTGTTACTTACTTGTTGGGGTGGACATGAGGAGCGTTGGGAGCATTTTCCTAGAGCAAATGAGTGCTGCCCACATCAAAAAAACTAAATAATGCAGCAGGTTATCACACAATTAGGGGGAGGAGAATGAAACAGATAGAGAAACTAAAAATGCATTACCCTTAGAGAAAAATTGAGAAGAAATCATTATACATTTTTGTGGGTATAAATATACCATCCTTTTTTATTACCAATATCTTAATTTACATTCAAATTGCAAAGAGTTTTGATTACAGTGATTATCAATTTGACTATTTTTTTGTGTTTCTCTATAGTATTTTACAGGTGTACAGCAGAGTGATAATGTCTGACATCTAATCAAGTACCATAATTCAACTAATACTTGGTGAGGACTAACACAAGCCTTAACACTAATTTACATAGTTACATAGTAATTGAGGTCGACAAAATACTTTTAGCCCATCAAGTTCAACCTTTTAAGCTCTCTTCTGATCTGCAATATGCAGACCAATTGTTAATTGATCCAGAGGAAGGCAAACAGAAAAAAAAATCCAAGGGAAACTTGGCCAATTGTCTCAAAAAGGAAAAAAATGAATTCCTTCCAGACCCCAGATACTGGTGATCGGATTCCTCCCTGGATCAATACTCCCTCTCTAATTATCCAGGATAGCCCTGAATGCCCTTTTTATTTAAAAATATATCTGGTCCCTTTTTAAAGTAATCCGCTGTCACCACCTACCTTGGTAGAGGAATCCACAGATTAACTACCCTTACTGTGGAGAACCATTTTCTTTCTTTAAGGTGGAATCTTTTTACTTCTAACCTCAAAGGATGTCCTCTTGTCAGTTGAAAACCTCTTGGCACAAAAAGCTCCCTTGACAAATCTTTATACTTATCCTGGATGTATTTGTATCTGTACTTTTTCCAGTTCTAAAATGTCCTTTTTATGAAGTGGTGCCCAAACTGTACTCCATATTCCAAATGAGGGCATACTAGGGATTTATATCGTAGCAGAATTATATTTGCTTCCCTGGCTTCTATACCCTTCTTAATACATGCTAATATTTTATTTGCCTTTGCAGATGCTGCTTGGCATTGAGAACTGTTATGTAGTTGGTTGTCCACAAGTACTCCCAAATCCCTTTCAATATCTGATACCCCTAGATTTGCTTCATTCAGTTTATACATTGCAGGGCTATTTTTCCTTCCCAGATGCATAACCTTACATTTATTCAGATTAAATGTCATTTGCCATTTAACTGCCGATTTCTCTAATTTATGCAAAACCCTTTGGAGGGAAAGTACATAATTTTCTGATTTAATATACTTGCACAACTTTGTGTCATCAGCAAAAATCAAGACAATTCTTTCGAGTCCTACCTAAGTCATTAATAAATATGTTAAAAAGGAGAGGACCTAATACTGAACCCTGAGGGACCCCACTTACCACATTAGTCCAATCTGAGTATGTTCCATTTACTACAACCCTTTGATCCCTGTATTTTAGCCAGCTCTTAATCCATGTGCATATATTTACTGCAATTCCTGTATCCATTAGTTTGCACAATAGTCTCCCATGTGGCACTGTATCAAAAGCCTTTGCAAAATCTTAAAAGACTACATCCACTGAGTTGCCTTGATCCAAGTTTCTTCTGACCTCCTCATAGAAACTAATTAGATATATTTGACATGACCTATCCCTCATACAGCCTTGTTGGCTCCTACTTATAATCATGTTTGAATAGACATATTCTTGTATATTATCCCTTATTAACCCTTTTAAAAGCTTTCCCACTATAAAAAAATATTCATATTTGATATAATACCTGATTAAACATGGAGGTGGATAATAAAGGAAATGAGGCAAGTCCATTAACAATTAGGTTTCCATGGACTATAATGTATTTTGGGTACATTACTAAAAGTGTTAAAAAAAATCACCCCTTTTGTTGAAAATCTTTAATGAAAAAAATAAACAGTGTTGAGTTGTTTTTCACATATGAATCTCAATTTAGTATGTAGGAAAAATTATAGATCTTCTTATTCCCCAATGAAGTAATTCCAAGATCTGACCTACTTCGAAGACTTTCCGGAAATATTTTAATCAAATGAATTAAATCATAATCAAGTATTCCTTTCAAATTGACTATGTAGGTTAAAAACCACATTGATGGTGACTCCCAGTACAACATATATTTAGAAATAATATGTATAATTTCTAAAATCAGTTTACTTTTATCCAGACGTGATTTGATACAATGATCTTTGTATTCTTTTCTCTACAATAGTACTCATTTTATATAGATTTATCAGTTGTTTGCTGTCTGTTTTATTCTTTTTATTAACTTTTTCATTCCATATTCATGATCCTACATTTTTTTTCTTCTGTTTTTTAGGTTTATTTTATGAAAGGATCCAATACTGCAAGTCAGTTCATGAGCATAAAGTATTCAAACTGCTTTTTGAATTACAACTTTTGTATGATGCCGTTTATACTATGATAAGAAACAAAAATATAAGATTTTAAAATATTTTATTTGTTATATTAAAAGGACCATCACTTCTTCAAAGTGTTTATCTGAGTTAGATATACTGTTTCATTTAAAGGATGTTTAAAACATTTTACTAAAAAAACTATAAAAAATGCTTTACATTGTTGTCAAAAAATGGAATAACTCCGTTCTTTCAAGGTGGATGTAGTGCAAGAATCCCACTTAAAAAAAATATAGCAATAATAAATCTACAAAATCTGGTTTATATCAAAACACAGATAGTATTAATTACAGTTATAAATATTTGAGGAGAATATTTTAAATGCTACTTATTCATTTAAATGTTGCAGGATGTAGATTATTCATTTATTTATCTACATATATATTAACAGAAGATATACATTTATTCATAATTTATATATCATTTATTTTATGTTATGATAAAGAAGTATTTCCATAACAATCTTTTCTTTGATGTCTGAAGACTTTTCTGCCTTTTTCCCATCATTGGCTCCCATTTTTGACTTAGAGGAATGTTGGGTTTTGCCTTTATGGTATGAGAGGTTGTACCTACCTAGCATTGCTGATGAAGAATCTGACCATGCTGTTGTGAAAATTTCAAATAATGAAGTTCCATTTTCTCCACAGAGGTTAACTTCCTTGGAGAGATGTACTGATTGATGAAAGAAAGAGGTAAGAATACAGCTTTCACTGATTGATATACCTAATGGAGCAACAACATCTTATGAAACATGAGATGTGAGGTCAATGTCTTCAGTAAGTTTGTTGTGGTCTTTATCTAGCAACTTATTCCAAGCCAACCATAACTACCTCCTTCTATTAATCCCCATTTTATCGCCCTCCTCCAACACAGAACACTTTCAAATACATTATTGAATTTAAAAAAGATAATCTATGGTAATTTTATATATTCTTTTATTTTTTCATTTTCATTATAACATTCGAGGAACAGCACATTTCAATATTAATTAGATCTCGATCTATTTTATAAAAATATGTATAAATTACGATGAAAAAAATAAAAAATATTATTTAAAAATTAATTGATGCATCAAAAAATCAACCCAACTTGGTAACATTCCTGGCCACCTCTCAAAAACACACAAACACACAAATATATATGGTTTTCGTTGTTAAAATGTAGTTGCCCAACATTTACTTGTAGAAAACCCAAGCAACATCAAGCTCACCGGAAATTATACAGTTTAAAATGTTAAAAGGTATCAAAAAGCCTATTTTTATATTTACATCGTTTTTGAGTGGTTTATAATCATGATCAGGTTCAGATTTCTTATCAAATACTTTTATCATCAGTTTTCCAAATGTCAAAATAAATGTCATAATCAAGACTTAATTTTAATCTATTACCTGTGTAAAAATTAAATATTTATGCAGCAAATATTATATTCACGTATAATTAATCCATTGTACATATCCCATTAGTGACTAGACAAATTCCTAAAAAATTAAGTACCTTTGTGAAATATTCAAAAGTGCAATTATAGCAAATTTTGTTAATTATACAGTCTCAGATTTAATAGAATGAACAATAATTAATGTTTTTAACTTGTGACATTACAGGAAGATAAAAATACACTAATTATTAAATTTGATTAGTCGAGACATGGCTTTTATGAGTTAAAAGGGATCATTTCTTCAAGGTTTCTCAGATCTTGATAGTTTTGCAGGGCTGGCAGAAGCTGACTCTTTAATAAGTCTCACATTACACGTGGATTAGATTTGTAGAAATCCTGTAACCCAATAGGTACCTGCCTATTCTCTCCTGGCGTCAGCTTGCCTGCACTGCTTTGCTCTGTAGACATACCTGGCATTCCACCCATGCCTCCTCACTTGCTAAGTGGACTGGAGTCTGCCTTCCAAAACATTAGGTTATTGTTGTGAACAAGAAATCCCCTTGACAGACGAGCAAAGTGTGAAGTTGGTCTTGCAATGGCTTATTACCTCCATAAGAAGCATACATGACACTCTTTTTATCTTTTTTTATGCTACAGTAACATTGGAAAGAAGATACTATGGTGTTCCTTGTTGGTGGAAACATTGTCCAGAAGTGAGGCAAATATAAGATCACCTACAAACCCACAAATAATGATTATATTCAACGAGGTTGAAATTAACAAAAGCAGCTATAAAGATGAAAATGACATTTTTTCAAATGTGTTTGAAAACTTTGAGTCTTGAGCATAATCATTATACTTCTTTTGTAGGATGGTGAAGGAATCCATGAAATATTGATTGAAGTTGTGTAGATAGTGGCATTTACCTTTCTGGAGAGCTATGGTTGCATATTTTGATGCACTGTCCTGCTTCTGAAGCAGTGAGGGGGGGAGGTGTGTGGTGTCAATTTCAATCTGATTCAGTTATCAAAGACTCTGGACTTTTGCCTGTTTCTTTCTACCCCATCTCTCCCTCCACTGATAACTATAAACAAACATACACATATATCATCCAGCTGGATTTCTGTATTCATAGTCAGACTCAGATTGTCCCAAAAATTATATCCAAGGCTTACACAGCTGCTACATACTTAACAAACAAGTATAATTTTTCTTGAACTGCAGAGGACCTTTAATTACAACCTAGATTGAAACAATAGGGCCCCTATTCAATTGTGCAATTGTTGTTTATGGGAGCCCGCAATCTAGCCCATGAACTAATTTGCTATTAAATTGGCGTCTTTTAGCGACCCACAAACGGTCTACGGGTTACAGACTGAAAATCCCTGAGGTTGTCAAAATCGTAACTTAAAGCTCATCGAAGTCTTTAATCTATCAAGCCCGCAAAAGTTACAATCGCTAAAATCGCAATTGCTATTCAATTGATACAATTCCTCAAGCCCACAAATGTTTTCACACTCGTAAATGGCAAATGTAGAAGAAAATCCTACGAGTACCAGATAGGACTCGCAAGGGGGTTAAACACTTGTTCATAGCACTGTAAAAGCAAATAAAAAATCAATAATGCACTTTTAAAGATGGGGAAAGCAATGAAAGACATTAGAATTCATCACACTACAGTCTCAAGCTCGCAAATCTGCAATAGAAATTTCCTTTCGGTGCCATATATATCTTGGGAATCAATGAGTCAATACTTATCAGGCCACCCACATGGACTAAAACAGTATCACCATTCATTTCTAATATTTTGTACATTACCTAATTGCGAGTCTGATCGCATATCGGACTTCTAAACTCTAATTGATAGTCGTGTAACCTCCATGTTTTACTGACGTCATGAGGACGGTCTCATTTACTATTGGCTGTTTCCAAATCAGAAGTTATGGCCTTACTTAATTGATCATGATCATGCTCTGAAATGCTACATACGATTGCATGGATTCCGGTTTTGGCTTTTGGCCTTTAAATTGCGGGCTTGTTCAATTGAATCGCTCTGTAATTGTAGCAGATTGCAGGCTTTATCAATTGAACTAGATTTTATGTATGATGTAAGATACTGATATTGTATTATAAAACAAAATGTAATACAAAAATATAATATATCATTCTACAAAATCATTTTCTATTATACACATGAGACATAATACAATACAATACAATACAAGTTTAATATAAAATTAATACAAATAATTACAGTGTATTTGAAGGTCTAATCTGACACTAACATTTGTATATATGTCATTTTAATTGGAGAAATGCTATTTTTTTATATAAATATAGATCAGTAAAAAAAAACAGATAATATGCATTTTTAAAATATGGAAAATGTAGGGGCTAAACATAATTAATGAATAGGGGCCTCATTCAATTGAGGTTTCGGAAGCTATGGAATGTACTCTGTATGTCTGCCCGGAGCTTCCCCAAGTTATGGTGCTATTCAATTGGCGGAGGCCGTAAGTTAGGGGCTGATAGTGACATTCGGAAACTATGGTATAGTATGAAACATTTGCGAGCTTGAACATGATCAGTCAAACAAGGCCGTAACGAGTAAGAAACAGCCAATCGAAACAGATATCGTCATCATGACATCAATGAAATACAACCTCCAAGCTCATAACTCGTAATTGAAGCCTTTAGGACTTTGCAAAATAGGGGTTGGATTTCAAAGTCCTACGGGCTTGGAGGTAATTGAAGTTCATAGGACTTTGAAATCCAACCTCCATTTTTCAAAGTCCTACGGGCTTGGAGATTGGATTTCAAAGTATTCTATTTAGGCAATCTGCGAGCTTGAGAATGTTGTGCTATTAATTCTAAGACCTAATATCACTTTCCTTTTTAATAAAAGTACATTTATTTTTAGCATTTGAAGTGCTTTGAATATGTCATTAAGCCCTTTGCAAGTCCTCCTTGGTACCCTTAACTTGTGGTTAGACTTTTGCCATTTGCGGGCTTGACGGAGTGGTTAGCAAGGGGGGAAATGGAGCAATTGGATAGCGATTTGCGATTTTAGCATTCGGAACTCTTGCGGTCGTGAAAGATCAAAGGCTTAGAGGGGCATTAACTTGCGATTTTCACCATCTCAATCAATCGCAGCCCGCAGCCAGTAACTCGATCGGAGCCCGCAAGAAGACGACAATTGAATAGCAAATTAAGTTAGGGGCTCCGTTTCCAAGCCTGTATCTCCCGAAAGCATCACTTGGATGAGGCCCTATATTCTTCTTTAGCAATTGATTTGCTGCTCTTCTCAGCTGGGAGATTCATTAGGGTGAATCCACTAAGCAAGGCCTGCAAATATGGCCCTAGCATTTTTGTAGCCTTCTGCAGTCCACATTGCAGCCCATGCAAGGCTTAGTGAAACTCCATGGATTTTTTATTATAATGAGATCCTTGAAGAGCCGAGAGACATATAAGCAATTTGCTAGGTTACGGATAGTAAATTGTCTATAGTAATCTTAACGATATAGTAACCAATTAATTATAATTGGGATAATTAGGGGGAAAAAAATCCCCTAAAATGATAGCGTATTTCCTCTTGATTTCTATTATAATACATGGTGAGAGTTAACACACAGTTAATTATCTGTTTTTCTTATATTAGAGATTGAGTTGAGGATAGTATAGAAATTGAGTATGATTCATATTATAATACATCACTTAAAGAATCACTGTTGTTCAAGAAAAACATCTCTTGTTTGTGAAGTATTTTAAAACGTATTAGTTGCTGAACACATGTACAACACCTACAATATGCAACCAAACTGAACAGATAGCAATAGACCACACAGCTTAATGAATACACAGAAGTTCACTACATAGGAAACAGGGAACACTACCCTTTTACCAGATGGTAAAATAAACTGTTCACTGGAAGGTTTGATCATGAGGTTGAAGATCAAACATTTTGGCCATATCATGAAAAGACAGGATTCCCTAGAGAAGATTGTGATGCTTGGAAAGATTGAAGGCACAAGAAGAAGGCAGAAATGGATAGATGAGGTAATTGAAGCAACGGATGTGAGCGTGATGGAGCTCACAGGGGCAGTAGCTGGCAGATGTGCCTGGCGTGCTGTAATCCATAGGGTCACGGAGAGTCAGACCTGACCTGAATGACTAAACAACAAACTATTAGAAATCTAACTCTAATGTATAATTGTTTATACTAGTAATTGTGGTAATGGTTAGAGTTTCACTTCCCAATTAGAATAACTCATTAATAAGGTTAAAACAATAGGCTTTTCCTAAAAATGAAAACACTGCTTTATAATGTGGGATCTACTTTATATTCCTGATAATGTTTATTAACCCCTTCTGGATCGCTACCTTGTTGTGGTGAAGGGGCTTGTGTACCTCAATAAATCTATGCCATGTAGGGTCACCCAAGATGGGCAGGTCATAGCAGAGAGATCAGACAAATCTCAGTCCACTGGAGAAGGAACTAAAAACCCACTCTAGTATCTAACCATATGGACAGATGTGCCTGGAGTGCTGCGTCTGGTCACCGAGAGTCAGACACGACTGGAGGACAGAACAACAACATGTTTAACATTTTATTAAATAATAGGGTTTACACCAGAGTACATAATGTCAGATTTTTAAATAATTGTAGGTACATAAAAAATAAAATTAAATGCCATAGTGATTATCAGTCACAATACAGATATAATTAATTGCTAAGCGTTTTTGTGCCTTTTTTAGCAATTAACCAAAAACAATAATATTTTTGAAAATAATAAAATTTTAATTTAGCTATTTACAATTTGTATTAAAAGACTTGTATGCTAGTCTAAATGTTACCAGCATGCTATTACTTAGGAAAATTCTGTTATAATTTCAACTAAATTTGTATAAAATGACTCTGTTAAAACTATTGATTTAACCAGTGATTGTACTCATACAGTGTTAGAGTTGCTTTATTAGATAATAAGGCATAGCCAATCAATAAATAGTATTAGTGTTGAGTGTAGAGTTCTCGTTTTCATCTCAGTGCTCCTTTCACACATAGAGCATGATTTCTAAAGAGAAAGGTGGTGGTGGATCAGCAGGTATGACCAGCAGGTCAGGGGTTTAATTCCAGTCTAAAGAAACGAGACATGCTTCATTAATCTATAGTTCAGCAAGTGCTTGGCTCAGTTACACTCATCACTAAGCTTGAACAATAAAATTCATGATGGTCTGAAGCTTTCCCTGTCTCCAACGTCTACCAGTTTTATGAAACATTTGAACTGTATTCCCATATACTTAAAATTTTTTCTAATATTCAACATTAAAATTAAATCGAATATTTGAAACTACATTTTTAGCAGCTTTATCAACAATTAAACGACATTGCCATTATTATTTTTATATTTATATACTTTCTCTAATCCATTAGAATGTTTTTATGCTATCAATAACATTACATTACTCAGAAAATATTGTTAGCTTATTTGTGAAAAGAAATAGTAAAATCTAAAACTTTCTGCATTTCTAAAAATTATTTAAGGACACGGTAAAATATGTGACATCATAATGCTGTGATAACACCCATATTTCAGATATTGAGATAAGTATTATGTTAATATTATTCATAATCACATATATAGTTGTCAGTGTTGGTGACGTTTGCGATGTTGGTAACGCACTTTCGTCTCTTGCGCAGCGAGCGACGACTGCGATCCTCGTGAAGTGAGGCGAGCAGTTGGCGTTACCAACACCCGATGGGGCGCTCATCGTGAGGACCCCAGGGCTTGCATCACCCCCACCCCCACTACCTGGGCTGCAATGAGCACCGTAGGCACAGGGGAGGGAGAGGGGGGGAAGAGACATAGAAGAGGGAGAGGGGGGAGAGACACAGGGGAGGGAGAGGGGGAAGAGGGGGGGAAAGAGACACAGGGGGGAAGATACACAGGGGAGGGGGCAAGAGACATATAGGAGGGAGAGGGGGGAGAAATACAGGGGAGGGAGAGGGGGAAGAGGGGGGAAAGAGACACAAGGGGGAAGAGACACAGGGGAGGGGCGAAGAGACAAAGGGGAGGGGGGATCAGACACAGGGATGGAGGGGGAAGAGACACAGTGGAGGATGAGACACAGGGGAGGGGGGAAGAGACACAAGGGAGGGGGAAGAGACAAAGGGGAGGGGGTATCAGACACAGGGAGGGAGGGGAAGAGACACAAGGGAGGTAGAGAATGTGTTCAGCGCGGGGCTCGCAATGAGCGCCGAAGATGCTCACATTGGGTGGCAAACAGCATTGCCAGGCTTAAAAATGTTTCCTGTTATTTTTGACGGGCAAGTACTAGTACCATTATATTTGTATGAAAATTGCATATACTGTAAGACTTTATATGCTTTATACTGTATATTAGCCTCAATATCACAATTGCTAAGCATTGTAGGCCTGTGATGTGCTTCAATGTGCGCTATTTTCTATGAATATAATTGCAATTTAGCCATTAACAGTGACTGCAATATCTGGTGATTCGCATTAATAATTATACATATAGACCTTTCAGTAACATTAACTCTATTGAATAAGTTGAAAATTATTTTAATTAGTAAAAGAATATATATACATATACACACACACACATATATGTACAGGGTCGAGTCACATTAATTTAACCACCATCTACTTCAGCCGTAGCCGCGCATAGCCGATGAAATACGTGTCATGAGCTGGCTTGGTGGCTATAAGGTGACATGTAGGCATACTGCAAACATATCAACGATCGCTGTCATTGGTAAAACGTGCGATTTATCCGATTTTGAAAAGTGGATGCTCATTGTCTTTTGGGTCAAGGGTGGCAATATTTCTGAAACAGCGCAGTTTGTGACCTGTTCACTTGCTGCTGTGGTTAAAGTGCACCGTTACTGGACAAACTTCACCGCAACTGTGAATGTGTGTGAGGGCCAACCAACAAGCTACAGTTGAGCAACAGATGTGTGTCTAAAATTATAGTACAGGCAACCCTGTTGCATGCGGGGTTCAGAAGCAAACGGCTGGTCACTGCACCCATGCTGCTGATAATTCAATGTCAGAAAAGACTTCAATTTGCAAAACAGTAGCAAAATTAGACCTCTTCTCTGATGAGTCATGTTTTCTGCTCCATCGACTGGATGGACATTGGCGTGTTAGGCCCAAAACCACAGAGAACAAACACTCTGCAACCATTGTTGGAAGAACACAAGCTGGTGGCAGCAGCATTATGGTCTGGGGAATGATTTCTTGGCATTGTCTGGGTCCACCCCTGGAAGGCACTCTCAACCGATTGGGTTATTTATCCATCCTTGCAGATCAAGTACACCCATATATGTTGACTGTCTTCCCTAGAGCCAATGGGAACTTCCAGCAGGACAATGCAACATGCAGGGCCGGATCTAAATTTTTGGAGCCCCTAGGCTGTGAAGTGGAGGAGCCCCTGCGAGTGAGTACGCAAGGTATGAACGGACCCATTTTTGTCTTTCCTATGCATTAAAGTACCTTTTCCTGTTGTAACTCTCTTGTTCTAGGTGATTATTCCCTAGTAGCCAGTCTATTAGCTTCTGCATTTAGTTTTTTTAAGCCAGGAACCATTTTTTTTTAAAAAGGAGCCCCTCACAGGGAAGCGCCCCTAGGCGGCCTAATGGGTAATCCAGCCATGGCAACATGTCATACGGCCAGCATTGACCAGGAGTGGTTGGAGGAGCACAACGAAGACTTCCAATTACTTCCCTGGCCTCTAAATTCCCCCCATCGAGCACCTGTGGAACCACATCGATGTCCATGTTCACTGTATGGATCCTCCACCATGTCCAGCTGTCGGACGCACTGCAGTCTGCATGCCTCCAGATACCCTTGCCAACCTTCCAGCATCTTATTGACCACGCCATCTAGCTGCTGTCCGTGCTGCACACGGCAGTTATTTGGGATGGTCATTATAATGTGACTGGACCGTGTGTATAAACATATATATAAATCATAGTACATTTGCAATCCAATCCTAAGTTACAGTATAAATATAAATATATATATATATATATATATATATATATAGAGAGAGAGAGAGATAGATAGATAGATAGATAGATAGATAGATAGATAGATAGATAGATAGATAGATAGATAGATATTAATGTTGGCTTAAAGGACCACTGTAGACCCATTTTGTATTTGGTAAATTGATTAATTACTCTTAATAACGACCAAATTATTTTAGAAAGTAAAAAAATAAGCACAACCTTTAAATATATATATATATATATATATATATATATATATATATATATATTAAGTTTACAGATATTGTTCTTTTTTCTTTTTGTAGCCTTATAAATAATGATTGTAGCAGTGCTGTGTAAAATGGTATTGAACTACAAAAATAAATTTTAAAGAGGGTAAAAATATATTTTTTTAGTTCTGTATTTAATTCTAATTACAAATAAATAATGTTACATAGTTATATAGTAACTATATTCTAAATGTATTATTATTATTGTTTTATCAAACAATTGATCTAATTTTGCACAGACTATACCAAGAAGCACCCCGTGTACTTTCTGTTTACCTGTAAAGTGCCCGAGGGGACAGGGGAATCTTGTCATTTAATCAGGGAATTTGCAAAACTGTTCAACATATCTAGGTTTACAAAACATTTGTTAAAATCAGTGGTAGACGTGCTTAGGTGCTTTAAAAAAAATGCTGCTCCAACAAATGTGGCCATGTGGAAAAAAACCTTTACCTGATGCCAGAGGGCCTTGCAATGCCCCACAGAGTCCGGATGTAGAGCCTATTGTTCACATGTCCATTACATTAAGCAGTATCACTATGTAGTCAGACAAGTAACATAGAGGCTACACTGGATGGGCCACTAACGTATTATATTTATACTATGTCCTTATGAGGAATTTGACTTTATGATTAGAAAAATAGATTAGAAAGAAAAAAAATATTACTATCATATTTTAACCAGTATTTTCATTTTTAATTTAATGACAAGACCTTTTTTTGATCTAACCTGATAACCAGTATTTTCATTTTTAATTTAATGACAAGACCTTTTTTTGATCTAACCTGATAAGTCAGGATTTAGTGCAACTTACAATAAAGTTGAAGAAAAAAAACACTTATTTGTCAAGTATGTACTAAATTAACAATATTAGTAGATGTGTAAGCCATGGAGCCCCTACTGGATCACTACCTTGCCGTGGTTAGGGGCTTGTGTACTTCATGAAGCTGTGAGTTATATATGGTCAACCAAGATAGGCAGGTCATGTCAGAGATGTGAGACAAATTGCAGTCCACTTGTGAAGAAACTGGCAACCCACTCTAGTATCTTTGCCAAGATGACCTAATGGATAAGCACAACCAGACACAAGATTTGCCTGGCGTGCTGTGGTCCATAGGGCACAGAGAGTCAGACCTGACTGAATAACTAAACAACTAGTCATGGATATAAAACATTATTTCTAAAAAGAAGCAAAATATGCGTGGTCTTAACATTATCTATACTGACACTTACTCTATTGATTTATTTATCAATTAAAACGTGATACAAAAAGTTTCCAAGAAATACATATATGACTCTGGAGCAAGTGACTGATGTGCATCCCTGATTGCCATCACAGCCCTTCACACATCCTCACAGCCATTTGATAGCTTACCAAATATCCCTCACTATCTGTCATGACCATGCCGAAGTGTAGAGATTGGTTCTTTATTGGCTTAAGTAGTCTGGTTTACCAAAGGACTCTGGCAGCCATGATTGACACAGTCTGCTGCTCCAGTCACTAAAGCATTTAGGTCACTAAAGCATTGCGTCACTAAAGCATTTGGGTGGATTGCAATGAAGCAAAATTACTGCTGATTGCCTCCTGGGGTGATATTGCTTTATGTTATAGTTGTCAGTGTCTGGAACGCTTACTATGTTGGTCACGCTCATTGCACTGCAAGCCTCGCAAAGCGAGGCGAGCAATTGAGGCATGCGGGACTTAGGCTGCAGTGAGCTCTGAAGGCGCTTATTGCACTGCAAGCCTTGCAAAGCGAGCAGTCGAGGCCCGATGGACTTAGGACCGAAACCCGTACATGCACTGGGCACCTCTCAAAATTACGACTTTGACAGCCGAACCACGGAACTGAAAAGACATGAAAAAAACAACAAATATGCCTCAAATTAACTTACACACACCACGGGGAGAGGCATGGAGGTGGCAAGTTAATTTGAGGCATATTTGCCTTTTTTGCACAATCAAAAATCACCTAAGCGAGAAAAAAAAGGCTGCTGAAAAAAGGCAAAACGACGAAAACGAGGCCCATGGACGTAAAACTAGCCCGATGGACGTAAAACTACCCCGATGGACGTAAAAAATAGCCCTAAGCAGTAACACTGAACGAAAGCCAGTAACACTTAATCCAAGGCAATAACACAACCTAACACAGTAACACTCAAGCATGAGGCTTATAAACTACACAGGGGGAGATGCTTGCAATGAGCGCCAAAGGTGCTCATTGCGAGCCATGCAATGAGCGCAGAAGGTGCTCAGAGGGCCCATAGACTCGCCTTGTGTGGTAAACAGCATTGCTAGCCTTACAATTTTACTCCCGTCATTTTGACGGGCAATTTCCTAGTTTTATTATATTTAGCAGTTCCCCTATGAATTATAGTATTATAGAAATTGAGTGAAAAACATTTTGTTGAATAATGAGAAGTCTGCAATGCTGCAAAAATTGTCCCTTATCCACCTCTGCTTATCATCAGCTGGTAGCAACTTGCTCTGCTTAATAAATAAATATTATATATGCAGCAATATTTCTATTTGCTACCTTCTTTTGTTATATGACTATTATACAGTATTTTAGAAATGTTTTCGTCTGGTGGCCATAAGGCCTTTTATTAGTTTCATGCTTTAGAGATAACAGAGAAAAAACTCTCCCGTTGCCTACTCCAATGCAAACTGGTTAGTTATTTTGTCCATTTCAGTCACACAGTCCACACCTCCCATTCAGCTGTATTACTGAGCGTACTAGTTAGTCTTTTTTTGTAGGGCAGGTACTATTCTCAGGGTAAATTCCTCTGTTGCTCACTGCCTACAAAATCTCCCAAATTTAGTGGCAAGCCCCTGTCTTCTAGCCTTAAATCAGGTATCACTTTCTCTGTGGCCTCCTGTTGTTTTCTATCCAAGTCTATGAGGATAGTGAAAGCTTGGAGTATCAGTTATATATATACACATATTAAGAGTGCGTAGCACTAAAATATAGTTTTCACATCATACAGAATGATGGTAACACTACCTTGTAGTGCATAATTTTTCATGAATTTGTGTCTCTCTTTGGCCATTTGTTGGGAAGTGTGGTAGATGGTACATTTTGTCAAACACAATTTATTCATCTGGACTCATTTCTGTTATAGTACTGGCAAAGTGCAATAATGTTCCTTTCTCCCAAAACAACAACAGCTATTTATTTGTGCCCAAGGCGATACAGGATAATATGCCATAAGAAATGCATATATCTTATTGTTAATGCACTTTTGTTTTGGACCAATATCCAGGTCACTTTTACTGGTAATGCTCCCATATGCCTTTTAGTTTTATTTGACTTTTGTTGCTTTTATTTTTATCTGCAATAAAAGTTGAGTTTTAAGTTGGGCATTATGGTATTTCAAGAGAGCTCTTTTGGACTTTGCTTGACTTAACTATTTTCCTTCTATGTAGTCAGGTAGTTAATCTCATGTGTAACTTATACAACAATAGAAAAAGCCTTACTATCGTTCCAAGTGCTTGACACTAACGATCAGTTAAACAAACAAAAAAAAAAATAGGAACTTTATTTGAAACTCTTAAAAACATATAAAAAAAAAGACCCTCTGACGGTGCCAACAATATCCTGGATGGATTGGTCAATCAAATATATCAATTGAAATGTACACAGACCATTCATTGCTGAATACGTCTATACAAAGGATCCCTGTGTCTCATTTCAGAGACCTCCTATCTTAGGGGCTATGCTGTGCCCCACAAGATGGCTAATAGCCCTATAAAAAAGGGGGATAGACTAAATAAAAATGCTCACATTCCAGACCAGTATAAAAGTAAAAAAAAAAAAACTCATTCATACTGCTAAAATCAACAAACTTTAGCCAGTTCTTAACCACATTGGGTCCAAGAAATAATCTATCAGTACAAAAAAGGTGTTTTATAACAACCCATCATTTATCTTCCCAATTGGCCAAAGAAAAGAGCTGAATAACTCAAAACTGATAGAATAAAAATACTGCCTGACGGGTTTCTCACCTGTTTCGCCACATTGGCTTTTTCAAAGTGATTTTTTTACGGTCGTAAATATAAGCCGCACCCGTAACTCGCAAACTCAAAAATCGGAAAAAAAGGTGCAGCTTATATTCGGACCAATACGGTAATAATAATAAAAATTGTTTGTTGAGAATGTTTGGTAACAGTTAATATAATCTCATTGTAATCAAGTGGATAGCAGTAAGCGAGAATACAAAAAATTAAATAAATAATAAATATATAATAAATCTATGCTATATGAACGTATGTGAATGTGCAGAGAAACAACATGAAAAAATGTGGATCTTAGGCACCCCGACTTTAGAGCTGATGAGACATGCACGCCGTCATGTGCACGCCCGACCACAGCGTGGGAGAGATCTGTGCGCATGATCAGCGGCAAGACACAGACCTGGATTGCAGGTGGAAGTTCTGAAGTCACAGGGGAATGACACACTACACACTACAGGAGCAGAGTCACACACTGTACAATAGGAGCAGAGACACACACTACACAACAGGGGCAGTCACACACTACAGGAGTAGAGCCATGCTCTACACACTTCACAACTGGACAAGCAGCCTCCGTACAATAACTCTGCCAGCGTCACTGCATCTCCACAGAGTAGCATCTCAGCTCCACACTGTGCTAACTGCACCCTCATAGTCTCTCCTCATCCAGGGCTGAGCACGCCTCCAACATTGCTGTTAGTCATTGGTGTAGACCTCATAAGGATGTCAAATATTTTTACATATACACTATATGGTAACACTGGAATGAAGTGGAATTTGTATATTAATAATCTAATGATGAACCATATCTGCCAGTGATGCAGTGTACATGAATAACATACACAGAAACCTGTTCAACACACTACACCCCAAAAGCCTATTCCTAACCCCTACCATATCTCTTCCTCTCTCTCCAGTCTCTCTCTGTGCACACCGACTATGAAAGACAGGGAAAATGGGGGTGTTGGGTTGGGGGACCCTGGATATTGCATTAGTATTTGTCCTAACCCTAACACCTCCACCCTAACACCCTACACCCCAAAAGCCTAAACCTAACCGTAACTCCTACACCCCAAAAGCCTAACCCTAACCCCTACACCTCAAAAGCCTAACCCTATCCCCTACACCACCAAAGACTAACCCTAACCCCTACACCCCAAAAGCCTAACCCCAACCCCTACACCCCAAAAGTAAAACCCTAACCCCTACACCCCAAAAGCCTAACCCCTACACCACCAAAGCCTAACCCTAACACCTACACCCCAAAAGCCTAACCCTTACCCCTACACCCCAAAAGCCTAATGCTTACCCTAACCCGTATACCCCCAAAGCCTAACCCTAACCCCTACACGTCCAAAGCATAACCCTAACCCCTACACCCCAAAAGCCTAACCCTAACGCCTACACCTCCAAAGCCTAACCTTAACCCGTACACTCCAAAAGCCTAACCCTAACCCCTACACCTCCAAAGCCTAACCCTAACACTACACACCAAAAGCCTAACCCTGACCGCTACACCTCCAAAGCCTAACCCTAACCCCAACACCCCAAAAGCCTAACCCTAACCCCAACAGCCCCAAAGCCTAACCCTAACCCCTAAACCACCGAATCCTGACCCTAACACCTACACCTCCAAAGCCTAACCCTAACCCCTACACCCCAAAAGCCTAACCCCATACACCCCAAAAGCCTAACCCTAACCCCTACACCACCAAACCCTAATCCCTACACCTCCAAAGCCTAACCCTAACCCCTACACCCAAAAGCCTGACCCTAACCCTTACATCTCTAAAGCCTAACCCTTACACCCCAAAAGCCTAACCCTTACTCCTACACCCCAAAAGCCTAATCCTAATCGAATACCACCAAAGCCTAACCCTAACACCTACACCTCCAAAGCCTAACCCCTAACCCCTACACCCCAAAAGTCTAAACCTAACCCTACACCCCAAAAGCCTAACCCCTGCACCACCAAAGCCTAACCTAACCCTTACACCTCCTAAGCCTAACCTTAACCCCTATACCCCAAATGCCTAACCGTAATCCCTACACCCCAAAAGCCTAACCCTAACCCCTACACCCCTACAGCCCAAAATCCTAACCCTAACCCCTACACCTCCAAAGCCTAACCTTAACCCCTATACCTTTAACCCAATTAGCAATTAATAATAAATAGTGCACATAAAAAAGATCAATAGAGATCTAAAAAGGTTGAACTTGAGGGACCAACTCTTTATTCATCCTCCAATACTATACTATTAATAATTATTTAATCAACAAATAATTTAATAACTAATCCGCATATTGCAGATCAGAGGAGATCTTAACAGATTGAACTTGATGGACTGAAAGTCTTTTTTCAACCTTAATTACTATGTAACTATGTAACTATGTACCTCCAAAGCCTATCCCTATCCCCTACCATATCTCTTCCTCTCTCCAGCCTCTCTCTTCCTCTCTCCTGTCTCTCTCACTAGATATCTTCTCTCTCCAGTCTCTCTCTCCTGTCTCTCTCACTCCATCTCTTCTTCTCTCTCCAGTCTCTCTCTTCCTCCCTCCTGTCTCTCTCACTCCATATCTCTCCCTCTCCTGTCTCTCTCTTCCTCTCTCTTTCAGTCCATCTCTTCTTCTCTCTCTGTCTCTCTCTTCCTCTCTCCTGTCTCTCTCACTCCATATCTCTCCCTCTACTGTCTCTCTGACTCCATCTCTTCTTCTGCGATCCAGGGCCATGTCTTCACGCTGGTCCTGCGCGCAGATCTCGCCCGCGCTGTGGTCGTGCACGCTGTGGGCAGCGCGCACAGATGTGTGTGCACATATGATGGCACGCACATGAGCTGTGTGCGAAAGACATGCTCCCGTGGATCTTAGAATACTCTGAATCAAAAACAGGGAAGAAGGGAAGGGGGTGTTAAAGTAATGTGAACAAAAATAAAGTAATGTCCACGAAAAAAAGTACCTATACCAGGGAGGCCAATTGTTTCTGGTACTGATAACCTAACACACAATATCAGTATGTTTGTGGATGATTACCTTAAAAAATTGGTGGTGACCTTACCTTCTTACACCAGAGACACCACTGATCTACTATGCCACTTACAGGACATAAGTGTACCTGAGAATACCATTTTTGCTAGCATTGATGTAGAGCAACTCTACACAAGTATTCCACATGCTCTAGGTCTCAATGCAGTTGAGTTTTTCTTGAGAAGCAAAGGTACAACATTGGCGGTGTTTAATAAATTGATCCTTCAGCTACTGGAATTTATTCTCACCCAAAACATTTTTTTCTTTGACAAAAAATGGTATCACCAACAGAGAGGTACTGCCATGGGAACCCCCTGTGTGCCCAAATATGCCAACCTATTTTTAGGTTGGTAGGAGGACACACAGGTTTCTAATGATTCAATGGCTACACATACTAACAACTAACAACATTTTGGTATGGCATCGTTTTATTGATGATGTGACGAAGTGCCCTTCGCCACTTTGTCTTGGAGAGGACTGTTTGCCAGCCTCCTGCCCTGCGACTATGGCCCTGGGACAGATTGCCCTGTAAACACAGTATTCGGCCATACCAGAGTGTAGGTCACTCATTCTGGCCCTTTACATACAGGGGGGGTCATTCGGTACTTGCCCTGTGTGAACCATGATACCACAGATAGCTATGCCATGGAGCCCATTCATATAATGAAAGACTATGGGAAAGACTTTAGCTACATGGCAATTGAACTGTGTGAAGAGGATCTGAGCGCTATTCGGTAGTATTGTGCGCTCAGATCCCAGCTATCTGGGGATATGTGAAATGTGAGTAAATGTGAATTGCAGTAATGCTGATGGGTTGTCAAACTAGCGAATTGACCAACAAATACTTTTGTCCGGACATCCCCAGCCCGATTTGTTGGGATCAGACCGTGTATGCCGGCTTATGGTCACGGGGGAGGTGTGTAACGGAACCCATCACTGTTTTACCTTATTTTATGATTATTATGGTTAAAATATGATCCTACTATTATATTGTATGTATGTTGGTTTATGCTCTGCAGAATATTGGCCCAGACTAGTGCAGACCTTGGCATGGGAGATAATCCTGTTACAGAGACTCATAAGATAAGGAAGTCTATTGTATAAAGTGTTTTCATTCTCAGCCATAAGAACAAAGAAGGATGATCTAATCCATGTCTGAGTGTTTCAAAGTTGCCAGGTAGCCTCAGGGAGGTGTGACCCACCTATTGTCCCTCTATGTGTATTGTGTGGCCAACTATGAGGGATGTGTATTGCCTGTGAAATGTCTGTGTGTTATGGGTAAAAGATACTTTTACTAACTTTTGAACCCCTGGTCTGATTCATGCCATTTTTTAATATGTTGTTCCACAATTTATGTTGTTCATAAAAATGTAAGTTTTATTTATGTACTATGTAAAATCATAAAGTTATAAAAATGTATAAAAATGCGTAAGTTTTAGCTGGGAGATAATTGAGTAGATACAGTAATAAATTCAATTATCTCTCAAGTAGAGGGGAGGGAAACTGTGGGCGTTACTATTGTGTTATTGGTTGTTTACACCTTCCCATGGGTGTGTTCTGTTTACCTGACTGTAATAAAAACCAGGCTGGGTATGCCAGCAAGAGAGTTTTTTTGACCCTTCAAAACGTAGCCTCGTCTCGTTCTTGGAGGGGATGGCTATATCATACTGGGGATTGCTATGCGCTGCATACTCCCTGGGAGCTTTAAGCTACGGCGGTTGTGGAGTCTGTGGTGGTTGTGGTGTCCGGTGCGGTGCTTGTAGTCCTCGACGCAAACTAGGACGCGTCCATCTAACGGAGGTACCCGGTCAGTGTGGCAGTAGATCCGTTACATTGGCTGGCAGTGGTGGGATGGCGTCCTAGTAAGAGGAAAAGCAGCACGGAGACACCGGTAACGTTTGGAGTTACAAATTGAGGGCAACGCTAGTATCCGTACAGCGCCCCTGGCTACAGCAGGATGGAACCGGCTAGTTTTCGGACAGCGTTCCATGATGAGGAGGAGGAGGCGTCCGCGGACTACAGGGATGCAGACAGAAAGGAACTCTGGTATGATGCCCTGGAAGATGCCCAATGGCGGCGAGGTGAGAGTCTCCCCAGTGATGAGCAGCGGCTACAGAAGCGTGTGGCGATGCGGATGAATCTATTGGGAGAGCAGCCACTGGATGAGTGGGTGACAAGACTAGAGACCCTGGTATGGCGAGAGCTCTGGCTAGACAACGCATACCAGGCCCTCTGGTGGCATACCATTCGACTTACCCCCTGGACGTCCGAACACGACTTACCGGAGGGGAATTATTATGATGGTCCGGGTTTATTATGGGATGCCTTGGAGGACGACATTGATCTTGGCAGCACGGAGGGGTCTAGGTTTTGGGACATCTACGACTACCGGATGGGCATGTATGTCTGGGTTGACGAAGGCGAGGTGAGCAAAGACATGACCCACCTGGTAACGAGAGAGTGGGAGCTGGAGCAGGACTACCAACACCTGCTCAGCTTCGTGCAGTCCCAACCTACTCGACAAGCAGAACCAGACCTCATTGACTGGTCCTGGGATGACCTCCAGATGGCAGGTAGAGATGGGAGCGAGCTCTCTCTACCGGCCCTACAGGGAGCAGAAGGTGCCGTCCTTCCTCCCCAGCGACAGTGTGTATCCCAGGGAGCAGAAGGTGTCGTCCTTCCCCCCCAGCGGCAGTGTGAACCACAGGGGGCAGAAGGTGTCGTCCTTCCCCCCCAGCGGCAGTGTGAACCCCAGGGGGCAGAAGGTGTCGTCCTTCCCCCCCCAGCTGCAGTGTGAACCCCAGGGGGCAGAAGGTGTTGTCCTTCCCCCCCAGCGGCAGTGTGAACCCCAGGGGGCAGAAGGTGTCGTCCTTCCCCCCCAGCGGGAGTGTGAACCCCAGGGGGCAGAAGGTGTTGTCCTTCCCCCCCCAGCTGCAGTGTGAACCCCAGGGAGCAGAAGGTGTCGTCCTTTCCCCCCAGCGGCAGTGTGAACCCCAGGGGGCAGAAGGTGTCGTCCTTCCCCCCCAGCGGGAGTGTGAACCCCAGGGGGCAGAAGGTGTCGTCCTTCCGCCCCAGCGACAGTTTACCCGGACAAGGGGAGACACCAATCTCCCAGACGGCGCAGATGGGATGGTGGTCTCTGCGCCCACAGCCTGTCCAGATCCCCAACTACCCTCACTGGGACAACTGGAGGAGGGGGTAAGTACAAATTCCCCGCCCCAGCTAACTTCTAATGTGGCCCCAGGGTTAACAGAGGAAATGTTAACCCCCACTGACCCCCACGTTTTCCTGGCTACTGAGCCAGAACATGTCCCAAGTACCCCAGCAGAAGAGCTGACAGCGGGGCAGAGTGCAGTCGGCCTCTGCCCTCCCTTTGTCCCTTGTACAGAGCAGGATGTCCTGCAGGTTATACCAGCAGAAGAGCTGGCATCAGGGCAGAGTGGCGCTGGCCTCTGCCCCTCAAGTCCCCTCAGCGTGTTGCCCCATCACCACAGCGAAATATCCAGGTGCCGTAACTGTTTGTTGTGGGTGGGCTGGTCTTGCACTGGTTTATTGTGGGTTGGTGGATCGTCTAACGGAGGCACTGACCGGCAGAAGATCAGGTGCCTGGTTAGACTTCCCCCCAAAGGGGAGATTTGTGACGAAGTGCCGTTCGCCACTTTGTCTTGGAGAGGACTGTTTGCCAGCCTCCTGCCCTGCGACTATGGCCCTGGGACAGATTGCCCTGTAAACGCAGTATTCGGCCATACCAGAGTGTATGTCACTCATTCTGGCCCTTTACATGTGTGAACCATGATACCACAGATAGCTATGCCATGGAGCCCATTCATATAATGAAAGACTATGGGAAAGACTTTAGCTACATGGCAATTGAACTGTGTGAAGAGGATCTGAGCGCTATTCGGTAGTTTTGTGCGCTCAGATCCCAGCTATCTGGGGATATGGGAAATGTGAGTAAATGTGAATTGCAGTAATGCTGATGGGTTGTCAAACTAGCGAATTGACCAACAAATACTTTTGTCCGGACATCCCCAGGCCGATCCGTTGGGATCAGACCGTGTATGCCGGCTTATGGTCACGGGGGAGGTGTGTAACGGAACCCATCACTGTTTTACCTTATTTTATGATTATTATGGTTAAAATATGATCCTACTATTATATTGTATGTATGTTGGTTTATGCTCTGCAGAATATTGGCCCAGACTAGTGCAGACCTTGGCATGGGAGATAATCCTGTTACAGAGACTCATAAGATAAGGAAGTCTATTGTATAAAGTGTTTTCATTCTCAGCCATAAGAACAAAGAAGGATGATCTAATCCATGTCTGAGTGTTTCAAAGTTGCCAGGTAGCCTCAGGGAGGTGTGACCCACCTATTGTCCCTCTATGTGTATTGTGTGGCCAACTATGAGGGATGTGTAATTCCTGTGAAATGTCTGTGTGTTATGGGTAAAAGATACTTTTACTTACTTTTGAACCCCTGGTCTGATTCATGCCATTTTTTAATATGTTGTTCCACAATTTATGTTGTTCATAAAAATGTAAGTTTTATTTATGTACTATGTAAAATCATAAAGTTATAAAAATGTATAAAAATGTGTAAGTTTTAGCTGGGAGAAAATTGAGTAGATACAGTAATAAACTGAATTATCTCTCAAGTAGAGGGGAGGGAAACTGTGGGCGTTACTATTGTGTTATTGGTTGTTTACACCTTCCCCTGGGTGTGTTTTGTTTACCTGACTGTAATAAAAACCAAGCTGGGTGTGCCAGCAAGAGAGTTTTTTTGACCCTTCAAAACGTAGCCTCGTCTCGTTCTAGGAGGGGATCGCTATATCATACTGGGGATTGCTATGCGCTGCATACTCCCTGGAAGCTTTAAGCTACGGCGGTTGTGGAGTCTGTGGTGGTTGTGGTGTCCGGTGCGGTGCTTGTAGTCCTCGACGCAAACTAGGACGCGTCCATCTAACGGAGGTACCCGGTCGGGGTGCCAGTAGATCCGTTACAGATGATATTCAGATTTTTTGGACTGGGACAATTTAAAACATTTATTTTTGAACTCAATAAAAACATATGGGGTCTACATCTCATCTATGAGGCCAGTGTGACTCAGATCACATTTCTTGATTTAATTCTACAGAAAGATACTTCTGGTAATGTAAATACATCAGTTCACAGCAAGCCCATGACCACTAATTCATTTCCAACATAGTCTAGTATGCATCCATATCACCTAAAACATGGGATACCTATTGGCCAATATCTACTAGCATGAAGGAATTGTACCACAGAGATGGCTTTCAAGAAACAGGCTAATATTTTGAGAGCCAAGTTTAAAGCCAAAGGATACCGAAATAGGAGTCTAAAAGATGCATATAAAAGGGCATTAACAACCGAAAGAACCTAACTTTTAAAAAAGAAGTGTGTAGTGACGGATAAAAAAGACATCAACAAAAAAAGATGCATTCAAACTTATGGACAGAATTCAGAAGATGTAATACAGATTCTAAATACTCCTTGGCCCATTTTAAAAGCAGACAAAGATTTATCTGAGGTCTTTCCTGAGAGGGCCCTGATTACTTACAGAAGAGACAAAAGTATAAGAGATGAGATTACACACAGTTTGTTTCAAACTAACAAACCATCTAAATCCAGGTTACGCTCCCTACAGGGTACATATCGTTGTGGTAGATGCAAAGCCTGCCAATACATACAACTCACTAAGGAAATCACCAATCCAAATGATGACAAAACATATAAAATTGGTGCATTCTATAATTGTCTTTCAACTGGTGTGGTGTGCTCTTGTAATAAGTTATATGTGGGTAAAACCAAATGTCAAGTAAGGAGGAGGATACTAGAACATGTCTATTCTATACAAAATTAATTAGACACTTCCGTGGCAAGGCATGTAAAAGTGCATCATAGAAATGTATTAAACGTAATCATTGTGTTATAGAAAATGTGGTTCTGAGCCCTAGAAAAGGGAACTTGGACGGGATCTTACTACAAAAAGAATCCAAATAGATTTAACAATTAAAAACTTTATGTCCAAATGGATTGAATGAGGGGTTTCCTTTACCCCATTTATTTGACCAATTGACTTATCATTAGCAGTCTTGCAAATTCTATTTTGATGTTTACTTCTGGATATAGATGCAATGCAATATTCATATACATTATCTACTGTACAGGTATGGCTTTCCAGCCATTGTATAAACATATTTTAACAAGTTGGGCGTATAATTCACTGTCACAATTTCTCACAGTATGCAAGCATCACACTGAAGTATGGGTTTATATATACAGTTCTTATTTACAACTTATTCCTAAGTCATATTTTGCCAATTATGTTTCACTCATTTTACATCTCACATGTATTCAAATACTAGTGACTTGACCGTCAAAAAATGATGGCAATAAAATTGTAAGGCAGCATCTCCCCTGATGTACTTTTGGTCGTCTGAGCACCTTCGGCGCTCATTTTGAGCCTCTCCCCTCAGGTACTTTTGCTCCTCTGATCACCCTAGGCGTTTATTGTGAGCTCCGCGCTGAGCGCCTTTGGCAAAGCAAGTCTCTCCTCTGCTCTGTTTTTTTTTTAATATAATATATTTTTTTATAATAATTAATTAATTAATTAAATAATAAATTAAATATACTTTACCTATTTCTAATGAATATATCCAGGAATCAATATGCTGAAGAGCAAACAATATCTCTTGTTATTCGTGCAGCATACAATGTACATTTGCACTGTTGGTTATCTGATGAGAAAATGTGGCAAGTGTGCAGTGTAAATAGGCTGTGTGCGGAGACTAAAACGTTTGTTTATGTGTGTAATGCGGTATTTTAGAATGGTAATGTTATTAGTTGCAAGTTAGTATTGCAAGTGTGTATGTGTTATGCGGGTCTCGAGAATTTGCCGTCCTGTATTTTGTACCTTGTATGTTACTGGCTTAAAGTCGTACGTGCCTGGAGGTGTTTTGCGTGTTTAGGGTTCGTGTAGATTCGTTTTCATTTTTTCCGGCGGCCATTTGACTTAAATTTGCGTGCAACCTCACTACCAGACGTCCTGGCTGCCTACCCGTGCTGTGTGTGATGTTTTTTTTTTATTTGTTGTGTTTTTCGTGCTTTTGGATATGCAAGGATTGGCCGATAAGTTTGTATTTTTTGCGGTCGTATTTTATTTTCAAAGTGATACGTGCCGTAATTTTTTCAGGCGATTTTTTCAAAGTGCTACGGATCTTGCACTGTGAATTTGAGTTTTCTGTAGTTCTGTAGTCCCGCGGGTCATAGGTATGATGCTTAATGCGTGCAGGGTTGTAGGGATGAGCGCCTATGGCGCTTATCTCCACCAGCGCGAGGAGCACCTTTGGCGCTCCTTGCCCTCGCTTCGCATTACCAACGTTTTTTGGCAAGCCCGTGCTGCTGAGAACTATATATGGGATTTTTTTAAATGATATTAGGTATTATTCATTTTACTGGTTCACACTAGCTTTATTTCCCTACACCTCCAATACACAAAAATAATTTAACCCCTTCCCTTCTTCCCTGTTTTGATTCAGAGTATTCAATCAACAAATATTATGTATTTAATTAATTTTGTTTCTCTGCACATTCACCATAAGTTCATATAGCATACATTTATTATATACGGTATGTATTATTTATTTAATTACTTGTATTCTCACTTACTGCTATCCACTTGATTGCAATGAGAGTATATCAACTGTCACTTACTTTTATTTGCAACAAACAATTTTTACTATTATATATATTTTCATTATGCTCTACCACATTATAATATGTACACATCATTAATTTATTTAACTTATTGCTTTGATGTATTTAGTTACATACAATCCATCTTTGTCTGTCCTTTAAGTACTGTATTGCTATAGCACTGCACATTGTGTGTTCATCTAAATAATTTTTTTATGCACCACATTATAGTTACTTGGCATTTTTTGTTTCAGGGCATTTTGACAGAAAGGAAATTGGTCTTTATATTATAGATACAACCTTAAAAAGAGTAGAACAATATCTGATTATACATAAAAATATATGTTTTTAAGTTATTCTTTAAGAGCCTGAAAACCTGGCCATTTATTGTACTAGACATTTGTTCCTAAAGTGAACCATGTCAGAAATATATAACATTGCCTAATCTGCATTATTATGCAAATAAGCAGATCTTAAATACTAATTTAATGGAAGTGTTTTGTTAATTACTATCACCATCTGATTGTCAAAGCAATCGTTACATAGTAGTTGCATAGTAATTGAGGTTGAACAAAAGACTATTAGTCCATCAAGTTCAACCTTTTAAGGTCTTCTCTGACCTGCAATATGCGGATTAGTTGTTAATGTCCCACAATGTTAGTATGCAATTAGATCCCCTCTCCTTATCAACCATTCCAAGCCGCAAATAAGCAAATCAAGACGCACATTAGCATGCAGAAAGCCGCACAAATATTACTGCAAACCTCAGGAATGATTTCATGTGGAGGAAACCAGGTAGTACAATGTGTAGCCTATTTTGATGCTCTTTTAGGTGAAATAATATGTTTTTTGTTTGACTGCTTGATGAAATTAATATTCTTATTATATGCATAATTATATATATATATATATATATATATATATATATATATATATATATATATATATTATATATATAAAATATACTCTTTTGGGGATTTATGAATGGAGAAAGAAAAATATTCACCTTGTATACTGATCTACTGAATTCTCATTTTTGTATTTTTTAACTTGTTGTTTCCATGGTAACCAAATACTTTGAAGAATTTCCACAATTGTTATCCGGTATCTTTTAAAATTATAGGACAAGAGAAACTTGTATGTTTATTCAAATTGCAGACCCTATTTATTTCTGATCTCATAAAGAAAATTATTACTAATGACATTAGTCAACCCATCAAAAAGAAGAGAAATACAATGATTTCCACTGTAAAATTTGATGATGCCTTATAATATATCAATACTTAAATAAGGGGCTATATTGGCATATTTTTTAGCAATCCCACCAAGTTTGATTGATCTTCAAACAGTGGAACTGCAATAGTGAAATGATGAAACTCCAAATATACAACTTTGAAGTTTTTACCAAGAGCAAGGAAGTCTATGGTTAGTACAACAGCATGCATCTCTAAAACTTCTCTTCTTTACACTCCTCCTATATCCCATACAATGTTACACAAAATCACTTGTGTTATCAGATAATTATATATATATATATATATATATATATATATATATATATATATATACAGTATCTCACAAAGGTGGGTACACCCCTCACATTTTTGTACATATTTTACTTTTCATGTGACAATACTGAAGAAATGACACTCTGCTTCAATGTAAAATAGTAAGTGCACAGCCTGTATAACAGTGTAAATTTGCTGTCCCCTCAAAATAACTCAGCACACAGCCATTAATGTCTAAACCGTTGACAATAAAGGTGAGTACACCCCTAAGTGGAAATGTCCAAATTGGGCCCAAAGTGTCAATATTTTGTGTGGCCACCATTATTTTCCAGCACTGCCTTAACCCTCATGGGCATGGAGTTCACCAGCGCTTCACAGGTTGCCACAGGAGTCCTCTTCCACTCCTCCAGGATGACATCACGGAGCTGATGGATGTTAGAGACTTTGCATCCCCCCCCCACCGTCCTTTTGAGGATGCCTCGCACAGATGCTCAATAGGGTTTAGGTCTGGTGACATGCTTGGCCAGTCCATCACCTTTACCTTCAGCTTCTTTAGCAAGGCATTGGTTGTCTTGGAGGTGTGTTTGGGGTCGTTATTATGTTGCAACACCTAAGTAAGAGGCACCACTAACCAAACACTGCCATGAAGACCAAGAAACTCTCCAAACAAGTAAGGGACAATGTTGTTGAGAAGTACAAGTCAGGGTTAGGTTATGAAAAAATATCCAAATCTTTGATGATCCCAGGAGCACCATCAAATCTATCATAACCAAACGGAAAGAACAAAGAACAACAGCAAACCTGCCAAGAGACGGCCGCCCACCAAAACTCACGGACCGGACAAGGAGGGCATTAATCAGCAAGGCAGCACAGAGACCTAAGGTAACCCTGGAGGAGCTGCAGAGTTCCACAGCAGAGACTGGAGTATCTGAACATAGGACGATAATAAGCTGTACACTCAATAGAGTTGGGCTTTATGGCAGAGTGGCCAGAAGAAAGCCATTACTTTCAGCAAAAAACAAAATGGAGCGTTTTAAGTTTGTGAAAAGGCATGTGGGAGACTCCCAAAATGTATGAAGGAAGGTGCTCTGGTCTGCTGAGACTAAAATTTAACTTTTCGGCCATCAAAGAAAACGATATGTCTGGTGCAAATCCAACACATCACGTTACCCAAAGAACACCATCCCCACAGTGAAACATGGTGGTGGCAGCATGTGCTAAATACAGAGATATTCTTGAGCAAAACCTGTACCACTCTGTGCGTGATTTGAGGCTAGCACGGAGGTTCACCTTCCAGCAGGACAATGACCCCAAACACACTGCTAAAGCAACACTTGAGTGGTTTAAGGGGAAACATGTAAATGTGTGGGATGGCCTAGTCAAAGCCCAGACCTCATTTCAATAGAAAATCTGTGGTCATACTTAAAGATTGCTTTTCACAAATGAAAACCATCCATCTTGAAGGCGCTGGAGCAGTTTTGCAAGGAAGAATGGGCAAAAACCATAGTGGTAAGATGTGGCAAGCTCATAGAGACTTATCCAAAGCGGCTGGGAGCTGTGATTGCCTCAAAAGGTGGCTCTACAAAGTATTGATTTTAGGGGGGTGAATAGTTATGCACATTTACTTTTTCTGCTATTTTGTCCTATTTGTTGTTTGCTTCACAAACTTGTGGGCATGTTCTGTAAATTAAATTATGCAAATCCTCAAGCAATCCATGTTAATTCCAGGTTATGAGGCAGCAAAACACGAAAAATACTAATGAGGGTGAATACCTTTGCAAGGCACTGTATATATATAAATATATATATATATATAGAGAGAGAGAGAGAGATGTGCATTTGTTGTTTATATTAAAATTACCTGATTAGAGTCTGTGAAATATTTCTAGTAATTCACAAATATAAAAAATACATATCAGGTGACCATGTAATGTGTTCCAGTATTGCCATTTTGGGGTTCTGGTGACTTTTACATCCTTGGGGTTTATAAATGTAGCCAGAACCCCACTATTATTATTACACGTTACATAGTAATCCATTATATTTTGCCTCTCTGTCTCCTTCTCTCTCCTTTATATATATACTAGCGAATTGAACGTCAAAAAATGACGGGCATGAAATTGTAAGCCAGGAAATGCTTCGGCGCTCATCACATGCCTTTGGCGCTCATTGCACGGCTGTTGTTTTTTTTGTTTTTTTTGTTATTACAGGGGCTTCTGCTGTCATTGTAAGGTCGGGGCTGATGTGTTTTTTGCGCTTATTGCAAGGTTGTTAAAACATTTTTTTGTGTATATGTATTCTTGTATGCCAATGAAATAATTAATAAATTAATAAATTAAAATACTTTACCTATTCCTAAGTAATATATGCAGGAACCATTGTCCTGAAGAGCTGACAATCTGTTTCTATGTTCCTGAAGCATCCAATGTAGGTTTGCATGGTTCTGGAGCTGAGGTGTAAGTATCAGCAATGTGTGCAGTGTGTAGTGTAAATATGCTGTGTGCGCGAGGTAAAGCCGTTAGTGTAGCTGTGTAAGTTAGTGTTGTGAAATGGCGCGAATGTGTATGTGGTACGCTGGTGTGTATGATTTTCCGTCCTTACTAAAAGTGTATCTTTAGCTCGTACGGCTTTTTTGTAAAATCCGTATGTGCTTGGTGGTATTTTGCGGCTTTAGGGTTGTGTGTAGGAATTAAATTGAGGTGTAACTTCACTTGCAGAGATCCTGGGTGCCCCCCCCCCCCCCCCTTTGCTGTGGATAAGCTTTTTTTTTATTTTTTGTGTGTATGGCGGTGAATGTGCATGTGCTACATGGCTGTGGATGATGTTGCATCCTTGGTAAGAGTGTATCTTTACCTCGTATGGCTTTTTTGAAAATCCGTTTGTGCTTGCTGGTGTTTTGCGTGTTTAGGGTCCTGTAGCCTCGTTTTCATTTTTTTTTCGACTGCCATTTTTTCTCTCGCTTAGGGGATGAAGTGTAACTTCACTTGCAGAGGTCCTTGGTGCCCCACCCCTTGCTTTATGTGTATATTGTGTGTATTTATTGTGTTTTTAATGTTTTCTGATGCGCCCGGTTCGGCCGTTAAGGTCGTTTTTTCGCAAGGTCGTAATGCTTTTTTTCTAACTCAGGCTGCTAATCTCATAATTTTCTCTGTATCTTTTTTTTCTGTCCCGTGTCTCGTAAGTGCTCCGGGTTTAACAGCTCGCCTCGCTACGCGAGGCTTGCCGGCGATGAGCGCCTGCGGCGCTCATCGCTAAGTCGTAAAGTCGTACGGTCCACGCAAACAGCGTGACGACGATTCGCAGTTAGACAATTATAATATGTGATATATATATATATATATTTGTTTTTGCACCCTCTGTACATTTTGCACGCTTGTTAATTTCAACAACTCACCTTCATAATTAAATTAAATTAAAATAAGTATCTATAGGGATAGCCCTGAGAATGTTATACAGCTTCAGATATTACACAGTATTTCTAATATTATTTTACTTTATATATTCTATAATTATACACTGTTTTTACAGACTCTCGAGTTTATATTACACTTATTTAAATCTTTACTCTAGACAGTACACAGTCTATTGAATCATGTGAGGTAGAGCTCAAAACCTCCGGCTTCAGTTTAGCTCTACAGTTTTTCTGAAAAGCTGTATAGCATAGCAAATCCAATAGACTTTAGGATTTATTTTCACTGATTTTTGAACCGATTAAGACCGTTGGTGTATGTATATGTGTATCAGTTTGCTGTATATGTGTATCAGTTTGCTTCTTTTTTTTTTTTTTCTAGTTACATCTAGAATACATATTTCTCGAGAAAAAAAGTGTTAATTTCTATAACTTAACCATATTGATTGAACCATTCTCTTTCATGTGAGAATAAATTAAATACCATTTACAAATATAAATAAAATGCAGATGATTATTCTAAGATATGAGTCCTTGAGGGAGTAGGGAACTTATCATTAATAGCAGACTAAAGAAATTGCTGTGGAAAAGATATCATCATAAATTGGAAGAGAAAAGACTGGTACCAGGGAAAAGAAAGGGTTATATAATTTTTTGTAATATGTTAAGAATTCCAGGTGTATATTAAGTCCTATTTCTTTAGTATTAAATAGCATTATTATCTCGGGTTCAAATGTCTTCCTTCCTTCGTGGCTTAAATTACTTTTAGGATCTGGATTTTAAGAACATTTAATGAGTGATCAGACTGTGAGAAGTGGCATCAAGCTGGGATGCAATCTTTTTATTCTTTATTGTGTATTATTGTGTGAATGTGCATGTTCATTCTGGTTTGTAATTTCTGGCTGGTTTCCATAGTGTAGTATTGAATCATATATACCACATTATTTGATGTCCAACTGTGATTGAAGTTGTAGGGTCAGTTGTTAGAATGGCTATTGGATATTCCTTTGTAACATAATTTTTAGGATGGCGGCTTGGTTGACCTAGTACTATTAAGCAACTTCTTGAGGCCATGTAGAAGTTTCTTATTTAATTCTTGAGTGAAGTTTGGTGGATAACAAAAATGAAAGAATTGTATATTTAGGTATAAATCTTTCAATGCGTCAGCCAAATTTTGCTTTTCAATTCTCAGTTTCTCTTAGACAATATTACATTTAGCCACAAATGCATATGTCATGGTTTTTAATTGTCCCTTCTTCCAAAATGAAAAGAGAGCCCTGTTTTTGAGCTTAGAATCTTGCATCTAGTGTACTGTAAGTATATCTGATGTTGTCTGACATAATACATAAATACATAAACACACATACATTTATCTTTTTCTTTGTGTTATCAAAATTTTACAAAACAGAGATATCATCCCATTTTCACTTAATACAATTTTTTTTATCACACCCTCTCATGAATATTCCTCAAAATAATTCTAAAATTTCTATCTCCAAGAGGTTATAGGTTCATTAAATGGTAATATATCCAAAGACAATAAAAATAATAATAATAATAATAATAATAATATTAATAATAATAATAATACACTATGGGGGGGGGGACAAAACAAAAAAACAAGTTTTCCGAAGGGAGATCTCCTTGTGGGAATTCTACTCAAGGTTTGTGCGGGGAGGGAACAAAAGGATCTTATACTTTCTGTTATGTATTTATATGGTCTACAAAGACCATCTTAATTTATTTTTTAACATACATTTATCTGAAGATGTAGATAAAGCAATGGATGAGGAGGACTAGTAACTGGGGCATGGTGCTTTCACAAAGTTGGATGGGCTGAGAACAGCATAAAACCTAATCAAACCTTAATGAAGGTACAGCAATATTTTTTATATAGGATATCTATATATAAATGCTTGACTCCCATAGGCATATAATTCGATTTTTGGGATGGTTTGCAGATCAATACAAAGTGCCAGTGCTTTCAACAGGCCTAACTGACATTTCATTAGTTTACAAGGCCACACCCTGATGAGAAAGCACCTCAAACAAGCAGCTTATAAGCTCAATGGTAGCCCACAGAGAAGAATAATTAAAATAATAAACTGTTGATTAATGTCTATAATAATAGCTAGCTCATTGCATTAGTATTAGTTAAGGTGCCTTTTGATCTATTTGGAGCCCATGGTATGGTGTTCATGTTAGGTCTCATGGTTATAAATTAGATAATTATGGGAGCCCATAGGGATCCTCATTGTAACAGGTGCCATGGAGGTTAAAAGCATCCCATTGGTTATAGGTAAATATGCAATGGGGATACATGGTAACAGGTAAATGTTAGGTGCCAAGGGCATCCATGTTTACATATTAGATTCCCCATAGTATTAATGTTAGGTGACAGGTTAATGTTAGGTGCCATGAGGTTCCCTATGGACCCTCATGGGTATACATTATATAACCATGGGGTTAATGAACTTGGCATCCAAAAAACAAAGGGTGGGAGAGGGACTGGATGACCCCCATCAGGTGTTGAGAGGGATCATAGGGGCTCACAGGGGGTAGTGGGTTATTGTAGTGTGTTCATATTACGTAGATATTTTATTAAAACGTGGTGTGATGACAATGCACAGATTTGTTATCATTTTGGCTGGTTTGTCATTGTTTGCTAACCAATATGGCTCCTGCGTGATGGATTGAGCTGTGTACATGCTTGACCCTATAACACGCACACGCTACTTTGATCACAATGTGTAAAGGGGTGTATGTACACTGCTATTTCGAACCGCACTTCATCGAATACCTAATTATAATGGCAGCAATTTATCAAATCACATGGAGACCTGAGTAGCACTAGCAGATCATGGCTAATCTTAATTCCAATTGTAATTCTTTTGACATTTTTGATAAAATGTTTTTATTACTCTGTGGACATTGTATACACAATTTTCAACTTTTAAATATTACAAATATGCTTTAAAAATATTTATTTTACTGGAAATTTTTAATTGAAATTGTTAGCATTATATTAACTTAACCTTTCAGATGTCAGAACTTTGTTAGAACAATACTTACATGTTCCATTGAATTTATTCTTACAAGGCCGAGAGTGAAATCCATTATCTGGTGTTCTATAAACATTATAATAATGAACCATGATAAGACCTATAGCTAAACACAGAACTATTGAATTACAATTATATTCATGTGACTGTAAATAAGATTTTTTTTATTTTAATATTAGGTATCTAAAGCACTTCCTACCTTGTATTTTCCGTAAAACTAAAAGGACCACTTTAGTTTTCATACAATGGGGTTTCATTTCCTTTGTTTAGTTAGTGATTAGTAAAAAAAAAAACAGTATGTATAGATAGAAATATTGTGTGGCTTTTACAGTTTCTTTGAAGTTTTGTGACTTCAGCAGAAGTGCTGATCTCCACCCCTAACAGGTGTCAAGTGGTGGTAGGACATATGCTCAGGGGTACAGTCTGATGGGTGACTTAATCTGTTGTACTGATAACATTTTGGGGTTGCCTGGTGGTCCAGTTGTTAGTATTCAGTGCTTTCACCACTATGACCTGGTTTCAGTTCCAGTCTGGGAACCAAGAGGTCACACCACTCTGAAGCCATGCAGGGTTGGGCCTGGTCAGTACTTGGATGAGAGAACACCTAGGAATACCAGGAGCTGTATGCTGCGGCTTACTGGAACTGGCAACCCACTCCAGTATCTCTGCCATGAATATCAAGTGGTTCGGCATGGTGTGTTACGGTCCACAAGGTCATAGAGAGTCGGACACCACTGAACGATGCAAACACTCTGATAACATTGTTCATCCGCCTAATTCCCTGCAGAAAACCTACACCTCTCTGAAAAAAAAAATAGATCAGCCTCCTGGACAACTAACAGGGGGTTGAAATAAGCTTAAATGTCAGAGATACCAATTCTAATTTCAAAACTAAATATTAAAATATATATTACGTTTTTAACTATAAATACAGATTGTATTGCTAATCTGCAACTAAGTAAATAATAGAACTTCATTGTATGAGCACCATTTGTTGTTCAATCGTTTAGTTGAGTCCATCTTGTGTCAGTCTGGTTGTGCTAATCCATAAGGTTTTCATGGCAAAGATATTGGAGTGGGTTGCCAGTTTCTTCTCCAGTGGACCTCAATCTGTCTGAACTCTCTGCTATGAAATGCCCATCTTGGGTGACTCTACATGGTATAGCTAACAGCATCACTGAGGTACACAAGACCCATGAGCACCATACTGGCTCTTTAATGAATATTAATTAGAAACAAAACTACAGTTAACTTGTATATGCTTTTAATACTCAAAATGTGAGTATCTAAACAATGTTTTTAGAGAGAGCAAAAAATAAAACTATGTTTGAAGTATTTGTTTGCATTGTTCAGTTGTGTCTGACTCTCTGTGACCTCATGGACTGCAACACATCATGCTTATCCACTTGGTATTCATGGAAGAGAAACTGGAGTGGGTTGGCAGTTTCTTCTATAGTAGGCCACAGCATTCCTGGTATTCGCCCATCCAAGTAGTGGCCCAATCATGCTCAGCTTCAGGGTGGTGTGACTTCTTGGTTCCCTTACTGCAATTGAACCCAGGTTGCAGAGATGAACGCACTGAAGCCTAACCACTAGACCACCTGGAACCTGTATTTAAAGTAGTAACTGTTAAATTCAATTCTGCTTTACTGTGGACACTCAATTGCCTTAAAGCACCATTGAAGTCAACATATGTGCCCTGCACCTTAAAACAAAGGGTGGAAAATCATGAGAAAAAGTTGCTTAGATTTTTTAAATTGATCAAGAAATGACTTAGATATCGTAATTTTTAGTTACTGCATATATAGCACCCAATGTCCTCCCACAAGAATCTGCATAGATAATCAGGCCATAACTGCCAAACTAACCCCAATCAGATTTATTGCTTTTTATACTTCTGTTTTTACATGCAGATATGTGGTGCAGTGGGAAAATGCCTCTGATTTCAGAACTGTATGTTCTAGTTTGATGTCCTCTTCATCCCCTTTTCTTTACTTACATTAAAACTATAATTTAACTAAAATAAAACATTTTATGTAATTATTTTATGTTATAATATATATATAATTGTATCTTGAAACCAAAAGTAAAAGCTATGATATGTGGTCGAATTCAAAATAAAGGATTTCACCATGGGACTACGGGTTTACATGCTTTGCATTGGTGAAAAATAACAACGCAAATAACATAGAACTAATTTAGCAATTATAACAGTTTTACTATTCAGCAATACCACACCAATATTTGTCTTACAGGTAACGTATTTTTTCAATTTTATCGTGTGACCAAAGTAAAACATTCTAATTTAAATTTTAAAAAAATGTGGTATACTTGAACCAAGGTCTGCTAATTCTCAGAACTGCAACATTTCCTTCTGTAGTAGGTTTGTTCTATAGGCCTAGTCACCTAATGAGAGTGCAGCCTCTTTTAGCTCACTTGTACCCTTCACAGGGGGAAATATTATGTAGTGTATCAGTCTGAAAGGACTATTTATACCAAGCTAAATATAATTTACCTAATTCAAAAATGATTCCTAGTTAAATCAACAAGTGATTACTATAATAATATTTAAAGTTTGTATGATGATGGTTATAACTCCATCTACACATCCTCACTTGGTACCCTAATAAACTCTTTTGGGCTTCATTATCATCTCTATGCAGCTGACACCTAAATCTACCTCTCAGGACCAGATCTATCTCCCCCTCTTCTAACACATGTCTCCAACTGCCTCTCTATTATATGCTCTGGGATCTCCATCCACCATCTCAAACTCAACATGTTTAAAACTGAACTCCTAATCTTCCCTCCCTCTCCCACAGCGTCAATTCCTCATATCTCTCTCACTGTCAACAACGACATCATCACCCGTTGTCTTGGAGTTCTACTGGACTCCGTTCTGTCTTTCATCCCTCACATACAATCACTAACTAAATCTTGTCTTCTCCATCTAAAAAACATCTCCATAACTAAAATCCAAATATACTCTCTCATCATCTCTCGACTAGACTACTGTAACTCGATTCTTGTTGGCCTACCCACCACCCGACTATCTCCACTTCGAGCCATTATGAATGCCTCTGCTAGTCGGCATCACGCCTCTGTCAATCACTCCACTGGCTTCCCTTAGCCTCAAGAATAACATTTTAAATCATGACCCTAAGCTACAAAGTCCTCAACAATAAAGCTCCCCCATACATCTCTGCTCTCCTCTCCAAATACTCCCCCACCCGCCCTCTTCGTTCTGTAATGACCTTCTTCCTTCTACAACTCTTATCACCTCCTCTCACTCCCGCCTCCAGGACTTTTCTCGTGCTGCCCCATGTCTCTGGAACTCCTTGCCTCACTCCACCAGATTATCCTCTTGCCTCAAAACATTTAAAACTTCACTTAAAATGCATCTCTTTAAAGAAGAGTATCACCTTCCATCCTAACACGCTTATCACCTCTTTCTCCCTCTTTTGCCACTCAATATACCTTAGATTGTAAGTCTGCAAGTTTCTATCCTAAGTACTTTGGGAATTCACCATGGACATTGGATTCCTAGCTCAAAGACAGGGCCCTCCTTCCTTTGCTAAATGTTAATCTGTATTTATCATTGTCTGAACCTAATTTATGTACAGCGTTACTGAATATGTCGGTGCTTATAAATGAACTATAATAATAATAATAACAGATAGAGAATACCCAAAACAATCGCCAAAGTAGTTTATAAGTAATCGTCATATATAGCACTTGCTTAATCCCAGGATTACTACCGTATATACTCGAGTATAAGCCGAGTTTTTCAGCCCTTTTTTTAAGGCTGAAAAGGGCCCCCTCGGCTTATACTCGAGTCACCCTCTGCACCCCCGTGTCTCTTCCTCCCTCTCCCTCTCCTGTGTCTCTTCCCCCCTCTCCCTCCTGTCTCTTTCCCTCCCCCTCCCTTATCATCATCCTCCTCATCCTCCCTCCTCAACCCCCCTCCTCATCCTTAACCCCCTCCTCATCCTCAATCCCCCTCCTCATCCTCAACCCCCCTCCTCAACCCCCCTCCTAATCCTAAACCCCCCTCCTCAACTTCAACCCCAGCCGGAAGATGTGTGGAGGAGCGCAGAAGCAGCTGCTGATGGAAGGGAAGTGAGGGGAAAGGGGGAGGTAATTAGAAATGGGTAAAGTGAGGAGGGGGGTTGAGGAGGGAGAATGAGGAGGGGGGTTGAGGTTGAGGAGGTGGGTTGAGGTTGAGGAGGGAGGATGAGGAGTGGGGTTGAGGAGGGAGGATGAGGAGGGGGGATGAGGAGAGAGGTTGAGGTGGGGGGTTGAGGCCGGGGTTTGAGGAGGGGGTTGAGGAGGGGGTTGAGGAGGGAGGATGAGGAGGGGGGTTGAGGAGGGAGGATGAGGAGGGGGAATGAGGAGGGCGGTTGAGGTTGAAGAGGGGGCTGAGATTGAGGAGAGAGGTTGAGGAGGGGGGATGAGGAGAGAGGTTGAGGTGGGGGGTTGAGGCCGGGGTTTGAGGAGGGGGTTGAGGAGGGGGTTGAGGTTGAGGAGGGGGGTTGAGGATGAGGAGGGGGATTGAGGATGAGGAGGGGGCTGAGGATGAGGAGGGGGGTTGAGGATGAGGAGGGGGTTGAGAAGGGGGGTTGAGGAGGGGAATTGAGGGGGGTTGAGGAGAGAGGATGAGGAGGGAAGATGAGGAGGGGGGTTGAGGAGGGGGGTTGAGGTGAGAGGATGAGGAGGGGGTTGAGAGGGTGATAAGGGAGGGGGAGGGAAAGAGACACGAGGGAGGGGAGAGGGGGAAGAGACACAGGGGAGGGAGAGGAGGGGAAGATACACAGGGGAGGGAGAGGGGGGAGAGACACAGGGGAAGAAGCGGGGGAAGATACACAGGGGAGAGAGAGGGAGGACACAAGAAAGGAGCACAGAGGGCACACAAGAGGGACACATGGCACAGCACATTCCCCCCCCCCCCCCCCCCCCCCTTTTGGCTTATACTCGAGTCAATAAGTTTTCCCAGTATCTTGTGGTAAAATAGGTGCCTGGTTTATACTCGAGTCGGCTTATACACGAGTATATACCGTATATGTAATTACAACACACAATTAAAAAATATATATCATTTAAATGCACAAACACAAGGATTGACTCCCACGTGGGTCCATAATAACACTTTTACCTGCAGCAGACTATAACAGCCTTTACTTTTAATACTTGTGATTAAGCTGCCCACATAGGAGCCTCACTGCAGTTTGTAGCGCTCATCAGTGGGACAATCCTTATGCAATGGTAAACTAATGCTGATGGTCCATTTCACTTGTATACACAAGCTTCATCAAAGGCGAAATGCACACAAAATTCTCATTCTCTACAATGACCAGTTATATTAATCCCTCAAAATGTATTTGTTTTTTTTGTACCAGAAATGAATAGCATTAATGTACATATCCAAGACACTCTTATTACCTTTAAAGATCTTACTAAAGCAAGACTACTGTAAGTATATAATAAACAAAAGAAAAAGTAAACATTTATTTCATTAAATACAATAGTCTCCGTGTTCTGTAAACCTAAAATTCATAAATCACTAATAAAGTTTCCCTACAGACCTATTGTTGCAAGCATTTGTCCAATCAATGGAAACGAATCACGATATGTGAATTTATTTCCTTATGAATTACTGCCAGATGTGAAGTGTATTTGCAGGGATACTGTTCTTACATTGAGAATATTTGAAAAAAAATAATGGAAAGAAAACTTTCTTTTACTGGGTGATGAGTGATGCTTTATATACATTTGTAAGGCAAACAGATGGGGTGTGTGGCATAGGGAAGTGCTAGGTTAAGAATAAAATTTAAAAAAAAACAGATTCTGTAGATATTATTAGTAAATATATGTCTGTTTGTATATTTTCATCACATATACATTTTTAGGAAAATATTAAAATTTAGGATCATAATAATTTATATAGTTATTATATACAAATTTTGAGCACTTTAAGTACTTTTTAATAATGTAGATATTTATGTTCAAGATAATATGTAGAATATTCATTTCCTGCATGTATATTTCAAATAGTTTATTGTGTAACGATATATTGTATTCCAATTGCTGCAGTTATTTCATTTTTTATGTGTTTTAACAGTTACCCAAGGGGGTTTATGTGAGCCACAGACTCTGCAAGCTGTCTTCCCCCAGTAGGACTGCAGGGGTTAACTTTCCTGCTCAGTTAATTAGTTGCACCTGGGCAGCGCTATTTTAAAAATACTCCTGGAGTATGGGAGGACTGCTTATGGACTGAGGGCCTCATTCTATTAACGGCCGTAGGAGATGCGGGGCCGCAAAGACCGGCCGCAAGCTATTCGGCTATTGTATTCCCCTCAGGCTGGGGATTCCGGCAGGCTTGCGGCCCGCGCCTTGCTATCCCTTGCGGCCGCTCGCGCCGGAGGAAAGCCTTTGATCTAAAACGGCCGCAAGAGTTTCGGCCGCAAGAAAAGCCTGGTTGCTATTCTATTACTCCGGGAACCCTCTCTGCAAGGCTAAAAGCCAGCCGCAGCTTACTTGCAGGAAAAAGGTCCCGCTAGCACCAATTAAGCACATTATAAAGCCAAAATAAAGCCATCCTGCACTCTGAGGAGACTATAAAGTGATTGTAGGTGTTAGCAAAAATAGCACAACATTCCCCTACACTCAAACCCGTAAAAAAAATATTTTTTAATTTATGTCAAAAATCCATGTAAAAAGTCCCGAGGGCTTGGAGCACCTCAGACCCGCCCACGCTGCGCCCGGAAAATAAACAGTTAATGTAAACTCGGATTTGGGCTGATGTGCAAGCTTGAGAGGGGGGTGCTATTAATCCTCATGTCCCCCAATATGATCCCTAGCATTTACAGAGCTGTACAGTGCCGTCTTGAATTTATTTTTGCGTTTTAAGTTTTAGTAAGGGGAGCCGTATAATTGAATTCCAAGATAACGGAACCCCCGCAAGGAATCGCAGCCTTGCGGCCATTTTACGGCCGATAATAGAATGAGGCCCTGAGTGTTTGCAGTTTGACCTGCAGAGAGACACACAGTGAGACAGCAGCCTGCAATTTATGACCGTTTGGAGCAGAGTGAAGACCTAGAAATCTGAAGACTATACAGGCAAGTGATTTAACAAACTATTGGACTGTTTGTTTGGCTCTGCCCCCAAGTTTAGCTGGATAAGAGTTGGTTAGGGAGAAAACTGACCTGTCTATTGGTTAGATAGTGCTTCAGTGGAAGCTCAGCCTATTCTTTTCTTTGACTTGTTTTGCTATTTTTGCAGCACCATTTTCATTTTAGTAAAAATTGGGAAGGTATATAAAGACTCTTGTATTTGGTTCCTCCATCAAAGTGACTGAAACATGGTCACAATCCCAGATTAGACTGGTAACTTGTCAAAGTAATGTATCCTTGTTCTAGGTTATCCTTTATCTTACTTATCACTGCAGCATTGGTAATGTCATATCATATTTAGAGATATTGACCTCACTTGCATAAGTCTATATCTCCAACTAAGTCTGAAGTTCTATTTGAATTAGGCATAATAAAACAAAGTATTCCTTCTGCTTTATCTTTATGAAAATCTTGTTTTCTTGCCAATAATCTTCAGAAGAAACTCTTACCACCACAGCTCATAATCATTAAAGGGTCGCTGTAAATTCCTAATAACCTGATCAACATGTTTTAGTTATGCATTTGTCTTTAATAAAATTAATATGAAATGATTTACAAAAGAAATATTAAAAATTAAACATACTCATCAGCTTCTAAATCTCCATTTATTTAAGTTACAGTAAGGATATTACTAAGTGCACTAAAGCACAATGATTTGAATAAAAAAAAATATTACAGTATTCCTTTTATTAAATAAACAAACCATGACGCAAAAAAAGAAAATTGTTTAGTTGCCCTGAGGAAGCCAGTTATTGGTGAAACCGGTTGGCAGGCTATATATCACACACACTGGGATGGAAAAATGGCTTATTTGAAGTTCTAAGATTATCTACTTTTCATATATTTTTTTATCACCTCTACTCTGCAATTGATAGGAGGATAATGAAGATAGTGATCTATTAAGGCACAGATACATACTCTGCACCTCCGTGCTAGGTGCTGTGGGCAAGAGGGGCATTGCACAACCCCCATTTCTTCTCTTGTCACCACATTACATTATTGCATTTTTGTATGTGATCATTATTTACCTAATTCCTATTGATATATTTAAGGAATTTTATCTAAATATCTAAATATCCATACCCAGTGTTATTTGTGATTGTTTTTGAAGCATTTATATGCATTATTTTTTAATTTTGCATTTTTTGATGTGCTACTTAAAGCATATCCGAGGATTTGCATGTGCATAAATGAGGATAGCTTACATACATAAGTTCCCCCAGACTATACTAACTTTTTTCATTTTTTCCAAGTGATTTAATCTCACTATAAGCTATTATAGGTCACATGTGCCATATAGGCTTATATGTAAGATATAATCGGACCAATATTAATTGCTCTGATTGGGGCCTTTAGTACACATCTACTTGCATATATATTTTTAAACAATTTTATTTTTTTGCGTTGTGGTTTGTAAAGGAATACTTTAATATAAATCTCCATTTAAACTGCCTGTGTCCATCCATTTGATGTTTCGACTTCCAGTCGTGTCCGAGTTGCTGTGACCCTAGCCAGGCACATCTATTGTTATGTTGTGCTTATCCATAAGGTTATCTTGGCAGATATACTGGAGTCACCTCCTATGACCTTCCTACCTTGAGTGATTCTACATTGTATAGCTGACAGATTCATTGAGGTACACAAGCCCCTTCACCAAGGCAGCCATCCAGAAGGTATCATCAAAGGGTCTCAGAACTAGGAGGCAATACTAAATGGACAGACACAAGTTTGTGTCCATGCTAAAGAAAATCAATTTAACATCCAGTCTATTCGAATCTAGACATAAATGTTGGACTGCCTCCCAGTCACAGTTGCTCATGGCCTCATAAAGGGTACAGACAAGCAGTTCAACTGCACAGATTACCTCTATTTTTCTGTCAGATTGTTTGGTACATTTAGCGAAAATGTCTATTGGCTGGAATGACTGGAATCTCTCTGTTCAATGCATCGGGTACAGAGCAGGGATAATAGGATTTGCAGTCTGTGGTACAATTTCCTTTTCCTAGCATGTTCAGGGTATCAAATGCTAAACACTCAAGTCACTTATCAGTGAACCTACAAATCCCCCACTGCACTGCAACCCTCCCATATTGTCCAGGCCAAGAAGCAGGGCCCAATGGTGGACAACAGATGATCCTCAGACAGACAGCTCTTAATTATTCCAAATCTACATCTCTCCCTAGTGGTCCAGGGTTTAGGATTTGGTGCTTTCACCACTTGGACTTGGGTTCAATTCCAGTACAGAAACCAAGAGGTCCCATCACCCTGAGGCCATGCAGGGTTGGGCCTGGTGATTCCTTAGATATGAGACCAAATAGGAATACCAGGAGCTGTATGCTGTGGCCCACTGGAGAAGGAACTGGCAATGAAAATCCAAGTGTATAAGCAGGATGTGTTACAGTACAACAGGTCACAGATAGTCAGTTACGATAGCTAAAATCACCAATCGATATTCAATTTCTCCAATAAATGGAAAATGAATGAGAAAATCCTACTAGTGCTAGAGAGGACCCACAAGGGGGTTAAACACCTGTTTGTAGCACTGTAAATGGAAAAAAAATCACTATTGCACTGTAAATAAAGGGGAAAGTGATGAAAGACATTAGATTTAATTGCACAACAGTCTCAAGCTTGAAAATCTGCAGTAAATAAGATTTATTTTTATGTCTCATTTCGGGGCTAAATCGATCTGGGGTGTCAATGAGTTCATACATATCAGGCCACCCACATGGACTAGAACAGTATTGGCATTGATTTTCATAACTGAAAACAAATGTTTATGGAGTCGGCTTTGGGCCAGTAACTTGCGGGCTTGAGCAATTGAATAGCTCCAGAATCGGAGACAAACAGCAGCCCGCAACACACCAGCAGACATACGGCCTACATCGCACCAGTTGCGGGCTTGCCATTGAATCCGTCCCTAAGTTCTTACTACAGTAAATGCTATTTTTGCTATCTTAACTGGTCAGTACTTTATCATGACTGAAAGGTCACAAAAGAGGTTTTTTTTTTTTTTTTGCTCCTTTGGAATTTTATCAAAATTTGGTGCCTTCGCAGAGGTTAAATCTTCAAGTAAACATCTGTCAAAAGTATAAAATCTAAACAGTGAACTACATGTCACATCAATGAAGGCCTGGTCACTTAGTTCAAACAAGATAATAAAATACTGCCACGAACCAGTGCACAGAAGCTCTGACACAATATCAAAATATCAGAACAGGCCGGAAAGAAAGTGGGTCATATCGTCTTCAGTGACTATAAATATTATCTAACAAAATGGATTTGATCTTGGTGTGTCCAAAATGCAGAACTACACGAGGATAAAAATGCACATTGTCTGAGATGTTCAAATATTGCTTTTATTTTAAGGGAATTTTTTAAAATTTGTGTACTTAATATTAATTACTATTAACCTTGATTAGGATACTAATTTAATATGATCTAAAATGTATCTATAATTATGTGTACAAAGTCATAAATTCAATTTAAAGGTAGTTTAAGAAAACAGGCACTTGTTTGTGAAGCATATAATAAATTAAAAACATTAGAGGCTGTATTATTTTTTTACATTCTAAAAATGTGTTTATATTTAAATGTCTCTGAATAGAGGATATTATAAATATAGGACTACATCTGCTTTGAAAGCCCATATTTGTATTGTCTATCTGCTTTTTTAACAAGAGGTACCCTTGGATGCACACGGACATTCAGCAGATTCAACTGAAATATGATAATGTAAAGTGTCAGTATTTTCAATAATTTAGTAGTAATGGAAATCTAATTATTGTACAAGACTAATCTCTGTTGAGAATACATCTCAAACAAGTATCTCTAATAATACCATGGCTGCCCCTGTAAAGAGTAACTACATTAGGTATTAAGATAAATATTGGGTTTTATTAAAAAAAAAATATTAACCCATTATCATTTATAATTCTTCAAATTATTATACTGTAAATAGGAATCTATAGTGTGCCTTTAACCTGGATTAATATCTGGGAAGGAATGCAGATATTGTTAAAGTTGTTTCTATCACCAGTTCACATTCTCATTTTAACACTTTAACACTTTCAATACAATTAAATTCAATTATTTGCATTTCTCATAGCAATCCAGTTTAAAAAAGCAAAACAATAGGTGCCTCCATTACTGTATAATTGCACATAAACCCTCAGACTATGAGAAAAAAAAGAGTGTGACTAAGAGCATAATTAGGAAGCAAAATGTTGTAAAAATAGTTTTAAAATAGAAAGAGATGTGATGTAACTGCTGGACCCTGGAGGCGTCCATGATACTTTGGTGACCCTTGTGCCTGTGAGACAGGTGTTTCAAGGAGAGCGTGGTTTCAAATTATTGATACATGTGGGGAAGTGGGTTATATGTTAATTGTAAATAATTCAATTATTTAATAAATTACTCCTTCCTCCCCACAACTTCCTCCACTTATAAAGGTTAACACACCCCAGAGGGAACATCAAGCCAGTGGCACAGCTACGCCCAGTGCAGGTGGTGCAATGCATCTGGCCCCCGCCTCTTGGGGGCCCCAGTGCAAACTATTTTTTTTTTTTTTGTGAAAAAGACAGGGCCCTCCATATTTGTAATGTGTTAATATTGTTTTGCCTTGATCACAACTTATGTATATATATTGGCGCTTTACAAATAAATCATAATAATAAAATAATAATAATCTCAGTTTTTTGTATTTTTGTTTAGTAGGGTAGCACTATTTATGTATATATATATATATATATAGATATATGTATATAATTTATATCTATATACAAATATATTTTGCATTTATATTTTTAATATATGATAAAAATATATTTTAATATATATAATTTAAATTAATATCACACACACATACATAAATATAAATATATATACCGTATATATATATTTATATTTATATATATATATATATATATATATATATATATATATATATACATAATTTTAATTACATTTTATATCTATAATATATATATAAATATGTATGTATATATATATATATATATATATATATATTTATATATAAAACACTGAAAGAGGGCCCGGCGGAATGAAGGGGAAAAAAAATTGGAGGAGGGGGCAAAATAGTTTTTTTGGAGCAGGGCCCTCGTTTCCCTAGCTCCGCCACTGCACTTGTTATGAAGTGTTGAAATAAGATAACATGAAATCATTTAAACAGAGTTTTCAACAATTGTATTTTTCTTTAAATAAATGTTTATAATCATTGCTTACACAGCTACTAATTTTTGGGGGATTTTTACATACATCACAATCATGTAGTTTTTTTTTGGAAAATAGTATCATGTAAATATGGGTCATCATCTTATTATTTATTAGCATTTATTTGTATTGCAACAACATATTACATAGTGTTATATACAGGGTACCATACATACATAGATATACAATATTAAAGGTATCCTGAAGGCACCATGAATGTTCTGCAGCATCAGATAAAGGGTGGGGAAAAAAATGGAAAAATATCTTTCCTTCTTAAAATAGCTGCTGAATTAACTGTGTTATGACCATTTGAAGCCAGTGGTTTTCATGAATACATAATAAGCATCATGGACAGTGGAAATAATTAGTATCAGCTCTGCAGTTCTCTAATATTTAGCTCTTCATTAGATATATTATTTTTCACCAATTTAGCTGCATGTAAAGAAATAGCCTAGTGGTTAAAACTTATGAAAACTAATTTTTTAAGACTGCAAAGTGAGTAATCTAACACTCCTTGATATTTACTTCTCATTGTGTGCTGTCCCTTTTAGTTTTCCTTGGCTGATGAGATAATACTGACCAAATCTCCTGATTTATGCCAAGGTTTACATCCTGACTAGATAAGGATAGTAAGTCTTCCACAGATAATTAGCTGGGACATATACCCTTTGTCTGAATTAGTATTCTGTCAATAAACAGGATAGCAGAGCTAGAATACATTGCTGTTCTATATCCGCAGTTGCCACCGGTGAGTTTCTTTGGCTCACCCAGTAATCCAGTTAGCCGAATAGATCAAGATAGACATATGTCTCATAAATCACTTTCAAGTGCTGGGAGAAGAAGTACCTAATTAATCCGTCCTGTCATTATGTTTGCCTTGCAGCTGTCCTGCTCAGTTTTAGATGAGCACCGAGAAGTGTAATCTATTCTATGAACTAACAAACAGACACTGAAACTTGTGTTACAGAACAGTCATTGGACATAACAGCTACTACTGTTTTAAATGCGAGGATCCAGCATTTTAATTAGAAAGTGAATATTTCTATATTTTTATAATTCAATATATTATTGCATTATTGTAAAATAATTCAATAATATCAGTTGGAGCTACAGCTCCACATAGATCTATGTTTTGTTAAAAATGAATGTCTATGAAACTCTGAGGCCCCGTGGCTTATCTATCTTGTCCTGGTGGTAAGGAGTTTTATGCAGAAAGTATATTTTAAATAAAGCAAATGCTCTGCATGAAGATGAGTGACCAGACATTTAAAAAACTTACACTTTAGAGATGATATCACAAGGCCAGGTTTACATATCTGGCAGCACTAGGTACAAACTCATTTGCATTTGCATCTCTGTTAACCTGCCAACATGTTGCTCCACTAGTAGCTAACAAATCAACTGTTTTGTACTAATTCTAATATAAATATGTGACTACCTCTATAACATAGGGCCACATTCAATTCCAGGCCCGTAACTCCATCACGGACAGCTGATTGTCTGCAAGTGAGTTGCGGGCTCCAGTTGGTCTCAGTTTGCAAGGCTATTCAATCGCTCAAGCTCGCAAGTTGCAGGCGTGAATCGACAATAGTAAACCATGCACTGGTTCGGAGCAGATGAGGGCCGGGACATGATCAATTAAGCAAGCCCATCACCTCCCTTTTCAAAACAGCCAATAGAAAATGAGACTGTCCGAATTACGGCAGTAAAACATGGGGGTTGCCTGTCATTCAATTAGATTTGGGGGTGCGATATGCGATAAGACTCGCAAAACATAGAAAATACAGAATTTTGAAAATGAATGCCAATACTGTTCTAGTCCATATGGGTGGCCTATATGTATTAACTAATTGATACCCAAGATCGATTTAACCCCTAAATGACACTTAATCCTTTCTACTCTGATAAAATTTCAGTGTCGTTCACCCCAAATCAGAATATTTTTACACAGAAAAACCTAAAAGAATGGTTTGACGGTAAACATTGTATATAAAAGTTATTTCAGCCATTATTAATTTATTCAACCAACAAACATGTTCAAATGTACCTTTCAATGGAGACCACTGTACCATTTTATTTATATTTGGACATCATATGATACTTTTTGAAATATCCGCCAGGTTACAAACCAGGTTGTTGCGAGCAAGTTTCACAGTAATATAGTGACTTGTGCCTGCCCCCTGAAGTCTTTCTGTCACTACATACACTACAGTCTTTTATCTTCTTATTGTCGAACAAGGCAATGAAGTGTTTCTGCTTATTGAGTCGCTCTTCTGCATCTAATGTCGACGGACGACTATGACAGTGTGCAGGTCGAGTTGCTCGCTGTTCACCAACCAGGTCCATTACGAAGGGTTATGCCAAATTTATTTATAGAAATCACTTGTTTCCGGTTCGTGGGTGCGTTTTTTTTCAAAGCACCTTTATCTGATAATGTTATGTCCCTTTGGGTGAGCTTTACAATCGTCAAACTTGTATGCTACTCATATGTCCCACCAGGTGGGACATACGATCGAAATGAGAAAATTAAAATGTCCCACCCAATGGGACAGTCAAGGGGAAAGGGATAAAATTAAAATGTATTCCCTGCCGATTTGCGTCCTTGAGATTGTTGTGCAATTAATTCTAATGTCTATTATCGTGTTCCCCGGTATTTACAGTGCAGGATTGATCTTTTAATAGCATTTACAGTGCTACGAATTGGTGTTAAACCGCCTTGTAGGTCCTCTCCAGCACATGTAGGATTTCCTCCTCCATTTGCGCTTTACACATTTGGCAAAGTTTCACTTGGGGTTTTTTATGTTTGCCTTCCTCCGGATCAATTAACAATTAACAATTAATCTGCATATTGCCGATCAGTGGAGATCCTAAAAGCTTGAACTTAATGGACTGAAAGTCTTTTTTCAACCTCAATTACTATGTAACTACATAACTATGTAACTATGAAATTGAGCAATTGAAAAGCGATTTGCGATTTTAGCCTTGCGAAAGTGACAGATCAAAGACTTCTGGAGGCAGTAAGTTACGAGTTAGACATATGCAAGTTTTTCAAGCCCGTAACTCGTAAACCGATCGGAGCTCGCAAAATAGCTTGCAACCTCACTTACGGGTTTGCAGATTTCAGCCAATTGAATGGGGCCCATAGTGTCTCACTCCAGCCTCATTTTGCAGGAACCAACCTCATACTCTATAATACCTCACAAATCACTACCTATAAAGTACATAAAAAACTAGCCCTAGTATACGTCCAAAAAACACTATTCACTTGTAACTGTCCTCCAAAGCCATGTTAAAATCCATTCAAAACACGTTACCCTCTGAGGGCACCTAAGTACAGGAATACCCCGTTCAGCGCTGTAGATGCATTCCTGCATGCACTATGTAAATCAGCACTAAACGGGTCATTTTAATGCCATAGTTATGAAACAGCGATATGGTGAAAAATAACAGTGATATGCAGGTTTTTTAAAATTTCGAACATGATTTGGCGCAAAAAACACGCTATTGTAATTTTTAGCACTAAACAGGGAATTGAAACATAGAACAGCGCTATTGCGAATCAGGGCAACGTGTGACTGCGCTAGCGGGGTTTGCTCATACTGAGAGCCAACCGCAGAGGCATAAAAAATGCCTCTGAAAATGAAACAAGCATCAGATCTGATGATATGATCAGTTTAACACCTCAACTTGGTCCGATATGAGGCTTGATTTCTCATATGAAACGCAGTTAAGGAGTTAATACCACCCCCAACACCCAACATAGCACCTAAAGTTGAGGGTCCTCTTGATCCCTCTAATACCTTTATGAGCCCAGTGATCCCTGGGATTCCGTCATTTAAACTACACTAAACAGAGAACCCTGGGGATTCCCTGCTGCCAAGCCCTGACGGGAACTCTGGGGACTCCCTCCCCCACGCATTAAACACCCGATCCCAACATCTACATATAATCATATAACCATGCAGGCCTATATAGATCCCCATGGCAAGTAATTGTTAACCCCCTGCATAGCTCCCATTCAGGGAGTCGTCTGTCATCCTTTAGCTTACTTTTGGCATTAAAAGGGAAACATATATTGGAGCATATTAGAATAACTCAGGCCCAAAAAACAGTCAAGTTTGAAAATGCAAGGCAAGCCTCCACTGCATGGGAAAGCCAACAAACTGTACATGTACATAAAAAAAAAAAATCTCCAATGAGTTGCTTCTGATATCACTAGGAACAGTGAACAAGAATCTCATATTAAAATGCATTAATTTAATATGAAAAACGTTAATTAAAGTGTAGTTTAGCATACAAAATATTTTATTACTTCAGAATATTCTATAAATGTGCTATAATGAATATAGTTTTTTTTTATTTTAAATAATATCATCAAGCTATTATTTGAAATTATATTATTCTTGAATAAAACAAGTATGCGTTTACTAATAGTTTTATATGCTTGGAAATTCAAAGATTAAAAATGAAATAAATAGTGCTAGGTCTGAATTAATTACACAAAAAATATCCGCAACCCAAATCATGAGGATATCATCAATGTAACAATTATTATGAAAAACACTTGAAAAATCAATAGTATTAAAAAAATAAGTCAGCATATCTCTGAGATTTCTTGTTTGTTGTTTGTAAAGTTGGTTATTATCTTTTTAATATGTTTTATTTTTTCTGCCTTTTAGATAAAGGCACTTTCAGTTTGGGTTTCATTGTATATGTGTATTTATATTTAATGTTTTTAACTGTAAAAATTAAAATTAAAATACATATAAGTATCAGAGAGAAATATCAATATTAAATAAGATCTGACTTCACAATGTTTTTAGACCATCTATTGGTATATACTGAATTCAGAAGGAGTTGCCTAAAAGCACATATTATTAAATTAGTCAATTTAAGCATCATATTATCACAAATGTACAGCATTTCTTATTATTATTGTATTTTAATTATTATTACTATTATTACTATAATACTTATTATTATTATACTTGTTATTATTATTCCTTTTATTATTAAAAAATGAGCTTTGACTTCAATGATGATGAAAATTGTTGATCTATTTGATGTGAGGTGGCTTGGCTACTTGTGATATTAAAAGCTTTTACACTTTGATAATGTCTCATATTAAATCTCCAGATGGTGAAATTATACGTAAATACCTCTGGGTTCATTCAATGGTTAATCAGGGCTTTGCACCACTTTCTATTTTACTTAATTATTATTTGGGTCAAAACAATAAATATTCTGTGTTATTTGGGCCTATCCATTAAAAAAGTTGGAGTATATATTGAGCTCTGATTATTTCACCCATTTTCCATTTGGTATTTTAAATAATAATACATTATTTTTATTTCAGAAAAATTCTAATAAAGCACATAGTTACTGGAAATGTAATTACGTGAAATCTGCAAAGCCATATAAATACAATCTACTTTTAATCATCTTGGCTGCTATTTGAATTCTAAAATAGGATGTCCATAAAAATAAAAGTGAAGTGCTCTTATCTGTGTGGTAGAGTTTATAACCACCATCACTGCCAATTTAACAGCTTTGAAAAGGCTATAGGAAATGTAATGAACTGTAGAGCCCAGTCTCCGTGGGCTAAAGTGTTAGTCATGGTGAAGAAACTGAGATAAATATAGACAAATATCTTGGAAAAAGAATATAACGTTCAAGTGCTCCATGTGCCATATATTAAACATGCATTTCTTATTATTTTATCTACTATAAAAAATATCTTGGCTTACACAACAAAATAATCTTCACAATGCTCAATTTTCAAACATATATAATTGAGGCGATAATAATAATTACATTTTATTTTTCTAATTTGTTGAATCCATTGATATTTTATGAATTCAATTAATTAATCATTTTAATCAAATATACTTAGCAAAATAATGTAAACACGACGTGTCTCTTGCAAAATAACATTAGCAAATAGATTAATAGCAATTTGTAATTAAACAGGTCTAAATTAATTACACAAAAAATTACGCAACCATAATCATGAGGATGTCATCAATGTAACAATTATTATGAATAACACTTGAAAAAAGACAATATTAAAAAAAGTCAACATATCTCTTAGATTTCTTGTTTGTTGTTTGTAAAGTTGGTTATTATCTTTTTAATGTTTTATTTTTTTTGCCTTTTAGATAAAGGCACTTTCAGTTTGGGAAGTAACATTAGCAAATAGATTAATAGCCATTTGTAATTAAACATTTTCAAATTAAATTTGCTATTTCAGAGTTTTGTAAGATTGCAGCTTTTTAAAACATAGTTGCATTTTGCAAAAAATGTAAATACTGTTAAATTATATTCAGCAGGCATGATATTGCACATTCTACATTAGTAGTTGTGTCCCCATAACCCCCTTACTCCTTATTGCTTAGAACCAATAGATGGATAGATAGGGCCCTATTCTATTGGCAATTCATACATTTATACACACTTAAAATCACTCTTAATATTGCTACATATTCGGCAAATATTACTTATTGGCACTTATGCATTCTTAAGTCAATAGAATGCATATAAACATTTATAAAAATAAACAAACACCCAAAGACAAATTTATGAGTTCAAGACATTTGCAAGTAGCTAATAGAATATGGCACCCAGTACGTTGCTGTTTGCTATGGTATTACAAAATAGCTCCTGTTGTATAGCGTTAATTAACTTTGTATAAAGTCTACTTGAAAAACATGTTTTATCTATTTACTGCACTAATAGGGATCTACTATAAGTAGGTGTTACTTTGTCCACCTGGCCTCTCAGAAACTGACCCTTTATGTCAGTTGACACTTGAGCATACATACTAGTAGGAACTTAATGCTAATGTGTATGGTTTGCTACAAATTAAATACATCTTGTAAGTGCCTTAATGAGAATTATCCAAGCAGTTCCTGACCTTTTCTCTAGGACATCTTTAGTTACTCCACAACCTCCTTTACAAATGTTACATGAAACATGATATTATATGCAACTTGGAGGACATTAATTTACATCTATATTGATTTTAGGGAGTATCTCACATGTAACAAGTAGTTGGATGCTTGGGAACTAATAGTTAAGACATTGTTCAATTCTTTATTATTGATTACGTCTGAAGGGTCTATTCTTTGGCCAGCATAATTCTACTTAATTTACCCTGGTAAGTTAATTAACTCATTACAAAAAAGTAGTTTCACTATGAGTATGAAAATACTTCTTCTGTGTCATATATTTAAACTATAATATTTTGAAGAACTATTCTTTATAATGACCTTAATGTTTTTCAAAAATAAAAAGCCTTTCATTATCATCTCATTATAGACAACTATAATACCCTTAGATTGTAAGTTTGCGAGTTTTCAATTGTTTGTTCGTGTCTTGGAAACAAGCACTATGTACATTTGATTATATGCTCAAAAACAGGGCCCTCCATTCTTTATAAGGTGTTAATTTTGTTTTTTGCCATGTACTAAACACCTGGGGCCTCATTCTATTATCGGCCGTAAATCGGCCGTAAGGCTGCGATTCCTTGCGGGGGTTCAGTTAACTCGCGATTCTATTATACGGCCCCGCAAGGATCTCCTCTTACGGCCGGCCGCATATCTTGGAACCGGCCGTAATCTGTGAAATATAAAAACACAAAAATAAATTCAAGCCTGCACTGTACAGCTCTGTAAATGCTAGGGATCATATTGGGGGACATGAGGATTAAAAGGAACCCACTCTCAAGCTTGCACATCTGCCCAAACCCGAGTTCAAATTAACTGTTTATTTGCCGGCTGCGGCGTGGGTGTGTCTGAGGTGCTCCAAGCACTCTGGACTTTTTACATGGATATTTTACGGATATTAAAAATTAAATATTTTACGGATTTGAGTACAGGATAATTATGTGCTATTTTTTCTAACACCTAAAATCCCTTTATAGTCTTCTCAAAGTGAAGGATGGCTTTATTTGAGCTATTTTATGTGCTTAATTGGTGCTAGCGGGACCTCTTTCCTGCAAGTAAGCTGCGGCTCGTTTTTAGCCTTGCAGAGAGGTTTCCCGGAGCAATTGAATTGCAAATCTCTTGCGGCCGTTTTAGATCAAAGGCTTTCCTCCGGCGCGAGCGGCCGCAAGAGATAGCAAGGCACCGGCCGCAAGCCTGCCGGAATCCCCGGCCGTAAGGGAATAGAATAGCAGAATAGCTTGCGGCCGGTCCTTGCGGCCCCGCAACGGCTGCGGCCGATAATAGAATGAGGCCCCTGTACAGCACTACGGAATATGTTGGCGTGATATAAATAAAGATAAAAATAATAATAATACAGAGATGTCTACCATTTTGGTTTTTGCCAATCGGCTTCAACACATGGGAGGAAACCTTGAATGCAGAGGAAGCTTACATCCACTACAATAGAATTATAGCAGTTACATTGCTAGTGGATTCAGAATGAATAGTGGAAAGCTCATTTGTTTATAAGGACACGCCCTTTTCAGGGTCTCATTCAATTGCAATTCGGCCAATTGAATAGGGCTCTATATAAGCACATAGCATATTTATTTTACAGAAGTTTTTAGTTAGTGAACTTCTATCCAAAAGTAAGGTCTTCACTAACTAAAAACTTCTGTAAAAAATGTATGCTCTGTGCTTATATGGAGCCTTATTCAATTTGCCAAATTGCAATTGAATGAGGCCCTAAGAAAGCAACTGAAAGAAGAAGTTCAGAATAGGAAATGGAACTCCTCAGTAAAGTACATTTGCATATAAAAGTTATATATTTATATATTTTCTCTTTTGCCTTCTTAAAACAATTTCAAGTTTAGTTATTCGAAAGACATTACAGTAAAAATGGATTTGCGGCTGATTGTAATTCAAAATTCTAAGCAGAGATGCCTTAAAATTGATAATGAAGTTAAAGTTCATGTGATGAAAAAAGGCATAGTAATAATTTTTTGAAGACGAGAAAAAGGGATAAGTTATATAATTTGCTAAAGTTTTTTTTACTGATAAGTTAGTAGGTGGGGAGATTTGTAGGAAAATAGAAGTAAGACATTAAATAAAGTGTATTTTGATATATGGAATATATGATAGAGGTCTATTTATCAAGACATTTCTAAAATGTTTGGGACAGGCTTAGCATAAACATGCTATGTGTGGGAATATGATCTAGATAAACACAGATATATGCTTTTACGTCTTTCTGCGCCAACTGCCTAAATATACCCTTAAATCCCACACACAATTTTTGCAAATTAATGTTGCCAACGTCAAATAAAATGTAGTTGTCATTGTGTAGGGATATCTCAATGAGGCATATCTATGGTTATATCTCTGGTCGTGCTTATCCATAAGGTTTTCTTGGAAAAGATACAGGAGTGGGTTGCCAATTCCTTCTCCAGTGGATCGCGATTTATATGAACTCTTTGCTATGATATGCCGATCTTGGGTGACCTTACATAGGGCCTCATTCTATTATCGGCCGTAAAACGGCCGCAAAGCTGCGATTCCTTGCGGCCGTCTTACAGCCCTGTGTAGAGCTACCTTTACCTTGCAATTCAAATAGACGGCGCCGCAAGGATATCCCCCTTACGGCCGGCCGCATATCATGCAACCGGCCGCAAGGTCTGAAAACTTTAAATGCAAAAATAAATTCAAGATGGCACTGTAAAGCTCTGTAAATGCTAGGGATCATAATGGGAACATGAGGATTAATAGCAACCCCCTCTCAAGCTTGCACATCAGCCCAAATCCGATATTTCATTAACAGTCTATTTTCCGTCCCGCAGCCTGGGCGGGTCTGAGGTGCTCCAAGTCCTCGGGACTTTGTCCACGGATATTTGACATAAATTAAAATAAAAATTATTTGCGGATTTTAGTGTAGGTGAATGTTGTGCTATGAATGCTAACACCCCCAATCACTTTATCATCTCATCAAAGTGCAAGATGGCTTTATTATGTGCCTAATTGTGTGCTTGCGGGACCTTTTTGGTGCAAGTAAGCTGTGGCTCGGTTTTAGCCTTGCCGTGAGGGTTCCCGGAGCAATAGAATAGCAACTGGGGTTTTCTTGCGGCCGAAACTCTTGCAGCCGTTTAAGATCAAAGGCTTTCCTGCGGCGCGTGCGGCCGCAAGGGATAACAAGGCGCCGGCCGCAAGACTGCTGGAGCCCCCGGCCGGAAGGGAATAGAATAGGCAAATAGCCTGCGGCCGGTCCTTGCGGCCCGCATCTCCTACGGCAGATAATAGAATGAGGCCCATAGTAATTTAGGTCGAAAACATACTTTTAGTCCATCAAGTTCAACCTTTTTAGATCTCCTCTGATATTCAATATGCGGATTTATTGTTAATTGATCCAGAGAAAGGCAAACAGGGAAAAAAAAAACAATGAAACTTTGCCAATTGTCTCAACAGGGGAAAAAAATATAAAATTCCTTCCTGACCCCAGATACTGGCAATCGGATTCATCCCTGGATCAGTACTCCCTCTTTATCCTGGATAGCTCTTGATGCCCTACTTTTATTTAAAAATATATACAATCCCTTTTTAAAGTTATCTATCAAATCCGCTGTCACCACCTCCTTTGGTAGAGAATTCCACAGATTAAAGGTTGTCCCCTTGTCAGATGAAAACCTCTTGGCACAAAAAGTTCCCTTGACAAAGCCTTGTATTGAACCTGGATATATGTATATAAGGTAATCTATACATGGTATAGCTAACTGCTTCATTGAAGTACACAAGCCCTTCAACGCGACAAGATAGCAATCCAGAAGGGGAAGAAAGTATTACATTGGAGGTTGAATTTTTTTTTTTTTGTTTCTTTGTTTTTGTTTTTTTTTATTGTCCATTTTAAATTGAAAGGGCTAAATTTTAAAATATGACCACAGTAGTACTTTAAAGTGATTCAGTAAAGGTTCCAAATATGGTATAATTTAATACTAAAGGTAATAAGTACTTTAGTAACTTAATGTTATTAAAAAATTGCATTTTTGCTGTCAGCCATTCTGATCTTCCCAAAAATGATATCAGCCTGCGCTGTAGTATAGAAAACTATGTCTTATTTAAAAAACAAAAAAAACAATATGAACATCAAAAATATATACAAATTGTGTATAGAAGTAAAAATAATTTCTATGTACTCACAAGCATATCGTACCAAAACATGTACTTTAAGCAAAAAAAAATTTCAAGAATTAAAGCTAGAAGATTTTTCTGCATCAAAATTTACAACTAAATGGGCACATAATTCCCTCTAGTTACTAATATATCATTCTATATAAAATCTTAAAAGAAAGGAAATGGTTCTTCACATTAAAATATGGAATGTCAAAAAGTCCCGCCAGTCCTCAGCAGGCTATTATAAAATGGCTACTCAAATTATTTAAAGAATAATGGGCTTTCCTTCATATATGCTTCCTCTCATTAGGCTACAAAGCTCCCTACAGGTTACTTTATGTGATTCTTGTGTCCTCCTGGTATTTTCACAATCTTCCTCTTACCTGTGACCTTATGAAGTCCTGTGGTTGCATTTTACGCGCCAATCCCAGTATTCAGAACATTCCCTGTGATGGGAGAGATCACAGAAATGGAAATTGCTCCTCATTAAGGTGTGCTTTCCTCTTTTCCTCTCTTTAGCTTAATCCACCTACAAATATTCATATTAGCGATCTTTACTAATAATTACTGGATCTGATGATCAAGTGTCACAGACCCCTGGATCCTGGTGCATTAAGCCACCATAGAGGACATACCGCCCCATTGGAAAATGAGTCGTGGAATTATATTGCCACATGGGAAATGTGGGCAGGTGGGTGGTGGGGTAAATAGCCCTAAAACATAGGACCATAGTGTACTACCATACTTCATATTGTCTTATGACATATGTTTCTGCCTGTATACTATATGAAATTCCCCATGTTATATTACTGTGTTCTTTATTACTGTCATGAAACAGTTAAACAACATTGTATTGTAATCTGGTTTGTCCCATTGTTTGCCAGATAAGCTAATTACATCTCTGATGTGCTAGACAGCTAGAGGCGACATGTGTGGAGGTTGGCCTACTGTTCCCAGGGGCAAGACAGGTTGCTAATGTTGAACCCCATGTGGAGTCAATCTCCTTTGTTTGTCTTTCAATCCCTTTCATTATTGTGTTGTATACACCCTGCTGTATCTATCCCCTATAACTACTGTAAATTTTTCAAAAATAAAACAGTTCACTAGATATAGAAATAACATTTTTTTTTTTTGCTCCTTGCTGCGATACTGATCCTATCTCCACCCTGCAAGTAACTTGTCCTGGTGACTATCACAGGAAGGGTTCTTAGACTGCTGGAACTGCTGGTTCCTGATGGAGAGACCCGGACTGATACAGAAGCCATATATTGGGGTGCTGGTGCCAAGAACCCAAAGGTCCTTGTGGGTGGTTAACCTGTAGTCTAGAGTAGGTAGCCCTGGGCAGTAATAGCCCCTATACCTGGATCGCCACATCAAGTAATCAAGTGCAGTTGTTTAGCAGCACCTGATTCTAATTACCTTAACTGATAGGATGCATTTATTTAGTATGGGGGTCGTATTTTAATTGGTTAGTGATGATAGTGATAGATTAGTGAGCTTGTGGTATGAATTTAAAATAATTATAAAAAATGTATTTAAAAATATATAAACTGATATGTTTTCTATGAAATAACTAAACATTTGGGAATTGTTATATGATGTTCTGAGGTTTTAAACTGCCCCAAGTATTTTATACAGAAAAAAGGTGGCAAAATGCCCGTGATCTGCCAGCTTGACAGTGGTGATCTATACTGATGAAGCTGCATTAAAAAATGTTAACTATTGCTAAAATGTAAAAAAAAAGTCAAAAATGATTTATTTTCCATAGTAAATGATAGTTTGTGGCTTCAAGTAAAGCAGGATACATATATGTTTTACACATTGGTGTAGGAACTGGGGGGATGGGGGACAAATCCCCCCCCCCCAGATTTTCTATGTTGGTATGTATGTATAAATAAGCTATTTTACGGCCTGTGTAAATAATGATTATTGAGGCTCCTACACCCCTGGTTTTACATACATGCATAATAACATTTTTATGTTTTTCTTTTGTGTTTGTGTCACATTATAGCTTTAAATTGTTTGCTTAAAAAAGTGCAGATTTTTGCATCCAATAATGCAAGACCTGTATTCAAGTAAATCGACTCTTGAGATCTTTGCCTGAAGTGATTTACATGACCCCCGCCCAGACACACAAACAACTTACTGTGGCATGGTGCTGATTTTAGTAATGATTGCAAAATTAGAACCATATTTCTTTACGGTATAGTGTACCTGTAAAATATCATAGAATAATATGTCTTAGATTATAAATTCTCTTGAGAACAGAGAACTCATCTCCTAATGTACCAGTCTGTATGTAGAAATGTGCTGTCTTATCTGCCGTTAAATTTATTTAAAGGTCTATTCATTATTACTGTACCCTACTAAAAATAGTATATAATAATATAATAATACAAATTATAAACTCATGAGATAATTAGTCTTCAGAAAAGATATCCTTATATCTATGGAATAATACAAAGTGCTTAGCCAAGACTTCATAACAGTTGTGTTTGACGTCTTCAAATCTGTCCTAAACGTTTTATTAGAGTATTTTATGGAGGCTAAAGGTTTTACATAAAGTTAGATACAACTCATGCTCACTCTCATATCTCCACTCACTATCATCCTTTACTTTCCTAATCACTCACCACTGCAAATGGTAGAAAGACTCCATTGCACTCATAATGTGATGATGTCTAGTTTTAGGATGATGAGCTAATTATTTCACAACTAGAACAAGGTCCGAAGCCTGTTGTAGATTTTTGGATAATGTTAACCCAAATTCTCCATGTAACGCACCATTTCTTTCTATCCATCAATTTTCTATCATAACCAATAGGGTAGTATATTGTTTTTAAATATTTCAGAAATAAAATACACTGTTCTGTAAAAAGTAGAAAACTAGCTATGAACATGTAAATGTTGTAAATGTTAGTCATTCATAGATGCATATTGTCATTCAAGCTTTTTAACAATACATTTGACTGAACAAGAAAGAAATGTGCTTTCAAAATAGTATTGCTATTAAAAAGCATTTGTTTCTTTTACTTTACAGATATTTCAGCTGGATATGCTTTATGATATCACTTTTAATAGAACTTTAACACATGAAAAATAACCCTGAAACATTATATACAATTCTGTTTCAATAATTCATTTTTTTCATGTGCATTACACTAATCATCTAATAGATTCATGTTTGTATATTACTGCAATTATTATTTCCATTTTTTTCCTTTTATGGATTATTTTTTTTGAGCTGCAAACACAACTTCTAAACAGAAATGTCTCTACTCTCATTTGATGACAGAAAGTAGAGTGCCATTATGGTTATGTGTGACATTTCAATAGAGTGGGGCTATTATACTTCATTTTTGGTAACCCTGACATTTCCATGACTTTTCTGTACACAAACTTATTATAGTGTAGACCAGAAATGTCTTCGAAAATAATAAAAGCAGAGTTGGCAACTGGAGCGAAAAAAAGAACGGATCGTAGATTTGTGTTGATTAAATTACAGATGGAATATGCAGTTTGTCTACCAAACAGCTTATTAGTGATATAAACAGTTAATTCCACTCTGCCAATTTTTTGATTACTGTTTTCACAACATATTTATTTTAACTGAGGAACAGAAGATTTTTTTATTTTTTTTGGTTTAGAGTAATTGATTTGAAGGCAGCAGAAAGCAGTTGGATGGAACAGTAGCTTACTTATAATTTACAGACTTGTAGTAGTACTTAATATATAATGCAATAATCTATGCTGTGCCATTTGTCATTTGGACTAGACCACAGATTATAGCTTAGGGCATTACATCTGTGCACAGATCTGGCAGGAAATGGTCTAAAAGCCTCAACAGCTGAGCATGATGTCTCGGCCTAGCTGGAAGTATCAACCTCTGCTCCAGAGGTCACTGCACGCTACAGACGTGACAGGCCAAATTGTTAAACATATGACTAATATACATATAGAACACTGGCTGGCTGAAATCTGCTGCAATCTTGATGGCTGGTGCGCCGCTAGTCTTAATTTTATGAGACAATTCTGCGTAGGAAGTGCCGTTTGGGTGGCTGAATGGAGCATATTGATGTCCCACTGGGTGTAGCCCCTGTTGTTTTGACAAATTCTCCTCGGCATTTATCAATCAGGCCTACAATAGCAAGTGCATTGAATATCTAATTCAGACATTCTAGCCAGGACTAATAGTGCTACATAGCATGTTATTCAATTTGTACTTGTTAGCGATGTCCTACTGTCACTGAGCAATTTACTTTCACACTTCACAAATGAAAAAAGAAATTTGCTCCGCTTCAAACACTAGCATGACTTACAAGCAAAATTTTAATTAGCGTACCATTACAAAAGTAATTTATTGCTTCTTTGTAGTTGTGTGAGAATACAGATGCTCATACCCAATTGGCCTTTTATTATTAATACCAGGAACTAAAATATCTAATTGAAAAAAACAGTATTTATGGAAATAGCATAGGTGAAATTTTTTGTTTAGCATATTATTGAAACCAATATGGAATCTCATTGAGGGAAAGAATATTAAACTGTGTACTTGGTAATGGAAATGTATGATAATGAAAGTAGATATTTATGATTGCAGTTTGTTTTAATAATAAGAGAATGACCTCACTTCTAAGAGCAAAGCATAAATTACCAAGGCCAGGGATCCATAAAAAAAAGAAAATAAACCGTAGACTACTGGTATATTTTAACAAACTTTATTGTATTATTTTAACAGATAACGTAACTGAATAAAAGTCTGTTTCTGATGGCTGAATTGAGACAACTGCTTCCACATAGAAAAGCTCTAGAATAAAGGAAAACAAACACAGACGACACTTGTTTATCCTGGGCTCCCACTGACTACATTAAATGACAGATAACAGAGTGATGTAGATTAGTGATCATTCCTTGCAGTGAGCAATGAGCATAGTGTAGCAGCTAATCTGTGTGTGGCTGGATCATTAATGGAGTACTGGAATAGTGAACATTTTACTGAAACAATTACAATATATATATATATGGACATTGATGTCCATTTTGTGAGGGTTCAGGAATAATATCGCACTATACCGTTATAATTTCTTTATTTTTATTGAACAAACATTTGATTTAGAACCAACTTTGTAGGGGCAACTCTACTTTTCAAGTAAAAAAGAATACATTAACATCTCTTACAATTCTAATTTTTGAAAAAAAGAGATGCCTCTATACACACACAAATATATATATATACATTTAAGATCGAAATCGTGCTGTCTGTTGGTAGGTCTCCTAACTTGTGCATAATCCATTCTATGCTTTAAAGCTGTGTAATACAGTTTAAAAGAAACCGTGTAGGAAGTGGTAACAAACATATCAAAAAGTAAAAATGCTTTGTGGACTCATCTGCATGTCCCTACCCAGTTTCCCAAAGTGCAATGCAATAACTATATTTCTTGGAATTCTGGGCAGGAAATATATTCTTTAACTTATTTTTGTACATTCAAATATGAACACAAATTACATATAAAATTATCCAAACAAATCAAAGCAAAATTCCATCTAACTTTGCTGGGTATTAATGAATAAGATTATACATTTCTTTGTACTGAAGTGTTAATTATTTAATATCATGTATTTTTTCATGCAATAGGAACTTTTGTGATGTAAAAAACGCTTTAAATTCATTTTTGAAAATTGGGACTATAGTGCCTTTTAACTATATTTAGTCACCACAGAGTTCCATGACTAATGAGTCTATATCATCACAAAACTTCTCTATCATATGTATTACACTTACTATGTACAGTAAAGGTGCATGATTCAGTATTTATTCTTATAAATTATTTATATAATACGGATTCTGTTAAAACAGAACATGAGAACATGGGCTAAATCTCCCTATTACGTTATGATTATAACTTACCAAAATACTGCTTTCACATTTGACTATTTTGGTAGTTTTGGATTGTTTAACTAAAGAGTGCAGTAAAGCCAACCCTTTAAGGGTTATTTTGCTATAAAATATATAGAAATACTGAGTATGAGAATTTAGAATTATTTTTTCGAATTAATTTTCTTTCAGACTTCAGTCCTTTAAATATATTTAAAAATATATTGAATATATTGAAAAAAATACAGTTAATGCACTTAAAAAGTAAAATAAATATTGAAGACAATTGGAAGATTCTAAAGAGATGCAATATTTAACTTTCTTAATTGTGTTACATATAAGTACATTTGCTAATAACTGCTATAATTTCTGTTGCGTTCCTGCCATCCTTCTGGGGCCATATATGTGCATTGACTTGTTAGGAGAAAAGATCTTACACTGGTCTTTTAATATGTGTATGTCGATGATTTGTACCAATTTGATGAACATACAGGTATAGAATTAGATATGATTATGGGTACAAGCTCGTTACCATTAGTAATGATGACTTACTTGTATAGGAGCTTCAAAGTCTCTTCCAAAAAGGAAAGAAGATCCAAGTTACTATTTTGCATACAGCATAGCCTCTGAGATGCTTACATGGATAAGGCTTGTAAAGGTAATGGGCAACATAACTTAGTGAATACTGAGAATACTTCTATGCTACAAAAACAGATATTGTAGACCCTAGTCAAAAAGTGAAAAGAAAATTAAAGATGAAAGTCTTTCATCCTGATGGCAAGAACATGATGAGTAATATGCCTTTCGCCTAACTCCCTTTTATAGGGGAACTTTTATTTGTCAACTTCCATCACTGGACAAGTGTAAGAGCTACCCATACAGCCACATTAAATTTCAAGACCGTAGCGGCTACGGGACACCTGCAAAGCCTGCAGGCTTGAAATTCTGCTGTGTTACAGAGCTATTACATTCAACCATGCCGCGAGTTACGGGCCAGAGACGCAAGCCCATAAATCATTCTTGCGCACGTTGCATGTGCGACCGTGAACATGATCAATTAGTAGTTACGGTTTAGATGGAGCCAATGGTAAAAGAGATCATCATAATTACGTCACTGAAAAATGGAGGTTAGATTTCAATCATTACAGGATTTCAATTACGAGTTACGATCGGACCCACATTCCAGAAATAATGCAAACTTAATAAATAACTAAATATGATATTCTATTCCATGCGAGTTCCAATATATGTATTAAAACATTGATTGCCGGGATCGATATAACACGGAAATTAAACGTTACAAAAACTTAATAGCAGATTTGCCAGCTTAAGATTGTTGTGCTATTAATATTAATACCTAACATCACTTTCACTTTAATTTCAAATACAGTAGTGTGTTGATATTTGCATGTAAACTTCTTGAAGGTCCTCTCTAGTACCTGTAGGCTTTTTGGCTCCATTTGCGGATTTGAACGCCAGTGGATTTGTAGCAATTTAATAGCGATTTCCAACTGTAACAGATCAAAGGATTTGCGGCAACGTAGTACCAATTCCGACTTCCTGTAGGGTTTTTCCGCCTGTAACCCGCAGATCATTTGCGGGTTGCTTTACAAGGTCAATTTAATTGCCGTAAGTCTTACGTTACGGGCTACGGTTTTACACGCTGAGGGAATTTAATGTGGCTGATAGTGTTAATGCGGCCAAAACTGACTTTGCCGGGCATTCTCAGCTGCTGGTATCTATTGTCCACTTAGAAGATCTCTCTATATAAGGCAACACATTCTCACTCTGTCAAATGCCTTATAATAGGGTTTTAAATTTCCAGGCCTCAGAACCTCTAAGGGTCCCTGCTTAAATACAGGGAAGTCATTTAGATCAGGGGTGGGCATGTTCGGTCCTGGATGGCCACAAATAGGCCTGAATTTGAGAATATCCCTCCTTTGTAAAGGTGAGACTATTGCTTCTTCAGTCATCCTGATTGACTCACTTGTGAACAGAAATGAAATCCTCAAATCCAGGCAGGTATGTTGCCTTCCAGGTCGGAACTTGCCCACACACCTGAGGTGGATTCCATGAAAACCTTGACATTTCAAAACTATTGTTTCAATGCAAGCTCTTGAAGATCTTCATTATTATCTCTCCGCAAGGACTGGGTATGCATTTATCTCCCAGTACTTCTCTAGAGATGGTATTTGCTATCATTGTCCATAAATAAAATTAGCTAAAAGTATTAAAGACCAGAAAAAACATGATAAGGTAAAAAGTGAGCTTGTATATAAAAATGTTGCATAGATGAAATACTTATACTACTTAGGGAGATGTTATATTTTAGTAAGAGAATTTTGGGGGAGAAAAAAAAATCATAAATCCCCTTTTATGCAAAAGGAACCAGACGAGTGATACTATTTAAATGCATAGGAATTCATAATGTACCATCTGATTTTCTAAATAGATTTAGTTAATATTGCTCTACAATAAATCTGCATAAGGCAATTTCCTGTTTTCCAAACTGTAGTGAAGCAAATTTATAGTCTGACATGAGCAAATTAATCAGGATTATTTCCTATTGTAGTGAATGTATAAATACAGCACTGAATAAAATGTGCACCACAGGGTTTAGTAAACCAAATCAAGAGTTCTTTTATGTCCCAGCTTCTAAAGAAACCTAATCAAATATTATCTTTTTTTTGTTTAGATAATCTATTCATTGCTATAGATAGTCACTGTGGATTCCAGCAGAGCTGACATGTCTACCTGAGGGCCACCCTCTCCTCAATTGCTAAAATAAACATATTTTTCAGTGTCAATTAAATAAGGCCTATACCCACCTGAATGGTCATTTTAATCAGTCTGGTGTCTGTTGGTTATAAAGAGAAGTGTGAAATGCTTTGTAAATAAGTAAGGCGTAGTACCATATTAGCCATAGAACAGCAAAAAACTATTTTAGTGGAGATGATACATTTTAATCACTAACTGAGTAGGATTGGTTTGCAAGCTTTTAAGGTTAAAACCCCTTCATCAAAGCACATTTCCCATACATGAATGGTAATTGCTTTGGGAATACAAGAGAAATACTATATATGTCCTATCTGCTGTTGGTACATTGAAGGCTTGCGGTTGGGTTGAGAGTTAGGGCTTAAGGTGTGGTAGAGAGAAAACCATGGGCAGTGTAGAGAATTATGGTTATGGAGAGAACACATTGCCCCTATTCAATTGCAAATTTGCAACAGTTACCGAGCGATTCAATTGAACAAGCCCACAACTTCCTGGGCAAAAGCCTAAACCTTAAACCATGCACTTGTAAGTAGCATTTCAGAGCGTGATCATGATCAATTAAGCAAGGCCATAAATACTGATTTAGAAACCGCCAATGGTAAATGAGATCATCATCATGACATCAGTAAAACATGGAGGTTAAAAGTCAATCAATTAGCGTTTAGAAGTCCGATATGCAATCGTACTCGCAATCCAGCAGTGTATAAAATAATAAAAATTAATGAAGAAAATGTTATAGTCCATGTGGTGGCCTGATATGTATTAACTCCTTGATTACAGAGATTAATATAACACAGAAATGAAACGTAAAAAAATAATTTTTGATTACAGATTTGCGCTCTTGAGACTGTTGTGCAATTAATTCTAATGTCTTCCCTCACTTTCCCCATCTTTTAAAGTGGTGTATTGATTTTTTTATTTGCATTTACAGTGCTACGATCATGTGTTTAACCCCCTTACGAGTCCTATATGGTATTCGTAGGATTTTCTTCTACATTTGGCCTTTTACGGGTGTGAAAACAATTATAAAGAATTGAAAACAATAGTTAACGAGCTACATTACCGTCTCCAGTAACTAACAATTGCTCCTTTGAATACGGACCATATTATTTTTCTCATCTGCCCATTTGTATTAACTAAAGAAAACTCAAGTTGTTACTTTTATTTAGTGTTAGTAATAATAACCTTTTTAGGATTCTCATTAGGATTGTGGCCTTAATTTTAGCATTTTTATACATGGAGTCTGTTGTAGTGTTCTTATTCTGGAAAAGAGTAATGGGAATTCATATTTGATAACAATGTGGACGGGATCAATATTTTTTAGAAAATATAACCCTTTTAATTATTATTATTTCCTTTATTTGCAATGCCCTAACATATTCTATAGCGCTAAAACTGGAGATAAATAAGGACCATAAAACACTAATTTAAAAAGCAGGGGAAATGTGGAGAAATTAATCTTAAAAATTACATTTCCAAAATATGCCTAAAATACATATTTAGGGATTAAGTTCTCTTGTGTTCATACTTGAAATAAAATGGTTATTTGGAATATTGAGCTATTTTTTCATTGAAGCTTCAAATTGATTTTAAAAATATTCTCTTCCATTTAGATTGCTTAAAGAATGATTATCCTTAACCCCTTCATAGCAATTTAATTCATGTTTATCTCTCGGTAAGCAACTCCCATACAAAATCTAGTTCCCTTTCTTCTTAAAGATCTATATTCTACATTTAATTATAAATTCACTATTCAAATTTCAAGGTTTTTTACTGAGCCTACTAAACAACTACAACATTTAAACTGATTTCTTTGTCCTTATCACAAGTGAACAATGGAAACCAAAATGAAACAGATACAAAGCATTCATGCTTTATCCCATTAAATGTCACACCAAGTAATATTTTGCAATGGCTTAAAATGACCTGGAACATCTAATTTGTCAAGGTCCATTTATTCCAGCAGTGCCTGTAAGATATAGAATTGCACAACCATTATGCCAGGGGATGCTTTCTCTCTATTGAGAGTATGGAACAGTTGGGTTTTCTAAAAAGATTTGTCATTGTAAATCTTAAAAAAAGCGTTACTGAGTTGCTGTGGAGCCTATTAAATATAACTCTTGTTAGAGATGTCATATATTTGACACTTTTCTATTATTTACAATGCTAATGGTATTTTGAGCTCAGTAGATTTTCTTAAATTTTTATCACCACCATTTTAATGCTTTATGTTAATAATTTGTGATTCACCAGTGAAAATTGTCAACAGAATTATAAAGTATATTTTTCATTTATTAAAGTCTTTTGTTTCTTAATATGTACGTACTCTTATTGATATTATATTTAATTTTAATAACATATTTGGCTAGTACTTGACAATATGTAATTTTTAATGAAATTAATACATTTACCAAAATGTACTAGATATTCAAATATTTCTTTTGATGCTTTTGGTAAACATATACTTGACTTTTTATAATTCTAAAATATTCTAAATATTCTAAAATATTTTGCTTAAGAATACACTAACTACTCTTTTGGATAGTTTAATTGTTTGGATTGTTTAATTAATATTACATTTCACTTAGCATTAACATTAACAATATCTGATATATTTGATGATTATGTGGTTAGACAAGATATCATCAAACTATGGTCCCTTGTGCTAATGAAATTATTACATTTGTAACATTTACTAAACATTCAAATATCTGGATGAAAATTCAAATATCCAATAATGATTTTGCCTAGTGTAACCAAAAAATAAAAATCTTTTTGACATTTCGGAGAAAAACAGCTTACATATAATGAGTATTTGTGATGTACAAGTAAATCTATAACTCAATTATTCTAGAAAAAAAAATTACAGCTTACATCAATGTCATACTTTAAAGCTGTCCAAAATTTGAATAAATTATTAAAAACAATAGTGCACACCTTTATATCTTTGTCTCTAAATACTCCCCCTCCTAGCTCTGCTAATGACCTTTTTTATTCCACTTTTATCACCTCCTCTCACTCCCGCCCTCAGGACTTTTCTCGTGCTGCTCCTATTCTTTGGAGCTCCTTGCCTCGCTCTACTAGACTGTCCTCCTGCCTCAAAAACCTTCAAAACCTCATTAAAAACACAGTTTTATTATTAACTTTTATTTGTAACGCGCCAACATATTCAGTAGCGCAATACAGGGGATAAAAACAAGGAAAAATACAGCATTAACAACCTTCCAAAAATGGAGGACCCTGTTTTGACCCTGTTTAAAGAAACTTATCACCCTCTACCTGAATATGTACATCCCATCTATTATTATTCTATACCTTACCCTTACCCTTTTAAAGCTCAAATCAGGTTATCTCATTGTACTCAATAAGTCCTGAGTACTAAGCAAGGCATTCAAGAATCCGCAAAATAATATTTATGGTGGGAAAGGTTACTTTTTGCTCTTATAGTTTTAACATTAATACAATGCACATAATATAAGCATATATTATTGCATCACCCTCCCTAATATAAGGTGTGCACTCAGTTGATGACTCAGGGCAAAGCCAATTATGTCTCAGTGCTATTTCTTACTGGCTTAAAGGAATTCTAAAATACTGTGTTCTGAACAACCAACAGAATGGGGAAACATATGTGAAAAAATACTTTCTTTTTTAAAATTGCTCCTAAATAAACTAAGTTATGAGTGTTTGAAGACCATGGTTTTTCTGTAACCTGCCCCTAAATTGTCAGAATTTATGATGAACTGCACTAATTAGAATTAGATGAGAAGGCTTTGGAATCAGTTGTTACATTTCCAATAATGGCTCTATATTAAATGTATTGTTGTAATGCTGTTAAAATAACTATTTAAACCAAATCAAAAATATTAATGCAAATGAGATTCTTTAAAATTGCATGATACGTAATGAGTGCAGTATATAAATCCATACTGCTAAAATATAGTGTGTGACAGTCACAGCCTGAATCTCATTATCTATACATCTTCCTGTGGGACGACTCCAGGGGCTGTTTCTGCAATAACAAAAAATGCCATTATCAAATATATGCTTGAACAACTTAAAAAAAATGTAAACAACTTTCCACACACGTTTATACCCTCTATTTGAGTGTATATGGTGATTTAATTTTCCCTTTAAGTGAATCCAATTGAGTGTTCAATGGGTAACAAAAGCAGCATGTATCAGGGCCGGAACTTCCTTGGTGGGGTCAGCAGAACTATTCAATGTAATACTATTTTAGATGCATATATCACTTGATATGCCTAATACAAGTGCCCAATACTATTATGACTATTATTCGTTATTTGTAAAGCGCCAACATAGGCATCAATTCAATTCTGACATGTAGCAGAGAGAAAAGGCTCCTTTGTACAAGTTAGGGAGCCATCCCATGGTTCCTCTCATAAAAAAATATGCCCTCAACCTAGTGATGCACCAAGGACTGTTTTACATTACTCTTTAGCCCTAATATGGGCTTGCAGTCTGCCCACAATCTATCTCCATAAACCCACCCCATAGCAGGAGGTTTATGACCCCCTACTCACGACCCTTTACCCCCTATGAGCCCAGGGAACCCCAGGATCCCCCCAAAACCCTCTATAAGTCTGAGATCCCTGGTACCTCCATGCCACCTAGTATTAACCCAATATGATGAAGATTCCTGTAAGATCTCAATTTAACTATGATACCTCAGAGGTAATAACGGACATCTGTGGCATCTAAAATAAACCCCTATACAACGGGACCTTCAAAGTTCCCCATGGTATGTTTAACTATAAATAAAGTCGGGTGACATGAAATATTTGATTCTGATTGGCTGAAATATGATTGACACATATTTCAGTCAATCAGAATCCTCAAAAACTCTATTTAAGGCTGGAAAGCACGATAAAAGCCAGCATGGGAGATCCTCCTATGATAAGCTCCTTTAGAACTAGTATTTATTTTAGAGTGGCGGATTTTTAGGTGAAGGCCCATTTCAAAGGTCCAGAAGATGAGGATTATGGACTTCAAGCAAGACTGAAGGGAACAGGATTCTTCAATAACAGTGAATAGACTGCTTAAACAAGGGCAGAAGATTGAGGACCAGGGCATTGTTGATCATCGATGGAGGGTGTTACAAGGTAGGTAACTATAATTTTCCCTTCTTACAGGTTTCATTTTTTTTATTTCATGTAATCTTGATTTTTTATGTGATGATTTTTGATTGTTGGTAATTTATTGTGATAGGAAACATGGAGATCCATACGACCCCTATGGGTAGGTTAGCTTAAAAGGGGGTCCAATATGGACCCCTGGACTGGTATGTAAGTTTAAGGAGCTCCATGGTATCAGAGTTAATTTTAGATGCCATGCATGTATGTTAAAGACCTCTGTGGCATAGGTGTTAATTTGTGGATGCCACAGGGGTCTGTTAGGACCCCCATGGTGGGGGTTTATTATAAATGCCACAGGGGTGCAATGCAGAACACTGTAGTAAGAAGATTTACTTTCGCTAGATATGCCATAGTGATCTTTGGATATCCCCAATGGTAAATTCTAGGTACCATGGCAGTCTATAAGGACCCCCAAAATTAAGAGTTCTCTGCTCTTAGCAATTGGGCAGGGAAAATCCTTGCAATCCTCTGGCTCATAGTAGATAGCGAGTATTGAGGGGGATCCCAGGGATCCCCTCATTCATGAAGATGGTGGTATTGACCCCTTAATTGTGTCAGAAATTAGTAATCAAGCCTGAAATTTGACACAATTAAAGTGTTAGGTTTACGTAATTATTTTTTTATTTTTGGTCATTTATTGTGTTAGGGAATATAGGGATCCTTATGGACCCCCATAGGTGAGTTAGATTACATGGGGGTCCAAAATGGACCCTTGTGATGGTAGGCAGGATGCCATAGGGGTCCTAAAGAACCCCCAATGTCACTGAGGTTAAAGGGCCATTTACCTCACTATAAGTGCTCTTCATATTGTGTTAGAGCACAAGATTGTATGTTAAAATGATCTATTATTTTTTTTATTGCACCAATAACAACTAAAAAATCTAAGGTCTTAGGTCTGACAGTTCAGTGATTAATAAGATATGCCAACACCATGAAGTGAAGGCATGGTGAAGACAAATATTTATATGTTTTGCTCTGCATTCAAGATTGCAGCAGGAGCAATTAACTCACAAGTAATCTTTTGTAGGCGTTTCCAGCATCCCTTTGTTTGTACAGATGAATTTGTGAAGGGTTAACTCTTTTTTTCCTTATGCTCACTACACAAAGCTGTTGCTGTGGGTCTGTCTGTGGGCTTGCCAGTGACACATGCAAACAGAGATTTAAATTAATAATTTCTCTTATCCAAGGACAGATTTTTTGCACATTTATTGGTCTGTTAATTCATGAGTTCATGAGTTCTGTTGTTTTGATTGTCTCTAATGATTTTTTTTACTGCACTACAGCACCTAATTTATCTTGAATAGTACATGTTTTATTTTATTTTTTCTTTACATATTTTTCTGTTATTTATGTTTATGTCACAGTGTAAAAATAATTAGACGACCACCAACCAAACTCAAAGCAGTAACATCTTCTGCTCATTCCACTGATAAGCATAATGTATTATAATATACTAGCGACTTGCCCGTCAAAAATGACGGCAATAAAAACTGAAGCCTGGCAATGCTGTTTGCCACACAATGTAAGCCTCTCCCCCTCTACTTTACTGGCCTTGTGATGAGCGCCTTTGGCGCTCCTCACAGGCCTTGCAATGAGCCCCTTTGGAGCTCATTGCGAGTCTCTCCCTCTGTCTGCTTCCTCCCTCGTGTCTTATTTCCCACCTCCTCTCCCTCCCTTGTGTCTCCTTCCACCTCGTCTACCTCCTTTGTATCTCCTGCCCCCCTGTGTTTTTACCTCCCTCTCCCTCCCGTGTCTCTAAACCCCTCCCCTGTGTCTCTTTCCCCCTTCTCCCTCCCATGCATCTCTTCCCCCCCCTGTGTCTCCCCCAACCCTCCCCTGTGTCTGTTCCCCCCTGGCCTGTGTCTCTTTCCCCCTCCCCCTGTGTCTGTTACGGCCTTCCTCGTGTCTCCATTTCCCTCCCTTGTGTATCTTCCCCCCTGCACTCTCTCCCCTGTGTCTCTTCCCCCTCCTCTTTCTGTGCCTCTTCCTCCCTGTCTCTTCCCCTTCACCCTCTGTGTCTCTCCCCACTCTGTGTCTTCCACCCTCTCCCTCTGTGCCTCTTCCCCCGCCTCTCTCTGTGTTTCTCGCCACTGTGTCTCTTCCCCCCTTCCTCTGTTCCCCCCCTCTGTGCCTCTTTCCCCCTCTCTCTGTACCTCTTAACCCCCTTCCCTCTGTGTCTCTTCCTCCCTCACCCTCTGTATCTCTCCCCCCTGTGTCTCTTCCCCCCTCTCCCTCTGTGCCTCTTCCCCCCTCTCCCGCTGTGCCTGTTCCCCCCTGGCCTGTGTCTCTTTCCCCCTTCCCCCTGTGTCTGTTCCCCTCTGCCCCCCCATTTCCCTCCCATGTGTATCTTCCCCCTGTTCTCCCTCCCGTGTGTCTTTTCCCCCTCCTCTACCTCCCCTGTGTTTCTTTCCCACCTATCCCTCTGTGTCTCTCCCCCCTCCCTCTGTGTCTCTTCCCCACTCTCCCTCTGTGCCTCTTCCCCACTCTCCCTCTGTGCCGTGCCTCTCCCCCCCCCTCTTCCCCACTCTCCCTCTTCCCCACTCTCCCTCTGTGCCTCTCCCCCCCCTCTTCCCCACTCTCCCTCCCCTCTTCCCCACTCTCCCTCTGTGCCTCTACCCCCCCTCTTCCCCACTCTTTCATCTGCTCTCGGGCCGCGGGGAGTGCAAGCGCGGCTTGCGCCACGCTCTGCGCATGCGCAGCTCGCGCCACGCTCTGCGTAATGCGCAGAGCGCGGCTTGTGCTGCGCTCTGCGCATGCGCGGCTCGCGCCGCGCTCTGCGCAATGCGCAGCAGTTTATAATTGTCTAACTGCGATTCGTCTGAAGCGTGACGACGAATCGCAGTTAGACAATTATAATATGTGATACTGCACAAATATATCACACAAACAAGATTAGACTTAGGAAAGATCTAGCTTGTCACCAAAATGTTCTATTTCAAACACCTTGAGAGTTATTGAGTAGGAAAAAAGAACAATCAAAATCAATACTAAATACTGAGTCAATTGTGTATTGGAGATAATATTGATATTTGTGTTACAAGTTCACATGACCTCCAGCAACTAATTTGAGAACTTGTTAAAGCATGAACTCGTTACAGGGACACATTATTATGAGCAACATCTACTTTTGACGTCAGCAGAGCCTACCCAATGAAATACGGCACGTGTCATGAGCTGGCTTGGTGAGTATATAAGGTGACATGTAGGCATTCTGAAACCATATCAACTATCATTGTCATGGCCAATTTATCTGATTCTGAAAAGGGGATGATTATTGGTTTTCGGGCCAAGGGTGGCAGTATTTCTGGAACAGCGAAATTTGTGAACTATTCAGGTGCTGCTGTCATTACAGTGTACCATGACTGGACAAATGGCACTATTGAGCATAAAAGGTACCGAAACTGCGGAGCTCCGCGCTACAGTTGAGCAACTCATCGTGCAAACGAACCAGGAAACTACCAGGTGTGTGTCTAAAATAACAGTACAGCTAACATTGTTGCGTATGGGGCTCCGAAACAAAGAGCTGGTCACTGCACCCATACTGATGATGGTTCATTGTCAGAAACGGCTTCATTTTGCATGTCTGTACCGAAATTGGACCTCTTCTGACTGGCAAAGGGTTCGACTGGAAAGACGTTAGAGTGTCAGACGTGAAACCTATAAAAATTCCACAACCTTTGTCGAAAGAACACAAGCTGGTGACAGCAGCATTATGGTCTGGGGAATGTTTTCTTGGAATTGTCTGGGTCCACTCATACCTTTGAAAGGCACTCTCAAGTGATTGGATTATCTAACCATTCTTGCAGATCAAGTACACCCATACATGTTCACTGTCTTCTCTGGAACCTTCCAGCAGGACGAAGCAACATGTTGTGCAGACAGAATTGTCCGGGACTGGTTGGAGGAGCACGCCAAAGACTTCCAAGAACTTCCCTCGTCTCCAAATTCAACGGACTTGAGCCCATAGAGCACCCGTGGCACCACCATGACCATCATCTTCTCTGTATGGATCCTACACCACGCATTCTTCAACAGCTGTCAGATACACTGCAGTCTGCATGGCTCCAGATACCTGGGCCAACCTTTCAACACCTTATTGACTCCCTAACACGCCATCTAGCTGCCATCAAACTACAGTTATTCTGGATATTATGACTAAAAATCTTTACTGATACAAATTTTTATAGTTTTATTTTACTAAAGCATTTTAGGTATTTGCTTTTGCATCCATGCCCAATTGTGCTAAGTATTTCTGTAGTTCTTATTTCTTTCAGTGACTGGTGGTATATAGGCATCTAGTCAAACTGTTTTAGATGCATTTTAAGTGATACACATATTACTTTAGTTTGATGTGAGATTAATACTCAAAAAGCCCCACAGTTCAACAATTGACATAATATGCGAGTTACAGGCTTGAACGCGAGTGATTTCGATGCAATTTAATAGCGCAATTGGAACGTAACAGTTACAGGCTTTAAAGAACAAAGGATTTGAGGGCTTGCAAGTCAATTTCTCACGTCCAGTAGGGTTTTCTCGCTCCGAATACGCATGTCGTTGGCTGGTAGCTTTCAGAGTCCAATTTAATAGCCGTAAGTCTTGTGGGCTACATTACGAGCTGTGGTTTTCAATGTAGAGGGAATTTAATGTGGCTCTTTATAACTCTAGAATGGCTTGGACCATTGTCGGTACTGTGGGACATCATAAGGATAGTGATTTGGTTGCATTGTTCTGATTATTTATTTTATTTACATATCTATCTTTTACATGTCTTTTCAAATTATTACCAAATATTATTTTATCTTACTTACAATTACATTATCTGTACTATCACATGAAAATGCAACAAAGAAACAAACGCTTTCAATGTTCCTTTAAGTAGTGGTATGCAATATTGTGGTTTTCTATGGCAAAATTGCCATTGCAGTCTCAGCAAATCACTTTGCAATCACACAACCACTGAAGCTTAGTGAATTTTGGTGAATCATTTTATTGATTGTCTAGATATTTTAGGTTTTGATGACATTTTATCAAATATCTTCAATGATAGAGACCATTTATAATGTGTAGCACTTCAGTTTAATAACTAAACTGAGAGCAATATTGCCACAGCCACCCTATGCCCCATGTGCTGGGAGGGACTGCTTGCTGAGATGGGATGGCTGCAGACAAGGACTGGATGCTCTTTGGGGATAGATGCAAAGAGGGATGGGTGCTGTGTGTGGGTGGATGTTCAAAGGGACTGGATGCTATGTAAAGTTAGTATCCTTATAAATGTGTATATATTTGTGTATATATACATTATATATATAAATATATATGTGTGTTGCTGGAAAGTGGAGCTCACACATCCTGGAGCTATGCTGTAGGCAGAGGAGCTTCACACAGGCAGGAGGTAAGGGTAGGGGAGCAGCTAAAAGGAGTCTTGGGAAGGTTTACTGTCATGGGAAGAGGTCTTCAGGAGGGGAGTAGTAATAGGCGCGGTTCTATGGGAGGAGCACTAAGTTATTTGGTCCTAGGGGGCCCAGCACAAAACGTTTTTTACAACCTACCAGGGTTGCACCAGGGCCCTCCATTTTCTAGCTCCGCCACTGGTAGTAATAATAATAATATCCCTGTATGGTAATAATAAGTTACATAAACTATTGTGGTTTTTCTTTTAATTCAACCAAATAGAACATAAAAACAAACTCATACAAAAAGCCTTGGGAGCCCGTTCTTAAGTATGGAACATCTGTAAGTCCGGTTGTCTGTAACCCGGGGACCTCCTGTATTATATAGCGCTACGGAATATGTTGGCGCGTTATAAATAAATGATAATAATATATATATATTCTGATTTTTGTTTCATATTTGTGTCATATTTTACATATTGTTTCATATTTTATGTATTGTCTTACAAATTTAGATTGACAGGAGTAACTGGTGAATTAACAAAGATCAATTGGTAGTCCATGTGCAAGATCACTTCGCACAGTCACTGTTAATATGAAGAAACTTCCCACATTATAAATAGTAAATTGTTACAGCCACTTACAGTATGACAATCTAACTTATGCATAAATTAAGTCTATTTATTTTTAGTATGTTTTAAAGATTTACAATAGTGGTTATTTTAATAGATTCTTCCAGAAACCTGTCATTATTTAAAGACAAAAATCCTGAAGAAATAATGCAAATTAAGAGATCTATGTCACTACCATTGCCTTTGGCATTTTTCATGAAAAGAGCAGTTCTTTGACATTTGTATAACCATTACTTTTACATTTAAGTTGTTTGCTATTTTTCTTTTCACTAATTACCACCCTTAATCCAAGGCATTCAAAACTTAAATTTACATCTCAATGGGTAAACAGATTTATACCAGTTGTCAAAGTAAATAAATAAACAAACTCCTTTGCTTGGATAGTTAATAAACCAATGTCACTTATCAGAACAGGAAACATTCATTTGAACATATTCAACGAAAGTCATTATTTTATTTTATGCATGCCCTTCATCTGTTTAATTGGCATATTCTTAAAAGTTATATTTAAAATAGTTTTTTGTATTAACAACATTTTTAATTTATAGCTATAAAAATGTAATATTTAATGTATTTTGCATAAATGTGTGTAATTAGTGAAATTGTTTTTTATAATATACTTGATAACGGTTGATAATTGTTATTACTATTTTAGTAAGTGATAATTTATTGCAAATTCCCATTGCACACCTGCAAACGAAACCCTAAACTGATAACAAATAAATGCAGGTTTCATTTTTGGGAGTCTCGACAAAAAAAGATAAAACTCCTTACAATGTGAAAGACAAATGATACAAAAGCGAAAGGGCAGTGATTCAAACTGGATAGGCTTACAACATAATTCAATTAAATCCTGTGTGGCACACATGATCACAAAGCGGGGCCATGACTTGAGGTTTCTGAATGCGGGGAGGCTGCACGTCAATAAAAAGATCCTTTTAACTGGTTAAATGCAACACAAGCGTGTGCAGAAAACTCCTATATAACAGGTGGCTAAATAAACCTCAGCTGGTGTTGCACATGGCAATAGCAATGACCTTCCTTGGCACAATTTTAAGCATTTAAAAAAAAAAAGTTACTGTATTTGATGTAGTGGAAACACTTTAAGGATGAATAATTTCTTTTAGTCCCTTGAGGAACTGATGGTTCGCTCTGTCTTTCTGTATTCCTCCCTCCCTTGTCCCTTTTTTTTCACTGCTTCTCTACTGAATTAACATAAAGGAACCTGTGACAACAGCAATCTGAAAAGCGTAGCTGGTGGGAGGATTAAGTATATCATTGAAAGGAATTATGTTGTAAATGACTGGGAGGGGTAGGGGCTTCTGTTCGTTGGTCCCATCTGGTCTTTAAAGAATACCTTGTTGTAATTACCCCCAGATGGCTTTATGTTGCACTGGGTCTGGACAGCCAGGTGCCACTGTATCCTGCTGAGTGTGATATTCATTGCTACATGCTGCAGTGACTAAAATGGACTTTACTGCAACCTAATTTCTTCCAGGGCATTACACAAATATGAATTGAACAAGGCCTTTGTTTGCTCTAGAGGAGAAACAATCACACCTAAGATGTAACTGCTTTGTTATTTTACTTGTATCAATTGTTCAGAAATGATGAAGCGTCTACATTTTTTAATGGTGGCTTGCTTATTAGCGGGTGTTTTGTATACTAATTATGTGACAGATTTATTTATGTTATATATATATTCCACAGCACTGTAGCTGCTGCAGGCAACTTATAAAACTGTAAGACTTAATTATGATTTATAAAAATAATGTTCTATCCCTTTATTTTGTCTTGAGGGTGGTTTGTGGATTAAAAGTAATAAAAATGTGCTTATATGTAAAACTTGGCATCACTTTTTAATCTGTATTGTATTGATACATTTAGAATATTGAATTTTATAGATATTAGCATTTTATGGCTTTTATTTGTCCTGCTTTTTTCAGAGGAAAATTACAGCAATTTATCACATCTATTAAACGTGAAAGAATAGTAAATGATTAGAACATTTCTTGTCTTTATGAAGTTAATTATTATATATTTTTTTATTTATTTAGGGCCCATATTTTCTGGAGTTCATTTGAAAAGTGCCTTTTATCAATTGCTAAAGTTTTTACTACATGAAATATATATACATATATATATATATATATATATATATATATATATATATATATATATATACATATACATATATATATCAAGAATATTACTACTAAAGTAATGTAGACTGTCTTGGCCTGGCAGTCTGGATTATTTAAGACATTATAACATTCTAAGGGCCTCATTCTATTATCGGCCGCAGCCGCTGCGGGGCCGCAAGGACCGGCTGCAAGCTATTCGGCTATTCTATTCCCTTACGGCCGTAGGCTCCGGCAGGCTTGCGGCCGGTGCCTTGCTATCTCTTGCGGCCGATCGCGCCGGAGGAAAGCCTTTGATCTAAAACGGCCGCAAGAGATTTGCAATTCAATTGCTCCGGGAACCCTCTCTGCAAGGCTAAAAACGAGCCGCAGTTACTTGCAGGAAAAAGGTCTCGCTAGCACCAATTAAGCACATAAAATAGCTCAAATAAAGCCATCCTGCACTTTGAGAAGACTATAAAGGGATTTTAGGTGTTAGAAAAAATAGCACATAATTATCCTGTACTCAAATCCGTAAAATATTTCATTTTTAATATCCGTAAAATATCCATGTAAAAAGTCCAGAGTGCTTGGAGCACCTCAGACATGCCCACGCCGCAGCCGGCAAATAAACAGTTAATTTGAACTCGGGTTTGGGCAGATGTGCAAGCTTGAGAGTGGGTTCCTTTTATTCCTCATGTCCCCCAATATGATCCCTAGCATTTACAGACCTGTACAGTGCAGGCTTGAATTTATTTTTGAGTTTTTATATTTCACAGTTTACGGCCGGTTCCAAGATATGCGGCCGGCCGTAAAAGGAGATCCTTGCGGGGCCGTATAATAGAATCGCGAGTTAACTGAACCCCCGCAAGGAATCGCAGCCTTACGGCCGATTTACGGCCGATAATAGAATGAGGCCCTAAGAGTTTAAAAACTGATCTTTTAAATTAATGGGTCAATAGTGTTCTTTTGAGAATATTGCAAAGAAAATATATATTTTTTGTGAATTTTTCCTATTTTGCTAAACTTACTCGTTTTAAAAAAATATTTTATTAAAAATGCTAGTGAATATTTCTAAAGCTTACTTATTTCTCCAAGAAAAATGATTGTACTTGCAGCTCAAAAGTATTGTTTAAAAAAAATTATCACATATAATTGTCTAACTATGATTCGTCGTCATGCTGCGTTGTGTAGTGCGTACGACTTATTGATGAGCGCCACAGGCGCTCATCGCCCGGCGAGCTGTTAAACAGCTCTGTTGCGTAGTGCGTACGACTTAGCAGCGAGGCGAGCCGTTAAATCGTAGCACTTTGGCAATGAGCGCCGCAGGCGCTCATTGCAGGCGAGCCTCGCATAGTGAGGCGAGCCATTAAACCGTAGCACTTAGAAAAAAAATACGAGATGACAAAAATTACGAGATAAGCGGCGGAACCAAAACAGTAAAAAAAACACTAAATACACACCAAAAAATAAAATAAAGGTCACTTACAGCATGGGGAACCAGGCAGGACGTATGGAAGTGAGTTGGAACTCCAATTTACAGCGTTTTAGCCAAGTTACAAAGATCGAAAATCGGCTAAGCGAGAAAAAAATGGCCGCCGAAAAAAATGAAAACGAGGCTATACTACTACGAACTGCGTAAAACACAGCCACAGACGTATGTGTTTGAAAAACAACGAGATAAAGGATGCGGATTAACCGCGCAATGAGTAAAAAGACAGTAGCGAGTACATTTTACGAAACCCAATTACAGATTTACGCATTAACACAGATTTAACGACTTTGTCTCGCGCAACATCGGATTTCCTGCCTAAACCAACGCATTTGATGATATATAAGTTGCAAGTTACAAAAATAAAAATTTGATGAAAAAAAAATTGTATTTATTTTAAGAAAAAAAAAAAAAGGACAAATGTAGCGTCATGTTGTGTGGCAAACAAGTTTACTGTTAAACCGTAGTACTTTAGCGGGCTTAGCGATGAGCGCTGCAGGCGATCATCGCCCAGTGAGCCTTGCACAGCGAGGCGAGCCATTAAACCGTAGTACTTTGGCAATGAGCGCCGCAGAAAAAATGGCGGACGAACAAAACGAAAACGAGGCTACAGCGCTATATCAACGGAAAACACGTACCGATAATCCGCTAAGACGCATACCACACATTATCCGCCATTTTAGGATAATGAGGAAGTACACAGCTACGTTAACGGTTTGGGCTCGCGCACGCACACTATTACACTGCACACATTCAGCACGCTTACACAGCACCTCCACACCACTAATGCTGCTGCAATATCAACACAGATTGCCAGCTCTTCAACACAATGCATAAAAATACGTAAATTCATTTATTAATTTGAATTCTATATTTCAGTAGTACACAGAAAACAACATTAGCTACCTTACAATTCCATATGTATATTAATAACTAAACAACTTTTAAAACATACAAATCTGATTGCCGTCATTTTTTGACGGGCAATACGCTAGTTTATTATAATAGACATCACATGAGAAATGTTTGCTTAGTGTTAACAGAGAAAATATGAATATTCAATGCTAATTGCTTCTATTGTAATGTCATATACATGTAGAAAATAAGTATTTCCCCTTTGATTTCTATTAAATAAATTGCTTAAAAATAATGTAACATTACTGTAATATCAAGTTCAAAGACCATGGTAAAAAAAAATGTCTTCACTTATTTTTAATAGACTTTATACAAAGTTTTAGTTTAGTATCACTATTGTGCAAGTGAGTTTGTCCTCGCCCTTTCTTGTAATTGGTTGATGAGTCTTTAGGTTTATGTACTGTCAGGGACTGTACTTTGCCCTACTTGGGCAAAAATAATTTTTAATACATACTGAGTCAGGAGGAGGAAATGTGCCTATAGACATTACTAATTGTTTACCACGAGACTGGTGACTGCTTGGCCATTTGTTACCCCCCTGAGTTCCATGGACCTGCTAATTTGCACATTAACCATTGGGGATGGAAAAGACTACTATTGTTCATAAATCATGTGGAACTATAGGAAGGTAAGTGCATGTTTATTACCTGTCGATTCCCAAGTAATACCTCAGTAGGGGTGCTCTCCAGGAATTGTGGATTGTTTTACTGTTTCTTCACTGTACAGAAAGTGTGTATCAATAACTAAAGAGGAGGGGTTGAGGAGACATGTGTCTGGGCTACCTTCCTTGCCCTCTAAGAATAATTTACGTAAGTATAATAGCCCTGCTATTAATGGCCTGAAATTCCCTAATAATTATCAATTCGTCATTATCTTACAGAAGACACAGCTAAAATTCTAATTCACTCTCTCATCATCTCTCGAATCGACTACTGCAATTCCCTCCTTGCTGGCCTCCCCATCTCTCGTCTGTCTCCCCTCCAATCCATAATGAACGCCTCTGCTAGACTCATCTTCAATACCAAACGATCAGTGTCTGCAGCCCCTCTCTGTCAATCACTCCACTGGCTTCCCATAGCTTCCCGAATCAAATTTAAAATCATGACCCTAACATATAAAGCCCTCAACAACAGTGCACCCCCTTATATCTCTGCTCTTGTTTCAAAATACTCTCCCAACCGGCCCCTTCGTTCAGCTAACGACCTTCTTCTTTCCTCCTCTCTCATCACCTCCTCTCACTCCCGTCTTCAAGACTTTTCTCGTGCTTCCCCATCCATTTGGAACTCCTTGCCCCGCTCCATTAGATTATCTTCCTGCCTCAAAACCTTTAAGAAATTATTAAAAACACACCTGTTTAAAAAATCTTATCACCTTCAGCCTTAACATGTACAACTGAACACTCCACAGCTTAATAACACTCACACCCACAATCTACAGTACAACACACAGACCCCTCCACTTTACTGAACCAATTGCTTTCAATTGTATTTGTCACCCTCTTGTATCACACCTAAACCCTTAGATTGTAAGTTTGTGAGTTTTCAATCTTGTGTCAGGCCTTGGAAACAAGCTCTATGTACATTTGATTTTATGCTCAAAAACAGGGCCCTCCATTCTTTACAAGGTGTTTAATTTGTTTTCTGCTATGTACTCAACCCCTGTACAGCGCTACGGAATATGTTGGCGCGATATAAATAAAGATAATAATAATAATAATAAATTATTATTTTCATTTATTTGTAACGCGCCAACATATTCCGTAGCACTATACATGGGTAAGTTCAAAGAAAAACAAAAGCAATATTAAAATATTGCAAAGAATAGAGGGCCCTGTCTTAGAATCCAGTGTCCATAGTGTCTTCCCCAAAGTACCTTGCAGGATTGAAAACTTACAATCTAAAGGTTTTGTGTGTGGTACAGTAGGGTGAGAGAAGTGTTGTACATGTTAGTTGTGTTTTTAGTGATATTTTGAAGGTTTTGAGGCATGGAGAGGGAAGGGTCTGGTGGATCGAGGCATGGAGTTCCAAAGAACATGGGCAGCTCGAGAAAAAGACCTGAAGGCGAGAATGAGAGGAGGTGGCAAGAGTGGTGGAAAGAAGAATATCGTTAGCAGACAGAAGAGGGCAGGTGGGAAAGTATTTGAAGATGAGAGCAGAGATCTTAGAGAGTGCATGGTTGTTGAGGGCTTTGTAAGTTAGGGTCATGATTTTACATTTTATTCTGGAGGCTACGGGAAGCCAGTGGAGTGATTGACAGAGAGGTGCTGCAGACACTGAATGTTGTGCTCGGTAGTATAGAGAAGGCATTCATTTTGATATTCATATTGATTGAACTGGGGATAGACGGGTGGTAGGCAGGCCAGCAAGATGCGAGTTGCAATAATCAAGACGAAAAACTATGAGAGAATGTATTAGAATCTTGTCTAAGGTAGTGACATATTTTGAAAATGTTTTTTAGATGGAGAAGACAAGATTTTGTTAGTGATTGTATGTGAGGGATAAAAGACAGAGCAGGATTCAGTAGAACTTCAAGACAACGGACTTGATAGGTGGGGGTGATGATGTCGTTGTTGACAGTGAGAGAGATGTGAGGAATTGACGCTGTGGGAGAGGGAGGGTAGATTAGGAGTTCAGTCTTAGGCATGTTTAGTTTGAGGTGGTGGGCGATCATCCAGGGGGATATACTTGAGAAGCAGCTGGAAATGTGTGTTAGAAGAGAGGGGGTAGATCTGGTGCTGAGAGGTGGATTTGAGTGTCATGTGCATAGAGATGATACTGAAATCCAAAAGGGTTTATTAGGGTACCAAGTGAGGATGTCTAAATGGAGAAGTGGAGGGAGCCTAGTACTGAGCCTTGGGGTTTGACAACAGACAGAGGGTAAGGAGAAGAAGAGGATAGAAACATACCAGCATCCTCCCATGGAATACTGCTGCAGCTGGGCAGTGATTGTGTCAACAACATATGTTTTCATCTGCTCCTTATCCAGGTCCGGAAGGAACAAGTGGATGTAAGCTGACTCCAAGGAGACTTCTCTGGAGGAAATCTGTTCCATTGCCCTAAAAGCAGGGGGCTCTCTGGGCAATAAAACACCAAGTTTCATACTGCCATTAATCTCCTACTAGGATGACAACAATAGAAAGCCCATGTTAAACTACCACTGTAATGTAGATGTCTCTGACACCCATCTGGGGATAGCAGACCAGCATACCTCTGTTCCAGTTCCATTTCTGGCTCAACTGCCACCTCTAGTAATTCCTAATTCCACTCCCCTGGATCATCCCCCCAAATTTTTCCACATGTTGCCTGAAGTTCCTACTTGTTTCTCCTGGGGACTACTTCCTCCCTCAACTTCTTGCTGGGCATTCCCTTATACTGCTGAGAGATCCAGGATCGCAGCTCCACTTTCTCTGAGAGCGTCTGTTCAATCTCTACTAAGCTCCTTGTTATGGTTGAAATTCCCTCAGTCCTATGATCAGTAGGTTTAAGTCTCTCCGCTGCCACCAAGTCTGTCATGACATTGGGTTGGTTAATGCTCCACCCGTACACAGGGTTCATTTCTACTCCTCACCAGCTGGATCCAGATCAGACAGTCCCAAACAGACCAAGGAAATTCCAATAGCCAGCAAAATAACATAACATCTAGTGGTAGAAAATAGTTCTACCACTTACTGTATGTCTCAACTAGAAGATATATTTTTGAACATGGTACAGCATATTTATAGTAAAAATACAATACTAAATTAACTCCTTAACAAAAGTAATTAAACAGTGGTGCCATTAAACAATATTTCTTGCCAACATAATTAAGATTATTAGAACATAACACCAAGTTAGTCTGTTGCAAAAAATGTGACTATTTATTGTTTGCATGTCTCCACAGGAGACGTTCAATGCAATTTAAAAAAAAATATATATTGAAATATGCAAAAAAACACTATGGTAGTTTATTTTAATATTAAAAACAGGAAACTTCCAAATACCTTAAAGATACGTAGGCACCACAGAAAGCACACCAAGTATATATTTTATCTATGTATTTAGAACCCTTGGAAGACCTGCACAGGTAAAGGACAGTGAGACTGTACTAAAATATTCATAAAGTTGTGCAGTAAAAAGACAGCCAGATCTAAAAGAATAAGAAAGAGTAAGACAGAATAGTTGGGATGTATGTTATGGGCATAGGGCAATTATCTATGCCTGAAATCCCACTGTGGATTTTGCATCTACTTTCTGAAGAAGTAATGCATGCATACAGAAACACAAGTATATATTGTGAGAAGGCAAAACAATCATGCCAATCTGTTAACAGAGAAACCCGCAACAAATGGTAAGGGCAGTGTAGCATTTAAAGCCAGTCATGGTTGGTTTGATAATTTTAAAAATAGAACTGGCATTCTCAGCATGGTGAGGCATGGAGAGGCAGCCAGTGCCAACAAAGAAGCTGCTGAAACCTCTGTTAGTTAGTTTAGGGACTATTTAGAGTCTGAGGATTTTATCCTCCAACAAGTCTTCAATTGTGACGAGACTGGTTTATTTTGGAAGAAAATAAACAGATCCTACATAACTCAATAGGAAAAGGCATTGCAAGGGCAGAAGCCGATGAAAGACAGCCAAACTCTGTTGGTGTGTGGGAATGCTACTGGGGATTTAAAACGTAATCCTCTACTAGTCTTTCACAGTGATAACCCCAAAGTTTTCAAGAGTGAAAATGTGATAAAAAGCAAGTTAAGTGTAATATGGAGGGCCAACAGCATGGCCTGGGTAAGAATGTAGTTCTTCATCGAATGGATGAAGTGTTTCACTTCATGAAAGTATTTGGCCACAGTGTAAAAATATTTGCAGGGAACAGAACTGCCTCTGAGGGCTCTGTTAATAATGGACAATAGATCTGCTTACCCTCAAGGCTTGGAGGACAACTTGCAGGAGGACGTTCATTTTATACCTGTGAAGTTCTTGTCCTCTAAAACAGCTACTCTGACCCAGCCTATGGACCAGCATTATATCTCAAACTTTAAGAAACTGTACACCAGAGGTTCTTAGAGGTGATCTTGGATACTGAGTGGACAATGAGAGAGTTCTGAAAGGATCATTTTAATATCATCCACTGTGTCACCGTGCTAGATAAGGCCTAGTGTGCAGTCTCTTACAAGACATGGGTCTGGAGGTCAGTAATGAAGACTTCTAAGAGTTAGTGAAATACCACAGACAAAAGCTCAGCCCTTTTTTCAGGTGAAAAGGAGGGAAGTGAGGAAGCACCTACTGCACTTCTAAAAGAAAGGGGTTCTAAATGGGTTGAAATACAAAATTTTACTGAAAAGTATCACCCTGACAAAGCTTGAGCAAGCCGAAATTTTAATTATCAAACAATGTCTCACTTCAAAAACATTTTGAAATTTAGCAGAAGCAAGTTTCTCATGATAGGTTTCTAGGGAAACTCCCTACATCAGAGTGTCCAGCAGAGTTCAGTGGTGTTAACAGACAGAAAAGAAAAATAACCCATGTGCAAGTGCCTGATGTTTTTTTAGAAGAGGACTCCCCTTCCAAGCAATAATTTCTCTCCTCCTCATCCTCCTCCTCCTCTACCGAGCCACCACCCCATTGGGCCATCAACTCATCCTAGTGCAGGTACACTGTAGTTAAATTTTATTTTATCTAATTTGTTTTTTATTTATCTCTGTTTGTTGGGTATGGTGGGGAAGGTGAAATATATGTTGTGCATGTTAAGGCTGAAGGTGATAAGCTTCTTTAAACAGATGCGTTTTTAGTGAAGTTTTGAAGGTTTTGAAGCATGATGATAGTCTAGTGGAGCAAGGGAAGGAGTTCAGGAGAATAGGGGCAGCGTGAGAAGTCCTGAAGACGGGAGTGAGAAGAGGTGACAAGAGAGGAGGAGAGAAGAATGTTTTTAGCAGAGCAAAGAGGGCAGATGGGGTAGAATTTTGAGATGAGAGAAGAGATTTAAATGGAGATTTGATGGTGAGGGCTTTGTAAGTTAGGGTCATGATTACAATTTTTATTTTGGCGGTTAGTGGGAGCAAGTGAAGTGATTGACAGAGAGGTGCAGCAGATACTGAGCTATAAGTATGGAAGATGAGTTTAGCAGGGGCGTTCATTCATTATGGATTGGAGACAGCAAGGAGTGAGTTGCAGTAGTCGAGACATGGTGAGTGAATTAGGATTTTAGTTGTGTCTTGTAGTAAGGTAGTGACATATTTTGGAGATGTTTTTAGATGGAAGAGACAATATTCAGTTAATTATTGTATATGAGGAATGAAGGAGAAGGCAGGGTCCAATAGGACCCCAAGACAGCGGGCAATGTGAAGTCGCCAAGGACAAGTGAAGGAATGTTGGAGGACAAAAAATGAGGGGGTCAGGCGGCAAAATGATCGAGAAATTGAGGGTGGACCAGGTGGGCGATAGATCACAGCAATGCATAGAGTGATAGGTGATAAACATTGTTTTTATCACAAATGATTAATTTATTGCAGCTAGAAGGTTTTTCAAGCTTAAGGGGGGGGGGATGTTTCTAGATGTGGCATCTAATTAAAATGCTAATATATGTCTGAAGTTGTGAAATAGGGGTCTCTGTAGAAGTTGGGCTTTTTATCAGCATAAGGTATCACCATCCATGCTGCTCTTTTTTCACACTGTATTTAGTCTTATTGAAGGTTACCTGCTTCTTTCTCTAAACACTTTGCTTTTCTCTTCTTCATACATGGTGAGACGATGGATCAGTGAGCGAAAGGACATTGCAGTGCCTTGGGGGAGCATTGGGTTGTTTGGCAAACTAGCCCGATTACAAAAAGGAATGGGATACAGATGATAGAAGAAGAGAGAGAGACAATATAGGCAATTCATATAGTAGTTATAAGTCTCATCAGAAGGGAGTGATGATTGAAGCAATGAAATAGGGAGAGGAGAAACACAGAATGTAAGAGATAGATGAAATACACAAGACAGGAGAAAGGAGGAGAGAGAGAGATGGCTTACTCCAGTGTTGAGGATGGCTCTCCAAATCAGTTTTTTGAACTTGAACTGTTTAGCAATATTATGAAGTTCTCAGTTTTCCATTTATAAACATCTCAACAATGTATTTGCCAATATTATAAGATTTCAGTTTCTTTTTCTGCAAATGCAACTTGCACTAATTTAATTGATTGCTAGTTCACAAATATATCAGAAATGGAACTTTAAATTGGTGGCTTTAAAGAATTCCTTAATATAAAATTTCATTTATAAATGTGGTTTCGATGCACATAAATTTTTCATGGCTAATAAGAGACTTTTTCTTTCATCATAAATCTATATATTAAGATCTGCATACAATCATTACACAAAAACACCTCCTGCAGGAAATTCAAAATTCTCAGGCTTATTGAGTACATTGGTAGTGTCTCTTAGGCACACAATTATATAGACACAATAAGCTATAAGAATTGATCTAAATGTTGTGGATTGGGTTGAAATACTGATCCCATGGGCTGAAACTGTTGGAAACCCCTGAACATGTGCTGGTGTGACCTTTGGCTTGTCTCCTGTAGTCTAATCAGCGGCAGCCCAATAGATACAGACAGTAAATTAATGAAGCTATTTTACCCAGTAGCAAATAGCACCAAATATATGAATAGATCCAAAAAAGAAAGGCTTTGCATTCACTTGTATGGCTTTATGCTTATATTTCTAAAAAAGGAAAGAAAAGTACCTAATACAGGGAATGCTAATCACAAACTAGTAGTTATTGAGACATTGTGATGTATAAAACTTTTATAAAGATTGATTAAAAAAAACTGCCTAAATAAAGAAGCCATACAAAATAAGTATATTTGTGTATTATTTGTATTATTCATTGATAGGTCGATATATAATAAATGTTAGAAAGCTAACTCTGCAAAAGGGTTGTAAAAGGAAAATGCTGGATTTTAGTGTCAAATAATAAATATAAAATACATAAAAACATATATAAATAAAAATAATTTTACCTTATATGCCTGGCATGCTGCAGAGTAGGATCACAGAGAGTCGGATATGACTGAACAACTAAACAACGACAAAATAATCTACCATACTAAGCGCTCCGTGTCTGCAGCACCTAACTCTCAATCACTCCGCTGGCTTCCCAGAGCCTTGATCACAACTTATGTATAGCGCTACGGAATATGTTGGCATCTACAAATAAACGCTAATAATAATAATAATATAAATATAAATATAAATATATATATATAAATATATATATATATATATATATATATATAGTTCTACTTTATGGTGTTTTTATTTACGCAGATTTTTATCGACTTTAATAAAAGTTAAGTTTAATTCCTAATAATTGGCTCAGTAAATAACAATAAGTATTTTATGCTTAGTGTGCCCAGTAATGGAGACTTTCCTTTGATAGTTTGTAAGGTATAGTGTTCTATTTGGAGAACCTTAGTTAACAAAGTCTGTATTTTTGTTAACACTTACAACTGTTAACAGTTAGTCTGGTGAAATCCTACATTTCTATTGTTATTTTTTACCAAAATATTTATTCTTGAGCCCTTGGATTTCATATTTATATATTTTATTAAACCTATAAGTGAGAACAATATGCTAGATAGATAAATCTGTTATTCAATATAAATAAATAATATCTCAAGCCTGGCATAAAATAATAGATTGTATTAAAAAATATATAAATATAGTTATATCCAGTTGAGTCTTCCATAGGCTTTGCACTATTCTAACAATAAAGTGAACCAGCTACTGTACTGTAAAATATTTCTTTCCAACTAACCAAAACCATATTTTTAATAAAAAAAAACAACTGAACACCTTATGAGAGAATCATATATTTTTCCACTTCTATCCAATAATCAGCTGATACAGCGTTAATGGTATCTGAAGATACAGTGTATTCACTGCGTAAATATAAAAGACATGGGATCAGTTTAAAAAGAAAGAATTTAAAATAATTTGTCAAGGATTATCATATTTTTATTCATTATAAAAAACTATCATTTTCCAAAGCATTATACTAAAAGTTCAAATAAAACCAAACAATAGAAATAATTCCATTCTAACAACAAACAAAACAGATGTCTTCAGCTAAAAACAATAGAAAATATGTATATTAGGTATCACGAGCAAGGATACAAAAAAGTATCTATTTAGAGAACACAGAGATAAGTTAAAAAATTTAGACAAATGTAAAATATATACATTACATATTCACACTGTTTAGTTTTGTTTTTGTAGTAGAAAAAAATGTGTTTATTTTTTGAATGCATTATCATCTTACAAACATACTTAGAGGTTAATATCTTTTTTATACATAAAAATAATATTTGTGCACATTGTAACATAGCAGCATAGACAATGCAGAGTGCAATACCACACATATTTCGCATGAGAATATACTACTTTGAATATTGCAGACTATTCAGGAAAGGTTTAGGGACCACGGAACAATGAAAATAAATATGTTTGAAAACTTTGAGTCTGACTTAAAGCATGAAAAAAGTAAAAAAGCTAGTTTTTAATTTGAAAACAAAAATTGACGCCTCTGCTGGACCCTGGATGTTTCCATGAAATATTTGGGGAAGTTGTGTGTCGACATTTCTGGAGAGCTATGGTTCCATCCTTTAATGCCATATTCTTCTTCTGGTTCAGTGAAAAGTGAAGGAGTGTGGTGGCAATTTCCATTGTATTCTATTTGCAAACGAAAGCTCTGGACTTCTGCCTGTTTCCTTCACCCATTACCTCTGATAACTACAAACACACATCATACAGGTTTGTGATGTAACAAATGCAAAATTGATTCCTGTACTCAGATTCTTCAAAAAACATTTTCACAAGTAAATGTTTTATGTCTATCAGTGGCAGAGCTAGAGAATGGAAGGCCCTAGTGCAAGAAAAAAATGGTGTTACCTCCTCACAAAACACATCCACCTGTACTTTGCTGTCTTCCAACTCTTTCACCTCTTCCCTGATACACATCCCCAGTGTGCTAACTATAAAAAAGCCTACATATAGGTTGAATATATGGAGAAGGGCATTATCTGGTCTGATGACCACTAAGAAACTGCAATTTTCAAAGCAAGACTTCTGGTATAAGATTACTTTTTCATTAATAACAATATATTTGCAAAATTAATGAAAGCTCAAATTTTGCAAGTGGAACATTACGCATAGGGAGCCACATAGCGGTTACATTACACCGAAGCAATCTCTTACAAGTAACCCCATAAGAACTGTGATTTTACCTACAGTGCAATAACATGGCTCTCATAAGAGCATATTGAAAATCTGGTAAGGTTCTGTAAGTGTTCACAGTGAGACAAATCCTTAAGTGTAAATTCAACTTCCCACAACAACAGATAAACCCCTTACAAGAACATTTAGGAGACACACTATAAGTGTCCCAGCAGAAGAAGAAAGCTAAAAGAAGCATTTTTAAAACTTTAATAAAATAAAATCCAAGCTTACAATTCCTATAGCACAATGGTAAATCCAGCCCTATACAACAATATTAAAGAACAATCAATTAAAACACAAAGCAAATTACAAATACACAGACACAACCTCTTAATACAGAGCCCCAGGGGTTACAACCTACACACCTTCCCTTCAAACACAGTTACAGTCCCCCTCACCAAAATGCTGTTTTAGGATTCAATATATATCCCCTGACCATGGTCGGATTATCCATTAGGCCAACAAGGCAGCCGCCTAGGGGCGCATACCTGCAAGAGGCGCCTTTTTAAAAAAAAAGAAGGTTCCTGACTTAAAAAATTGAAATGCTGCAGTTTTATAGAGTGGCTACTAGGGGATAACCACCTAGAACAAGAGAGCTATGACAGGAACATGAACTTACACACACAGAAAAGGCAAAAATATTATATTGACCTTGTAATTATTTATATAAGGTAATCATTATATGAAGAAAGTAACTTTAATTTGGTTACCCTTTCTTGATATTTTAGTGCTTACATCCCCCTTATTAATTTTGTTGACCTTCTCTGTACTTTTGTCCAGCTTTATAAAGTCCTCGTTTTTGAAGTGGTGCCCAAAATTGTACTCCATATTTCAAATAAGAGTCCGAATATTATTTGCTTTCTTTGCTTTCATACCCTTCTTAATCCATTCTAATATTTTAATTGCCTTTGCAGATGCTGTTTGGTATTGAGCACTATTATGAGACCCCTAGATTTGTTCGATTCAGATTACATATTGCTTGCGTAAATTCCCAAATCCAAAAACTTTAATTTTGTTTACTTGTAATGTACATGTACAACTGAAATATTTTCCTTGTTTTCCAGTAGTAGGGCCCATGTGTTTGCTCTGAGTGTTTGGCTTTGCCTGAGCAAACTTTGCCAACCTGTGCTTGCATCTGGCTCATTAGTTTGTTAGTTCATTAGTTAGTTTGTGCTGCAAAGCTGAAAACTGAAATGAGACTTGTGTACTAGATTTCCCATTTACAGATTTTGTGTACAGTGATCAAGGCTAACCAAATCAGGGTCAGAGATAATATATTATATCAGTGGAAATCTGTACAGGATTACATTTGTTTTATCAAATAGGGTAAACTAGCAGCTTTGTGTAATTTGTCAAACATCTGCTAAACAATAATGTTAGATAACTGTGGCAAAGCTTAGCAGAAAAAATAGGGCATTGACAGAAGGAAACAGAAGTGAATATTTTATTTCTAGTTGTTATTTATTTCAATAACATGCAGACAGTTTACTTATTGTTGTTATTATTATTATTATTATTATTATTATTATTAAATAAGAGAAATAATCAGCATCACAAAATACATTCATACACACACACATATATTTATATATACACACACACACACATATAATATTGTAGTTTTAAGAAGCCATGTTGGTCAGTGATTTAGATATAAAATGAATATATAATATAATTTTAATCTTAACAAATGCCACCATAACAACAGCACTGTTTGGGTTCCCATGCATTAAAACTGCAGAATACTGCTTAGAAAAAAATGATAAAGGGATGAGATACTCCTTGAAAGTTATTAAATACACTGTTTATTCCCTGGTGCAGGTGCTTCCGTGTTCCTCCAAGTCACATTGAGTGGCAAAAAAAGGTTTTGGATGTCTAAAAATAAGTTAAAAAACATATTTCCCGCTCAGAATCTCAAGGAAAGGGATGGTATATGCATTCTCACTCTTATATTTGTATATATATGAAATCAGAGTATTGTAGTATATAATGATGCCTTTTTTATTGGACAAACATATCAAATATATAATTGTCAGTGTTGGGAATGCTTACGATGTTGGTCACACTTTGCGAGCCTTGCGAAGCGAGCACGCGGGTCTTAGGTTGCGTCTGCGAGGGTCGCAACTGCGAGCCAAATGCGTAACTCAAAAAAACGGAAAACCAAGCAAAATAATTTAACAAAATTAATAAAACACTCACGCACAGCACAGGGGGAGAGCCAGGAAGCCTGGGAGTGAGGTTGCAAGCAAATTCGAGCCACATTTGGGGTTTTTCATCAATACATAATCGACTAAGGGAGGAAAGAAATGGCGTACGAAAACGTAAAAATTCTGAAACTGGATGAAAACGAGGCTGAGCAAAGCCAGGCACGCAGGACTTAGAAAATACACAACGGCAAAGACACTTATACTTACACCGACAAGCTCGCGCAACACAAACATTTAGTAGACACACAGAGGAGAAACACACAGGGAAGGGACAGGGGGAAGATGGGGAAAAGAGACACATGGCATTCCCAAGTGCAAATCTTGCAGGGTAACGAAACCTGCAATGAGCGGACCGTACAGTAGGCGAGAGGAAAGGGTAGCAATGAGCGCAGGGCTCACGATAAGCTCCACGAGCGGGCGAGGCTTGCAATGAGCGCCAAAAGGAGCTTAGCATGGGGCTCCCGATGAGCCCCGAAGGTGATCAGTGCAAAGCAGAAAAGTTGAAGTACACGGGGGGAGAGCGCAGGGCTCGCTATAAGGTCTGAAAGTGCTCAGAGGAGTAAAAGCCTCACACTGTGTGGCAAACAGCATTGGCAGCCTTACAATTTGAATCCCGTAATTTTGGACGGGCATAATAGTAGTGACACGCTTTCAAGACATGAATCTCTCTTTATCAAGTCAGAAGCAATACTAATGGGATGCACCAAAAAAGCAAAATATATGTAGAGAGATTAGAGTGGGGCACAGACAGCACCATAAATAATGTCCTGGATTGCAAGAGCATAGCCTTTGTGGGCACATTTGCATGTCCATGCCAAGGTTGCTAGAATGCAGTATAATAACTGTATTTCTCGGAATTCTGGGCAAGAAACAATTTTTTTTACTTGTTTTAGGCATTCAAATTTGAACACAAATGTACTATTTATTTATATATATATGTGTGTGTGTGAATAAGTATATATATATATATATATATATATACACACATATATATGTATATGTATATGTTTAGCAAAAACACTGAAGTCACTTTTCCAGTTTTTATTTGATTTACACTTAGTTTGTTCATCAGTTTCCAACAGATGGTAAATTCTATTTGTAAGAAATGGCTACAAGGGCTCCTCCTCCTTGGTTATAATCAAATATTTCCCGAGGTCTAATCAGTAGGAGGACAGCTGACATGAATGCTTGTGCACATTTTCTTTACATGATATTCTCAGTGTCAGCTGAACCAAGTAAAATATTGTGTGGAGGTCAGACTGAATCCACCGAGGTCTCCATTGATATTGATTCTTTATTAAGCTACTCAGATGCTAAAAAAGAAAAGTTCTGCATGCCTATTAGGACAAGCGAGTGGAAATGTCAGACAAAATATCTTTCAGTTAACACCTGATAACAAAATTGTATTTAATAAACATGTATTTCAAACCAAATTCCTTTACATTTGAAAACCAAGTTCTTGTAAGTCGCTGTCAGTGCTCCTTTCATGGAGTCGGGAAATGGAATGGGATAAAAAGCATCAGAGTGTTAAACTCTAAAGTGAGTGGGTTAATGTTTAGTGAACCAGGTTTATTGGTAGAGACAGAACAGTATTTTGTGGAAGACTGTGTTGTGAAGGGATGTTACTGTCTCATTGGGTGATAGAATAGGCTGTGACAAAATGAGTTAGTGACCCACTCAGAGCTGTCTAACATATGCTGGCACAGATGCTACCAAACGACCCCCACTGGGAATGGGACAGGGACTGAATATTGAATATTAGGGTAATTTGTACCATGAAGGATTAGGTTCACTCATGAAAAGCAAATCATTGTGTTGCTGTAGTGGGGAACAAAGGCTACATAATTAAACATCAACTTTATAAGCTACCGTCATTGACGTATGTAAAGTTTTATGTGTGAAGAACAGAGGATTAAGACGAGGATGCTTCATCCCTCGAGATTACAGTTTTAATTTAGGTTACAAACCTACAGTATAATGAATGAAGACCTAAATTAATTTGTTTGTTTTCATCAAGACACAATACAAGCTGTAAAACAAATCATTAAGCGCATAGATATACTATAACTACAAGAAAGAAGCATAAACACAAATACAACAAATGTGTTCTTATTTTTATTATTTAATATGCATTGTTAGATTTTTATTCTTTAATACATGTTGTTAGCGAAACACTTTCCTAAAAATAAAAATGATCTTGCAATTGTCTATATTGATTTGAGTCCTAGTCATAAATACCAAAATCGATAAACCTAATTTGTTCACACCAGCCCTCATTAGCAGCCATAGACCTCAATATAATTTGTCATGACAATTATGATTGCTGAAAAGTAACCAGCACCTACCAGCTATGATTTAAACAGAACAAGAATAAAGAAAATAGTACCTATACAAGAATATGATAAAATACTACATTAGTCCAATCAGATTGTAGTAGCATGTAACCAAACAATTTCAAGTCTAAAAATGTGATTATATTTCAAGGTTAAAGTCAAAACCTGTATGAAGACTTTTTACATTAACTCTAAAAAAGGGTTAAACATACTCTTAATGTGTAAACAACTTTTTAAGTCTTATTTTAATGTTTGTCAAAGAAGTGGTCAACCAAATCATGAGGCAAAAACATTGAGAATATATTTAACCAATATTTACATGTTTATGAATCAATCTAAACACATATATAGTTGTGAGCATGCGGGCTGTTGCTAATGCTTGTCTGCTCACGTAGCGAGCCCGCCGAAGGCGCTCCTTGCCAGCAACTGCGGACCTCACAAAATTTACAGAGTTACGAAAGCAAAATACGAGGCACGTTATGACCCATTACGACCTTGCAAAAAACTTCCGAAACTCGCGCACATGAAAACATGAAAAACACAAAAAATACACACAACAAAGAAATAAAAAGCTTACCTACAGCAAGGTTGGGGCACTCAGGACCTCGGAAACTGAAGTTACACCTCAATTTAACTCCAAATAAAAGACTTTAGACACTCAAAAATCCCCTAAGCGAGAGAAAAAATGTCCGCCGAAAAAAACGAAAACGAGGCTACAGCAGTGTAAAGACGCAAAACACCACCAAACACCTAGGATTTCCCGAAAAAGACGTACGAGATCCGAAAACAAGGACGCAAACCGCGCGACCCCAAAAACATTAACACATAAAAAACTTGCACACAGCAAGGGGGAGCACCCAGGACCTCTGCAAGTAAAGTTACACCTCGATTTAACTCCAAATTTCAGAGTTTAGACACCCGAAAATCACCTAAGCAAGAGTAAAAATGGCCACCAAACAAAACGAAAACGAAGCTAAAGGACACTAAACACGCAAAACACCACCAAACACCCACGGATTTCCCAAAAAATTCGGACGACATCCGAAAACAAGGACGCTAAATAAGCCACAGCCGCATACCACACATTAGGCGCCATTTTAGAACACTAACTTATACAATCCGGAAGTACACAACTACCCTAACGGATTTGCCTCGCGCACGCACACTATTACACTGCACACATTTATGACGCTTACACAGCACTGATGATGCAGCAACATGAAAACAGATTGCCAGCTCTTCAACACAATGCTTCCTGCATATATTACTTCACAATAGGTAAAGTATATTAATTTCTAATTTTATTAATTATTCATTGGCATAACAAAAAAAACACCAACGCTGCTCATAACACACAAACAACCAAGAGCCTCGCAATGAGCACCGAAGGCGCTCATTGCGAGCCACGCAATGAGCGCCGAAGGCACTCAGCACGAGGCTCGCAATGAGCGCCGAAGGATCTTTAAACACCAACAAAATTTATTTTGCACCCAAACAACATTACCTGCCTTACTATCTTATTGCCGTCATTTTTTGACAGGCAAGTCGCTAGTAATACATATTCCACATATTCTATACTACTATAGTCTTCTGTTTAAAATTAATTATTTTGGAGAATTAATTAGTAATGGAAATGATGTGTTTGGAAAGTAAGACAATAATAATACAACTTTTTATTTACCACATGTTATACACAATTATGTTTCAGTGTAAGCTCACATTTTTGTTTCTACTACCCTTAGATTGTAAGTTTGCCAGTTTTTAATTGTGTGTCCGTGTCTTGGAAACAAGCACTATGTACATTTGATTATATGCTCAAAAACAGGGCCCTCCATTCTTTAAGGTGTTAAGTTTGTTTTTTGCCATGTACTAACCCCCTGTACAGCGCTATGAAATATGTTGGCGCAATATAAATAAAGATAATAATAATATTAATAATAATACTAGTATATGCTATTTCCACAGGTTGGAGGGGATCTTGAATGCTGATAAAGCTCTCACTCCTACAATGGAAATGTACAAGTTCAATATGGCTAAAAGAGACCATATTAGGACCATCCCTTCTGCGGCAGCAGCAATAACAATTAGCCATCAATCAAACATAATTTTACCTAATATAAAAATATCTATATACACTATCATATACCTTATATTATCATTATTTACAGTCTTTCCAGAAAAATAATATGGAAATAAGCATACATTTCTGAAATTTGATAAAAGGTCATATAATTCTATGTTTTAATGCTCTGCATAATTAACCATAATAAACCCAATTGTTAAAGACATATGTAGTAATTGTACTATAAGGTTTTAATTGTTTATTTAATAACAGATAAATAAAGTAATAACTGAATACAATCTGAATAATATTAAGTATTCAAAGAAAATTATTTCAATGTCACTTTTAAGATTTATATTGAAGTTTAGTGTTATAGCCTTCAATCTTTTCTACTCCACTCTAAGGAGTTTTAGGCGAGGAGGAGATCCGCTCAGGGGCTCTTTATGTTCCCCTTTTCCTGCTTTTCTCAAGCTCCGAAATATACTTTATTTCATGTTCATATTTTGTGTTTTATCGATCCCTGCAATCAATGTGTTACGACATATACTGTAACTCGCATGTAATAGAATAATTTATTTACTGCTTTATTAATATTGCATATATCTGGACTTCAGGTCCGTTCGCAAACTGGAATTGAAGCATGTAGGACTTTGAAATCTAACCTCCCCTTCTTCAGTGACGTAACGCTAACGATCTCTTTTTCCATTGGCTCCATCTGAACCCGTAACTACGTGATTGCTTAATTGTCTGCGATTAAGCACGCAACTCCAATGGCTGAGAACTGGTTTACGAAATAGCGTCTCTCGCAGGTAGCTGGATGCCTAATCTAATTTAAAAGCAACGTAAGTAGGCCAAATTCCCACCCCGCAGCCGTTATGTGCTTCACGTTGGAGTTACAAGGCTGGAATTTAATATGACTATATTCTAGGAAGAACATGGAAGCTATTAAAGGCAAAAAGAAGATCTGCTCCCGCCCCTGGATACCTAATTAGGGGTGGAGAGAAGCAGTTCTGCTTCACACTGTAACACTAAAGGTCAAATGCTAATTTTAAAAGCTTAATTGTATCTGTTGTTTTCATTTACTGGGGTAATTATTGATCAATTAATAAACAAACAAAACATATTTATTAACCATTACTGTAATCCTAGTTAATGCCTTTTTTTGATAGCACAGCTAATTTTAAAAGAACATCCCACTTTCAGTTCTATTCAATGAGTAATCAAAAGTAATAATTTTGTCTAGAAGAAAGAAAGTAATAATTCTGCCTAAATTTGACGTGCACTCCAAATTGTCAATAAAATGTGAAACTCGAAACAATGTCAAGATCACTTAGAAATATGTTAGAAGAGGGAGCACTAATATGTTCTGGTTCAGTTGAAGTGTTATCACACTCAATATGATTATTCAACAATGTAGAATATGTCAAACCATATACCGGAATGATGATTATTATAACTCAACGCTACAACCACAATTGCTATGTAGCTGCATTGTACTAAATCTGCAGAAAAACTTAAAGTACATACTTATGAAATCATTTAAAAGTCTTACTAAAATACTGTAATGCATTTTAAAAATGGATAGCAGTCACTGCTTCTCTCCAAGCGTCTTGGGAAACAACCCACGTCTGCAACCACATTCTGACTCTGTTGTATGCAGAACAAAGACAGTTCAAGGAAAGCTATGTAGCCAGCAACTAAGTGAATCCAGCACTTGGCCCTCTGATACTTCTTGAAGGACATATATATTTCAATATTTGACATCTTACTCTAGTAGCTGCCAAGTTTGACTGCATCCATAGTCTTGATAGCTCAAGGACGTAGAGACAAAAGACAATGAATATATATACTACAAGGTCACTATTAAAGAATCTCCTTAGCTATCTCTTTATTTTATCCACCTGCTATACTGTTTTATTAATAATTCATAACTAAATATATTTCAAAGTACAGTAAATATTTCTTGAACCAAACTTTTCATTTTTAATTATAAATACACTAGTGATATTTTATTTGGATATACATTGAAGTGAATTTTTGTCATACTGACCCAAAAGTCTTGCAATTAACCTTTTTTTAAATTAGCTTTTCTATTATTAAATGTATCAAAAATGACTTTGTTAAATCTTATTAAAAAAATGCACACTTCTAGTAAATTCCTTTGTCAGAAATCTCACGTATGGATAGAAGTATGAATGTAGTTTATTGATAGAAGGAGAGATGAAATATAATTGAATGTGTTTTAATTAGCATATTTTTTTCTGATAAAAAAATCTATATTTTAATAGATTTTTTTAAATGTTACAACATGAAAAATCGCATAACCACCCAAAGAAAGAGGGACAAACATAACCTAACAAGCAAAAGATGGAAAGGGAAAAAACATTGGAGAAGCAAATAAAAAGAACAACAAAAGAAAAACAACAAACAAAAACAACTTCTGTAGCACCCCAAACTGTACTTCCAAAAATGTCCTAAGAAACTCATCTAGAATAAAAGTTTGGCTGAAATAACTTTTACTAAATTTGATTTTGTTCTTTGAAGCTATCCCCATCATGATTTTTTATGCTACATTTTTATGTCTACTGACTAATGCTAACTATTTTCCCACAATTTAGCAGCACCTACTCTAATATCTTTCATACAATTATAAATTGAATGCTTATTCCTTAATAAGAGCATGGAAGGGAGGAATGGAGAGAGAAGAACAGAACATTATGTCATCCTGCAGTTATGCCTACTCAGTGTGTCTACGCCATACATATTTTTATTATGATACAAAATTGGAGATCAATTATTGAAAGCATAATCTGTTAGGAGTAGTGACCTCAATTTTGTCACCCTAAATTGTCTAATTACCTTATTATATTGCGTTTATATTTTCTACACAACTTGCAAAGTGCGCTACGTTTATAATTTGTCCACTATAACCATAGTACCAATTGCACCTTTGTAAATATAGCTCCCCTTCTGAGGTGCTACCATGTTGTGGTGAAGGGGCTTGTGTACTTCTATGACACTGTGAGCTATGTAGAGTCCAAGATGGGCAGATCATAGCAGAGAGGCCAGACAAATTGGAGAAGGAACTGGCAACCCACTCCAGTATCTTTGCCAAGAAAACCTTATGGATAAGCATGACCTGAGACATAATGACAGATGTGCCTGGCATTCTGTGGTCCATAGCGTCACGCAGAGTCAGACAAAAATGAAAAACTATCCAACAACTAAATAGAGCTACAGAAATTCTTGGATTTCAAAAAATACTAATATTCATGTGTTGCTACCATTGTTCCACCACACCATTACACTGCCCATAAATGTAACCTTCCCTTTATATCTAAACCTTGCCTAGAACCATAACCCTAATATTAACCTTAGTTCTATTTCTCACCCTGGTGATGGTGAATGTGTACAAAACTGGTATATTTATTATTTGTGTGCATGGGAATAATTTGTAAAAGCGCACACAAGCACAACATTTTTCTTTTTTTTCAATAATCAGACTCTAGTATATTTATATTTTTACAATAACCCATTATATACTATCTCCCTTAGCCTGAAAAGCTAGCCCAGTTAATCTATGCTATGCGCAGAAAACATAAACAAGCTGACAAGTTTGAACTGTACATAGATCGGCTTATCTGAAAATAGTCTTGCAGTGTTGAAATCAATAATCTCCTGAAATGTTGTGAATATTTAGTCTGTATGTTTATAAAATTGGATATTGTCCCTATCTGGCACCTTAGTATCGGTATTTTGCGTATGGAGCTTTATCTCCAGACATGGTGGAATGTCCAGCACCCGGGAAGATTGATGTTTTTTATTCAGTTGGGGGGAGCTAAGTCAAGGTCATTAGCAATAATAACATCATTGTTCTTATATAGCACTTACAGTGTACACAGAGTTGTATATAGACACCAGTCACTCTATGCAGAGTTTATAATCTATTATTTCTGAGTGATAAATTGACTGGCCTAACTTTACTTGAGAGAACTGAACCAGATTTAATGTTGTAACTTAGTGTATCTACGTTTTCAGAGGCCATTTTGGGTTATATAGACTGATAATTCATCTATACTGCTCCATTAGGTCACCGAAAATCACATTTTTTTTTATTATTATTATTATTATTATTATTATTATTGTTATTATCATTTATTTATAAAGGACCAACGTATTCCATAGCTAAGTACAGGGAATAGAGTAAATACATAAGACAGACATGAAATAAGTTTATATTCTTGAACAGAAGGTGTATAATCTAAGTAAAAGTGAAAAAAAATGAATTTGTAAAATTGGTACATATTTTACTGTATTAAAAGAGTGCTTATACTGGCTGAGAAAGAGAATATATAGGATTATAAATTAGACATTTTATATAATAACCCCTCTCATATAACACAATACCCTAAATTAACCCCAAGGCTAAGCAAATGTCTCTCATCCTATTCCCCACTTCCTTAACTACATACGTCCGTGTGATTTTTTATATAACCTAGTAATACATGCATTTGTCCAAAAAACAAAATTAGAATTTATTATCTCGATAAAGACAAATATGAGCTTGTAAATGTTGGTTCTTTGAGGACCTGATTGGATTTGCCTAGAAGTTCAATATACCTAGACTCCTGGTTATGTTCAGGTGAAATCAAAGGTGTATGTGCCATAAAAACTCAAAGTCAGGATTTAGATAGGAAAGTAGGAAACTGTGAAAAGAGTTTCAAATGAAAATGTTTTTAGATATTTTATGTTTGTTTTTACCTTCTCTACATGGTGATGCAGGGCAGATTTAATGACAACTGAGATCTATGTTAGTCATTTAGGACAATGGCAATGAGGACGGACAAATTTCCATTATGGCAGCTGGAACCTTCTTTTCATTGAAGGGTCTCCCCCCACCTGCAGAAGCATATTACCAGAAATAAAATAGGGCCCCATTGCAAAAATATGTATTTTTTATTTTCTAAAAGAGATGTGCACAGTATCTGACACAATTATTCAAAAGACTGTATTGGGGAATACACTGATGCTGAAGACCTAGAGCCTTATTCAATTCAAAGCACGCAACTCGCCGTATAAAGGCTGTATGTCTGTGGGTTTGCTGTGGGTTCGCACTCTGCTACAATTACGGTGCTATTCAATTGAACAAACCCGCAAGTTATGAGCCAAAATCGTAAACCATGCACTCGTATGTAGCATTTCTGAGCCTGATCATGATCAATTAAGCCTTAACTACCCATTTTGAAACAGCCAATAGTAAATGAGACCACCATCATTACGGCAGTATAAGATAGAGATTACATGTCAATCAATTAGCATTTAGAGGTACCATATGCGACTCGCAAACTGCAAAAATACAAAATAATAAAAATGAATGCTGTTCTAGTCCATGTGGGTGACCTGATATGTATTAACTCATTGATTCCCAAGATCGATATAACCCCGAATTACAACATAAAACAAAATGATTTGTGGAATTAATTCTAATATCTTTCATCGCTTTCCCCTTATTTAAAAGTGCAGTATTGATTTTTAAATTGCATGTACAGTGCTACGGACATGTCTTTAACCCCCTTGCGAGTCCTATCTGGTACCTGTAGGATTTTCTTCTACATTTGCCGTTTACAGGTGTGAAAACATTTGTGGGCTTGAGGAATGATAGCAATTGAATAGCGATTTGCGATTTTAGCGGTCATAACTCCTGCTTAGATCGGGCGTAAGTTACAGTTGGTACAACCGCAAGGATTTCAAGCCCGCAAAAAGATGCCAATTGAATAGCAAATTAGCTTACAGGCTCCATTATGGGTACCCATAACTTACAATTGTACAATTGAATGAGGCCCATAGACTCTGACGTTGCTGAGAGATGGTCTCTGATTGGCTAGTATGAGACAATGCACCACAGAGCTGTAGAGGGCAGACCCAAACAGGTACTATTTGGATTATTTAAGGCAGAAAAAACAGAGCTTAATAAAGTACATAAAAGTAAATACATAGGTATATTATATTCCCAGTGAAATCTAGAAAGGGCATATTGGACTCCTTCCATATCCTTTTAATGAACCACTGTGGTCATATTTTAAAGAACTACTCTTCAAAGTATGCAACAGTTTTATAGAATATGAAAAATATGATACATCATCTAATTTATTATATTTTAATTACAATGAGATTGCTATGCAATCTGTAATTGGCTTTACCATATCAACTTCCTTATGGACCCCCATGACACCTAACTAATTCATACACCATAAATGTTCGTAGCCCCCCAAGGCCAGCAAAAGCCAAATATAAAAAAAATGCACAGATACAAGATAACATATAGACAAAAGTCCCCATATTAGGGTCTAATAACAAAATATACTAAATAAGTATGACAAAATCTAAAAATAATATTCTCTCATACAGCCTCACATGTAGGTACAGTTTTTCACCATTGTCCAAATCCTTGTTTTTCAACTCCATTTTTGATCACCATTTTTGCTAAACAAAAGCATGGAGAAATCTTGTGGTGTTGTATTCATAGATACCACTTATTATTGGCTGTACGCCAACTGTACAAATACAAAACTAATTATAAAGTAGGCATTGTATATAAATTATCTGCTAGTAGGATCTTCCTCCAAGGAGATAAGGTGGATTTCAAGTCTAATGAACATCTCACCCTTCTCTCTAGATCTCATTTGCTTTATTCTCAATATGTGTTACTTCCTGAGGGTGTGATATTACGTGGATAAACATATACACATTTTCACCCAATCTAAAAGATATTTTAATGTGTCTAAAGCAGGGGTGGGCAAGTTCAGTCCTGGAGGGCCACACACAAGCCTGAATTTGAAGATATCCTTTCTGTGCACAGGTGATTCAATCAGGATAACTGAAGCAGTGATTGACTCACTTGTGTGCAGCAGGGATATCCTGAAATCCAGGCTTGTATGTGGCCCTCCAGGACAGAACTTGCCCACCCCTGGTCTAATGTGTTTAATAATGATGTCGCGAACATAACATTTTCAGTTCGCAAACGCGAACCGCCGTAAATGTTCGCAAACCGGCGAACCCGGCGAACCGCCATAGACTTCAATGGGCAGGCGGATTTTAAAACCCACAGGGTCTCTTTCTGGCCACAATAGTGATGGAAAAGTTGTTTTAAGGGGACTAACATCTGGACTGTGGCATGCCGGAGGGGGATCCATGTCAAAACTCCCATGGAAAATTACATAGTTGATGCAGAGTCTGGTTTTAATCCATAAAGGGCATAAATAACCTAACATTCCCCTCCATCATCATCCTCCCCTGTATCTCTTTACCCCCTCCCTCATCATCCTCCCCTGCGTCTCTTTCCCCCCTTCCTCATCACCCTCCCCTGTGTCTCATCCCCCCTCCCTCATCATCCTCCCACCTCCTTCATCATCGTCCCCTGTATCTCTTTATCCCCTCCCTCATCATCCTCCCCTGTGTCTCTTCCCCCCTTCATCATCATCCTCCCCTGTGTCTCTTTCCCCCCTCCCTCATCATCCTCCCTGTGTATCTTTTCCCCCTCCCTCATCATCCTCCCCTGTTTCTCTTTCCCCCTTCCTCATCAACCTCCCCTGTATCTCTTTACCCCCTCACTCATTATCCTCCCCTGTGTCTGTTTCCCCCCTCCCTCATCATCCTCCCCTGTGTCTCTTCCCCCTCCCTCATCATCCTCCCCCCTCCCTTGATGATAAGGGGGGGAAGAGACACAGGGATAAGTGTGAGGGGTGTTATGGTAAGGGGTGTTAGGGATAAGGGTGAGGGGGGTTAGGGTGTGGGGTGTTAGGGCTAAGTGTGAGGGGTGCTAGGGTGAGGGGTGTTAGGGATAAGTGTAAGGGGTGTTAGGATGAGGCATGTTAGGAATAAGTGTGAGGGGTGTTAGGTCTTAGGGATAAGTGTGAGAATGTTAGGGTTAGGTGTTAGGTAGATGGGTGTTATGGATAAGTGTGAGGGGTGTTAGAGTTAGGGTAAGGGGTGTTAGGGATAAGTGTGATGGGTGTTAGGGTAAGGGATGTTAGGGTTAGGTGTTAGGGTAAGGGCTGTTAGTGATAAGTGTGAGGGGGTATTAGGGTTAGGTGTTAGGGTGAGGGGTGTTAGGGATAAGTGTAGGGGGTGTTAGGGTGAGGGATGTTAGGGTTAGGTGTTAGGGATAAGTGTGAGGGGTGTTAGGGTTAGGGTAAGGGGTGTTAGGGATAAGTGTGAGGGGTGTTAGGGTTAGGTGTTAGGGTGAGGAGTGTTAGGGATAAAGGTGATGGGTGTTAGTGTAAGGGATGTTAGGGTTAGGTGTTAGGGTAAGGGGTGTTAGGGATAAGTGTGAGGGGGTATTAGGTTTAGGTGTTAGGGTGAGGGGTGGTAAGGATAAGTGTAAGGGGTGTTAGGGTGAGGCATGTTAGGAATAAGTGTGAGGGGTGTTAGGTCTTAGGGATAAGTGTGAGGGGTGTTAGGGTTAGGTGTTAGGTTGATGGGTGTTATGGATAAGTGTGAGGGGTGTTAGGGTTGGGTGCTAAGGTGAGGGGAGGATGATGATAAGGGGGGGAAGAGACACAGGGGTGTCCTTGCAGCAGAGATCAAAAGAGTCCTTCAGGACTGTATTGCACTGTGTGTACAGTAGCCTAGCTATTGTTTTCCCTATTTGTGCAGTATCACCTACACTCAGCCTCCTCTCAGTAAAACTGCAAGTTAGTTATGATTCCAAAATGGCTGCTGCCCATGAGGTTAAAGGGTCTGGAAGGCAGGGTATGATGCTGATTGGCTGGAATGTGTCTGCTGACTGTGAGTTGCAGGGTCAAAGTTTGCTCAATGATAAAGTATAGGGGGCGGATCGAACATTGCATATGTTCGCAGTTCGCCGAGAACTCGAACATGATATGTTCGCTAGGAACAGTCCGCCGGTGAACTATTTGCGGCATCTCTAGTGTTTAACTATTCAGCAAATCTTTAGCTAGAAAATAAAATATAAAAACACAGTTTACCAAATTATTGGCTGCTACAGTTACCATCCACAACCCTTGCATCTCCAAAGCAACTATGCTCCAGGTTACCCCACCTGCCTAATTATTATTATCTCAATTGAAATGCCTGTTTTCATTTCAGCAGTGCTCAGGACAATAGGAGAGGTGGGAGGGAGAACAGCAACAGTCACTTATTGCAGTAAACTGTATTTTTAATTGTTATTTCTGGATAAATCTTTGCTTTGCTGCATTTGCATGTGTATTTTTTTATGTTAACTAATGGTAAACTAAAATAAGGTAAATATATTTATTTAATTTATTTTATGTAAATACATTTAACATGAAGAGTCCTTAAACTGGCCCTTTAAGACCAGTGGTCCAAAGCTAGCATGCATTATGAAAATGACCACTGCACTGAGTATATGAGTTTTCAGTAATACCAAAGGATCTTCTTCAGACAGTAACTCCCTCATAGTCAACCCTATGTACCGTATATACTTTCCAGCCTTATCACCACCTGAAATTATTGACTGTAATTTACCTACAAACAATATATATTAAATTGTCACTGATGTCCAATATGCCCTTTAGAAGAAATACAACTGATAATGGAGAAAGTTTTTTTTAAATATTTAAAAAATAAGTTAACTTTTATTATTATTAACTTTTATTTGTAACGCGCCCGCATATTCCGCAGCACTATACAGGGGATAATAAGAAGGAAAAATACAATATTTAAAAGCTGCAAAAAAACAAAAAAATAAGTACTGCCCTGTTTTGTAAAAATAGCCTTTAATTAATCACCTATTACATGTAATACTGAATCCCGTCATTAATGACTATAAAAGGTCACCTAGTGTTTATTTTTTAATTCTTCCTAATTCTCTTATTGGTTCACGTTTTTTAGAAGAACATAATGCAATTATGGATCTTTACTTCACTTTCTTCACATCTTGACTATATGAGTTGTGTTCCCTTTGTTTTTCTTAGACAATGTGTTGGGCTATTCTTGGCTTGTCCAATGTCAATAGTCACCTGCAATCCAAACCAATGGTTTGTGATGTAGCCAAAAAGCTTGGCTACAGTAGCTATGGTATGTGTCAAAGTTTAGTTCACTTCACCCGATTTTTCATTTAATTTTATTAACAACTTTGTAAATAAACCCATTGTTTCCCTCCATAAATTTAGTGCACATGAATTATATTTGATGTAAGACATTTCAATAAGACTATACAATGCTTGATTAATGACACACCTTAAGTGCTGAAATCCATTTTGAAAAGTATTGCACTTTGAATTAATTAGACGAGCATATCAATATATCTCTCCCATGGAAGTAAACATATTACTTTGGCTAAAAGAACTGTTTAATTAAAAAAAAAAAAAAAATAGATAAAAATATGAATGAATAAAATGTATTGCTCTACAGAAAGAAAAATAAGCCAGGAAGAAAATAAAAATCAATTTTTACATATTTGATTTTATATTTCATGGGTCAGTAACTTTCTGATTTTTTTTTATTATCTATGTAAGGATGACTTTTCTAACATTATGTTTTTAAATTTGACAAGGTCAAAGAAGCTAAAAAAAGAGAAGGGTCATGAAAAGGGGAAAATAACAGAACTACAGTGAAATGGCTCTCTGTTGGCCTTTGTATCGATTCAGAGTGTGTCAAAAGGGTCTTTTGTCGTGCCCCTACCAAAGCATACTAATTTGCTAGATCAAGTCTGTCAGAATATCGACTAGAAGTAAAGAACTACAGTGGCAGCTTTTGTGTTTTATACAGCAGGGAGCCTGTGTGTGAAACAGGATTATCAGGGGGTCATGAAGGGAGTCAAGGGATGTCCATCACTTCCCTTCTGGAAAAAGCAGTGGGGCAGTGTCTGTATGTGATTAAGCTGTAGAAGACAGCAGGCATGGCAGTGAACAAATCAGAAACACACACATTCAAATCAGTACCTCTGCTGTTAACCACATAGTTCCACTGAGATATCCAACGACAGGCTAAACAAATATCCGAACAGTTGCTTAAATCCTAAAAATTGAATTTTCGACCTAGGCTAAACACATACAAATGCACCATTTAAATTGGATTTTTTAAATCAGATCTACACCTGCTTCCTTTACTTTTTAATCTAATGACTGAGTAATAATATAAAGATATTGCTCTGCTTTTTTACAGAATACGTTCTGTATTAACAATGCATATGAGAAACATACATGTACATCTTGCCCAAGTCTCGTCACTCAAGACAGATATAGACTTGACATTGGTTCCATTGTATTTCCCATGCCTGGAATTCACAAACAAAAACCCCTAAAAAATTAACTGCCAAAAATGTTTTAAAATATATTAATTTAATTTGCTTACCTGTTTGAATTATATAATATATTTTGTTATAGAATTACTGCATGTATCAGGTCAATAAGCTTCTTTTACATGTACAGTAATTAATTTTAGCATTAATGCTATATATTCTTATCAATTCATAATAATTATTAAGATTGTATTAGTATTATTAATAATAATAGTAATAATAATAATAATAATAATAATAATTATGATTTTATTAATATTTATATTATTCATATTTTTTAAACAGGAACAATTAAATAACTTAAAATTTATATAACCTGATTTAAAAACAGAACATACAAAATAGACAAAGCAAGTTACTGTGACCAGTTTATATAGTGTCCATATACCATTATGTTTTCAGTTTCTAATAACGACAACAAATGTAATTATCACATACATATCTAGAGCACAAAATATTACAATATTCCCAATAAGTTGGATATCATAGTGGACCTTCTATAATCCTCCTATATAGGTTTTCTCCCTAATCACAAATCTATTCCACTATTCCATGTGAACTACTGATGAAATGTTGGCTCCTTATAAATAAAGAGTAATCACATATAATAGTTTTCAAACTGCGAGACGTCGTCACGCCACAGGCGCTCATCGCTTGCAAGCCTTGCAAAGAGAGGCGAGCCATTAAACCGTAGCACTTAGACAATGAGCGGCGAAGGCGCTCGTAGCTGCGAGCCGTTAAACCGTAGCACTTAGCTGATGCAAGCCTCGCAAAGCGAGGCGAGCCGTTAACGTGTAGGACTTAGCCGATGAGCACCAAAGTCGCTCATCGCTGTGAGCCTCGCAAAGCGAGGCAAGCCATTAAGACATAGCAGTTCTGCGCGAGTCTTGCGAAGCGAGGCGAGCCATTAAACCGTAGCACTTAGCTGATGCAAGCCTCGCAAAGCGAGCCATTATGCGGGACTAAGAAAATAAAAAATACGAGACGCAGGACTTAGAAAAAAAAAGATACTAGACACAAAAATTTACAAGATTAGCAGCCGAACAAAAAAAACGAAAAACACACTAAATACACCACAAAAAATGGGGCAGCATGGGGCAACAGCCAGGACGTCTTGGAGTGGTGTGCAACACAATTTTAACTCAATTTAGATGATTTTCGCCACTCGAAAATCGTCTAAAAGAGGAAAAAATGGCCACACAAAAAAATTAAAACGAGGCTACACGACCCCGGACCACGCAAAACACTGCCAAACGCGTAACGCTTTACACATCACAGTACAACCTAAATTATACACTATTACAAAGGACGGAAAATGCTCACAAGACGCGTAACACATTAATAACATTACGACTATACAATGCCGCTTTACACAATAAACGAACGGCTTTACCTCGCGCACGCAGCATATTTAGAATGCACAGTTCAGACATTCATTGCACTTTATAAGCAGGGCACCAACACTCACAATGTATATTCTATGCAGACGCAAAATACAAACAGATTATTAGCGCATCAGCCTATTGCTCGCTGCATATATCAATTATAAATAATTAAAGTATATTAATTTATTGAATAAATCATTAATTCTTAATTAATTAATTGAATAAATCATTAATTATTACTTAACTACATATACATAGAAATATATATCTCTCTCAGAGGACCAAAAGTACACGACAGGAGAGGCTCTCAATGAGCGCCGAAAGTGCTCATTCAAGGCATGCGATGAGCGCCGAAGGTGCTCAGCGCAAGCCTTGCAATGAGCGCCAATGGTCCTCACAGTACAAAACGGTTTCAATTATGTTTCAAACAGCATTCCCATGGCTTCAAATTTTATTGCCCTGTCATTTTTGACGGGCAAGTCGCTAGTAATAATAATAATTATCACATATGCAATATTATTATATGAATTTATTATGCTAACAAGTTGATTTGATCTTCATTAAATCGTGCATTACTAAGTATATCTATTAATGTTAATATGAGCATGATATGTCCATGGGCGTAGGAACTGGTGGAGATGGGGAGGGGACATATCCCCCCCAGTTTTTCTATGTTTGCATGTATGTATATATAAGCTATTTTACGGCCTGTGTAAACAATGAGCTGTATCCCCCCAGAATTATTCTGGCTCCTCCACCTCTGGATATGTCCATTTTCTTTGATATACACTGTCATTTCTCAATGGCTTCATTGGTGTCATTCTTTTTTTATCTAATTTCACATATGTTTAACATTCCTCACATTTTGTCATATTACTACACTTTATCTATAAAGTACTAGAATTGTTCTAACTTGTAACAGTAACAAAAGTAATGATGCTTATCCAAAGGAAAGCAAACTCCAAGCTCCTATTGAGTTTTAGCTGTTAAATACCCCAGATTCGTAAACTATGGCATCATATTCCAAAAATAGAAAATGAGTATTGTTGTGTCATATCATTGATAGTAAGCACAATACTCAAAGTATTCAGACAGAGGGATATTTAAAAGTGTAGGGATGTTATGCACTCACACATTTGCAAGAGTACATGGAACACATAGTGTATATTAATTCTGGTAGATCAAACAAAAAAATGAAAAAAGTGATGTCCCTTATTGTGTTTGATTAGCCCCAAAAATCATTCTTTCCAAAATAAAAGTTTAGCTTAATAAACAGTAAATAGGGGGGTGAGAGAGTCAACGTTGATAGATATTTCAATGGATATGGTATTTTAGGCACATTTATAGGCACAAAATGCTCATAAATAGTTATATATGTGTGATACAGACAGATGCAGAAATTATATTTCCCCAGCATGATAATATCATTAAAAATCTTTATTATCGTAAGTTTTCAGACAAATTTCTGATTGTACTCCATGCACATGTCACCTCAAAGTTGGGAGATTCCAATCTCTCTCTTTTTGTTGGAGTTTGAAATATTGAAACATTTCATTGAGATTTATAAGATAATATGTAAAATAATAGGCAAGTAAAATATTGGCACTAATTAATTGGAAACTTTCAAATCCAGTGGAAGCTTGCTGGCAAATGTCGATGCATCATGTTTTATGACTGAGATTTAAAAAAACAACCTGTGTTGTTGATGTTGTTTATGAATTATAGAGAATGACCACAAGAAAACTATACACATACTAGGATTTTAACATTTGCAGAAAAAAGGAGTTCTTGCACATAATACAGAATATATGAAACTAAAACATATCATCATGTGACTTCAAAATAAACATTAACAGATATCTCTGGGTGTATAACTATTGGTGATTATCAATTTTGAACATTGCAAAGAATGCAAAATGATAACAATCATCAATTGCAAGACTAAACTACTAGCAGTAATTTTAAAAATGTAAATATTTCCTAAAATAAATATACAAACAATCCTAAGCATTCTAAACATGAATACAATCAGTCGTGGGGCTGATCACCGTGAGTCACGGGAGGTGGCTATATATACATATGTTATTATATAGTTGTTGGCTTCCTTCTTTTATATATTCTTCTGTATTCATGAACGCCACTTCAGCTCCTCTGTCTTCTTATTTTTAGATGTTTTTGCTTGTATTAGGCTTGATTATTATTATTATTATTGTCCTTAATTTGGCGAGTGCCAACCTAGGGACCTATCCTATTGCCCAATTGTAAATTTATACACACTTAAAACTAACCTTAAATTGCCATATTCCATTAGCTATTCGCAATCTGATTACGAGTTACCTGTCCACAATCACTATGGGCCAGCCAAAGACATAAAACTGGCCTTAGAACTACATTGGTTTTAGCACAGCTCGAATATTACGAGCTCTAAATAAGTAAAGATACACAAAACCAAAATTCTGTTAGATCTGTAGCTCTAGATTGCAAATAAAGTCTGACCCGCAACTGAAAAAAGTATCACGTTTCTGTCAAAAATATTACAAGTACTAAATAGGACTTGCCAGGGCTTTTTCAAACACTTATTAAAGCTGTAACAGCAATTAAACACACAATACTGTACTTTAAAAGCACAGGAAGGCATGGAAACACATTAGAATGAATTGCACAGCAGTCTCCAACCCACAAAAACGCAACTAAAATTATTTTTTTTAAATGTTATTTTTTAGCAATATAGATCCTGGGATTCAAGGGGTAAAATCATATCATGAAACCCACATGGACTAAAACAGATAATCTAATGCATTTATAGGTTGCTAGAGTGCTTGATTGCAAGCCCAATCTGCAAATATTACTTATTAAGTACCTACTCACTAATTAATTATAAGCCTCTGATTGCAGATTACGTGTAACTTCTATGTTTTACTGACGTCATGATGACAGACTCATTCAATAGAAGCATTATGCATATTAAGGCTAAAGACAATAAACTTTTTTTAAACTGATGCTTTTTAATGAGGCTTCAAAGGATTTGAAGAAGGGGGATAGTGTAGTGGAGTAAGGCAAGGGGAAGCACGAGAAATTTCCTCAAGGTGGGAGTGGGAGGGGGTGATAAAGGAGGTGGATAGAAGAAGGTCATTAGCAGGGGAGTATTTTGAGACAAGAGCAGAGATATGAGGATGCATTGTAGTTGAGGGCTTTATACGTTAGAGTCATGGTTTTAAATTGTATTCTGGAGGCTATGGGAAGCCAGTGGAGTGACTGACAGAGAGGAGCTGCAGCAAATCTAGCGGATGCGTTCAATATGGAGTGGAGATAGACAAGTGATGTGGAGGCCAGGAAGAAGAGAGTTGCACTAGTCAAGGTGAGATATGATGAGAGAGTGAATTAGAATTTTGGTTGTGTCTGGTGAGAGAAAGGGGTATATTTTGGAGATTTAGGTGAAAATTACAGGATTGTGTAATTGATTGCATGTGATGAATGAAAAAGAGGGCAGGATGCAGAAGGAACCCAAGACAATGGGTCTGGGAGGTGTGAGTGATGATGGCATTGTCAACAGTGAGAGATATGTGAGGAGTGGAAGCTATGAAAGAGGGTGGGAAGATTAGGAGTTCAGTCTCTATCATTTACATAGAGATGATACTGAAAAACAAAAATTTTTATTTGGGTACCAAGGGAGGATTTATAGATGGAGAAAAGGAGGGGGCCTAGGACTGCACCTTGGTGTAAGCCAACAGTCACAGGGCGCGGCAAAGAAGAGGAGCTAGAGAAGGAGACACTAAATGTTCAGTGTTCTAGATGAGATGTGACCCATGAGAGAGCAGTGTCACAGATGCCAAGATCGTGGATAATTTAGATAAGAAGAGGGTGGTCAACTTTGTCAAAAACAGCAGAGAGATCCAGGAGAATTAGAATAGAGCAATGGCCCTTTAACTTGGCAGTGAGCAGGTCGTTAGCGACTTTTGTAAGAACTGACTCTGTTGAGTGTTGGAGCTGGAAGCCAGATTGGAATGGGTCAAGGAGGGAGTTTGAGAAAATAAATTGGGCAAGGCAATTGTAAATGATTTGATGAAGCAGTTTAGAAACCAAGGAAAGTAAAGCAGTAGGGTGAAAGATGCAAAAGCTGGGTCAGATGAGGGTTTCTTAAGAATGGGTGTAATTATGGTGTGTTAAAAGTGATGGTAACTTGCTAGTGCTTAGAGAAAGTTTGACAAGATGTGTGAGAGCTGGGATAAATGTGGTAGAATTGGGAGGGGTCAGCTGTGATTGAATAGGATCATGTGGACAATTTGTATTCATAGCCAACAAGCTTATTCGTAGCCAACCTTTCTGAGGATGAAATAGTTTGTCTATGTTTTCTTTATATATTTAAATATAACTTTTAGTGCTTACGAAAAACTGATCATTATGGTGCTGGGGAAAAGCAAATTTGTTTTCATGACAATATAATTTAGCTCTCTGTGGATAAAATGCATACAAACAACAAGGGATACTTAAACATACAGAACACAGTATTGTCCATTTGGGGTAAGTTTCCTTTCTGAATAGATTATTATGTATTTAAATTATGTACCACTATGTCCTGATCATATATACCAGTACCATCATATTTCCCAGTTCCATTCACCATCAGGACTGAAGCAGTAACTTCTGCATGGGCTCAGCCAATGACAATTGGCCTCATACTCATGGGCGTAGGAGCCAAAGACAATCTGTGTGTGTGTGTGTGTGTGGGGAGGATGTACTGCATATAGTATAAAAAATATGAGGCAGATCCCCCTCGTCCCTCCCAGGTTCCTACACCGATGCTCATACCATCTACCTGAGCAGAAATACTGACCAACTGACATATTTCCTAGTTCCAATCATCATAAGGACTGAAGCAGTCCCTTCTGAAGACACTTGTCCTCATACCATTCACCTGAGCAGAAGCACTGACCAATTGACATATTTCACATTCACTTAAATTATTTTACCTCTAGACCTAGAGTCTCACACACCACCACTTTTCTGCCTCTGAACTCTAACATAAAATAAACATATAAAACATGTATACAGTGATATAAAACAAAACTTTATAACAAAATGTTGTTTTAATCTAGAATTTAGTAAATAGTATAGCTATGATATCACCTTGCCTCTTCCAACTGATATACAGTAAATTCAATACAGCATTATTCATTGTTGTCTTAGCAATTCACTAGTAAAGTAGGTCTAGTTGTTGGTCTATATTGGTTAATGGTCATCTAATAATCAAAACTTTTCTGTGAAAAAAACAAAATAGTTTTCTTTTAGACAAAATTTCCTTATTTAATAAAAAAAAAATATTGAGTCATGGATGCATTAAAATACAGCCAAAAGTTTTCCCTGTGCAACAGTTGAATTTCAGATATGTTAGCAGCATAATTTATGCTGTTATAAATCAATAAAAATTGCAGATTTGTGCTAATTAAAAATATACATTGTGTACATCTTAAAGCATGAAATCTTCAAATACCACTGTTCATTAAAGAAACAATTATAAACTTCACATGAGGTTGGCAGGATCAGATTTAAAATCTACAACTTTATATACGCTAACAAAATATATTATTAATAAATAATGTATCCTAAGATATCAATAATAATAAAAAAAATAAGTGAAAAACTTTTTTTTTTCCGAGACTGCTTAATTAACATTAAACAAATGCTTTATTGCTCTATGTTGTTACATATTTTTCTTGAAAATCAGCTTTTTTTCATTTTCTTGAATGTATGCTGAGAAACCACACAACTGAAACATAAACAAAATTAACTTGGTAAAATATCTAATTTGTTTTAGGATAACAAATTCCTTATCAGTTGCACTGTTTATATTTGTTCTGTGACTACAATATCACAGGGCTATTGCCTTAAATCTCAGGTCTGGATAACATGTACAAATGTTATTTCGGATGTTTGGATGCTGACAGATTTTTTGGCTCAGCTGTCTCTGGAATTGCTTGGTAACCTTTGCACTTATTTACCAAGTTACTAAAGAATGTATCCAGGGCTTTGTGGGCTGTAGCGCATGTCAATATACGTAAGGGATGGATCTCAATAATGCCTCTGTAAGTTAGATTTTGTAACTTGTATTGTTAGGCATTATGCAATAAGAACTTTGCATTAATAGATTATTATTATTATTAGTATTATTGTTTATTTGTAATGCGTCAACATATTCTGTAGCGATATACAAGGGCTAAATTCAAGGCAAAAAACAATAGCAATATCAAAGGCATATCTAAGTTTGCTGGATTATGAATGCATCTGATAGAGGAGAATCATAAGTGCATTAAAAAAAAAAAATTGCATGAAAAAATACCAAAATAAACATTTAAACACTTACCTTGAAGTTAGCAAAATGTCTTGTAATTTCTGACAGTTGCAAATTAGGACTAATACCCTCTTCAAACCCGGGCTAAATTAGCATAAAATTCAAAAATAGTTTTGGCCTATCGGGAGTAAGCAGAGGCTGGAACATTTGTATCACAACCTGGGGTTGCTGTCTGTACTGCAAAGCAGCCTGGGATTTGTAGTCTGGCACATGTTAGAAAGTGCTATGTATTTTCATATAAGAGCATATATGTGCAGCATATTCACGCTAGATTACAACCTTGCAGGCTGTCTGTTACCTGCATCAACTGCTGCTGGTGTTTTTTCCATCTTTCTGTCTCCTTGTGGGAAATTTCAACTGTGATTCCACCAACCATGTGACTGGCAGAACTTCCTTTGGAGGTCACAACCTGTGCCTAGCTTCTTTGCGGGTACAATGCTATGTAAGCTTCCTAGGGGTGTGCAAATCCAGATATTCAACTTTTTTTTTCAATAAGTTTTATTAATTTGCAAAGGTGCGAACATACAAATGGTGGAACAAAATACAATAAAGTCTCCAATGAAAAGTAAATACAAACGAAAAGTGATTGAGACAATCAGAAACCTATTTAAACTGCAAAAATATATCTAAAGTGTATATTGCCGAGGGATTCAAGACCTACCTCCCTCCGTAGACCTCGAGAAGATCCCCAGCCAGCCAGGTCAAGTTCAAGTTGGAAAACAGTAAGTTTTTTATGGGATGAGAATACTGTGTGAGGAAGCCAACCTTGAGTTCAAAATTGTATTGAAAAGGGGTAGGCAGTCTTCTAGAGTGTGGGAGAGTCGCTCATTAATTAGAATATAAGTTAATTTGAAGATAACCATTTGTAATTGAAGGGAACAGGATTTCCACTGCCAATAATACTTTAAGAGGGTAACATTAAAAATTGCATCAACTTGTTTTGATGCAGGCATAATGAAGGGACGCGATGGCCTAGTTAGCCAACTTCGGCCGTTGGATTAATTTGTTGGGCAAATATGTCAGAGGCAAGCGAAAATACTTCTTGCCACAGTAATCTAACTTTAGGGCAGTCCCACCACGTATGGAGGAAGGGGCCTACGCTCCCACATTCTCTGAAGCAGTCCGGGTTTGGTGTTAATTTCAATTTATAAAGTTTGCTTGGAGTATTGTATGTCTTGTGGAGAACTTTAATGAAAGTTTCCAAGATACTACTATTTAGGGAGCCTTTAGTCAAGTTTAACAAGGAGGACTCCCAGGTATCTTGTGTCCAATTATAGTTCAGGTCCCTCTCCCAATTTTGCATGTAAGTCAATTTAGTCTGATTTTGGTCAGTATTGATTGAGTCATAATAGGCTAATAACACTTTTCATGAGAGGGGTTTTGTTACATAGTTTCACTAGCCAAGATGACTGGGGTGTACCAAGTGAGAGGTCCTGCATCTAAATAATGTGTCTAAGGCTACGATACGTGAAAAGTTCTCGTGGTGTGACTTGGTAGCAAGTATGTAGTTGATTGAACTTGAGAAGCTGATCGTCTTTGAACCAGGAACCTGCACGTAGGAGGCCCGAGGCTCTCCACCAGTTAGGAGAGAGGGGGAATTTGAATTGCAAGTTGTGGATGAGCGATTAATGGAGTGAGTGTGGAGGACTTAGGGGTAATGCCTCGGGTTTGTCTAGCCCATTGCCAAATTGTAAGTGATTGTTTTATAAAGGGATTTGGGCATACCCCAGGAGTTTTGCAGGGGTGGTGAAGCCAAAATAAAGTGTCCCAGTAAGGATGCATTTGGAAGCTTTCTGTAAAAAGCCATAAAGGTTGGTGTGTTATAGAGTGAGCCCGAGGGCTGAAGGAAATTTGTGCTGCTTTAAAGTAAAACTTAAAGTTAGGACATGATAAGCCTCCCTTTTGTGCTTGAACATTGTGATTTTGGATATACAATGAGATTTGTTACGCCATATAAAATTGAAAGTCAGACGTTAAAATCTCTCTAGTTCAGAAAAGTTGATTGCAATGGGCAGGGTGCAAAATAGTAGCATCCAAGCTGATGGCTGTCACCTTTTATCAGCATCAATGTCAATCTCTTGCCCTCTGCTTCACCAGCAGCAAGTATTTTTCTCCATAGTTATTGCTCCTTATTTAGATTATTTTCTTCTTTTCTTTATGGACCTTTTTTCGAGGGCTTTGAATCTTTCAGTTATCTGTTCTGCTAAACAACATGATAAACACTAGCTATCATTATTATTATTATTATTATTAATGTTGATTCATTTTGCAAAAGGCTTGTCATGACACCCTTTATTTATCAAATATAATCATCTATCTATCTATCTATCTATCTATCTATCTATCTATCTATCTATCTATCTATCTACCTAACTATCTATCTATAATACAAAGTATGCTACGTTGTCATGGTGAAGGGGATGGTGTACCTCACTGAAGCTGTGAGCTATACCATGTAGGGTCACCCAAGATGGGCAGGTTATAGCAGAGAGGTCAGATAAATTGCGACCCAGAGGAGAAGGAACTGGAAACCCACTCCAGTATCTTTGCCAAGAAAACTGTGATGTAGTCATTTCTGGCATCTGCACCGACTTTGATTTTCTACAAAACATAACAAACCTGCAACCTCACAACTCTTCCCGTCAAAAATAATCTCCTCCTGTTGACGACCATAGACCACAGAGGCTACAAGTCAAAAAATAAATGTAAACACTCAAAAATTATGGTGAAAATGAAAGGCCCAATTCAAAGGGCCACTCTTAGGCAGCTACATAGCTCACACAGGTAGAGAACGGCCATCACATATAATAGTTGTCAAACTGCGAGACGTTTTCACACTTTGCGAGGTGCGTACGACAAAGGCGCTCATCTCTGTGAGCCTCGTGAAGAGAGGAGAGCCGTTGAACCGTAGCACTTAGCCCATGCCAGCCTCGCAAAGCGAGGCAAGCCGTTAAAATACGAGATGCGGGACTTAAAACAAACAAAAAAGATACGGGACGCGGGACTTAGAAAAAAAACGATACGAGATGCGGCTGAACAGAAAACACGAAGAACACACTAAATACACCCAAACAAATTCCAAAAAACATCACAGACAGCATGGGGCAACAGCCAGGACGTCTGTAAGTGAGGTGGAACGCAAATTTAAATAGATTTAGACGTTTTTCGACACTTGGAAATTACCTAAGCGAGGAAAAAAATGTCAGCCGAAAAAAAATTAAAATGAGGCTAGACGCTCCCCCGACCGCGCAAGACACTGCTAAACGCGTAGCACTTTACACATCACACTACGAACTACAAGATACAAGATACACTATTACAAAAGCCGGAAAATGCTCACGGACCGCGAAAACCAATGCAAACTGCGTACCACTTAACACATCAAACTACGACCTACAATATACACTATTACAAAAGCCGGAAAATGCTCACGAGACGCGTAACACATTAATAACATTACGACTATACAATGCAGCTTTACACAATAAACCAACGGCTTTACCTCGCGCACGCAGCCTCTTTACAATGCACACTTTAAACATTCATTACACTTTATAAGCAGGGCACTAACACTCAAAATGGATATTCTATGCAGACGCAAAATACAAACAGATTGTTAGCTTTTCAGCCAATTGCTCGCTGCATATATCAATTACAAAGAATTAAACTATATTAATTTATTTAATAAATCATTAATTATTACTTAACTACATATACAAAGAAATAGATATCTCTCACAGAGGACCAAAAGTACACGACAGGAAAGGCTCGCAATGAGCGACGAAGGTCCTCACAGTACAAAACGGTTTCAATTATGTCTCAAACAGCATTCCCATGGCTTCAAATTTTATTGCCCCGTCATTTTTGCCGTTAAACCGTAGCACTTTGGCAATAAGCGCCGCAGGCGCTCATTGCAGGCGAGCCTCGAGTAGCGAGGCGAGCTGTTAAACCCTAGCAAAAAAATACGGCTGTAACTCGCAAACATGAAAAAAAAGACAAACACAATAAATCCACACAGCACATACATGAAAAGCTTACCGACAACAAGAGGGAGCATCCACGACCTCAAAAAACAAAGTTACACCTTCATTTAGCTCAAAATAAAAGAGTTTAGACACAAAAATTCTACAAGCGACAGAAAAAATGGCGGCCGAACAAAACGAAAACGAGGCTACAGCACTATAACCATGGAAAACACGTAAGGATAATCCGCTAAGACACATACCACACATTACCCGCCATTAAACGACGTACGGATGATCCGCTAAGACGCATACCACACATTATCTGCCATTTTACGATAATGCGGAAGTACACAGCTACGTTAACGGTTTCTGATCGTGCACGCACACTATTACCCTGCACACGTTCAGCACTCTTACACAGCACCTCCACACCACTAATGCTGCAGCAACATCAAAACAGATTCCCAGCTTTTCAACACAATGCATAAAAATAGGTAAACTATATTTATTTATTAATTTGAATTCTATATTTCAGTAGTACACACAAAACAACATTAGCTACCTTACAATTCCATATGTATATTAATAACTAACCAACTTTCCAAACATACACATCTCATTGCCGTCATTTTTTGACGGGCAATACGCTAGTGTATTTATAAAGGGCTAATTTTTTTTCAACTCACTAATGAAAAATGAGGTTAGGTCCTAGCTAGTGACAGCTTGCAGTCTAGAATTTAAAGTGTTAAAAATTTACTAAGTTTCTCAAGTGCATCTCACCTTATCTCCTGATTTACTATGGCCCCTATTAAATTCCAAGTGGCCGTGGTACAGCCCGTATGTCTGCGGGGTTGAAATTTGTCGGAGTTACAGAGCAATTAAATTGAAAAAGGCCGCAACCAACGGGCCGGAGCCACAAGACCGTAAACACTTCCTGTGACCGCAAGCTTTTAGGGGGCTGGAATAGATGCAGCCCGCATTTCCAATTCAAACTCATAATCACTTAGTGCAACGCAGGCCTCAGAGCCAATAGAAAGCGGGAACCACAATTAACGCTGCAGAAAGGGGATTTAAAGGGTGCGCAAACCGTAAAATCATTGACTATGCTGTAGCTGAGCAAGTGAACACACAGGTCTAGGCGTTGGTGGGTTTCTGAGCTTTGGAGAGAGAGAGCGAGAGAGAGAGAAGGATCTTTTTTGAGTTGTTTTACTATTTTGACCTCTAAGTTATATTAACCCTTAATTTACAACACACTTAATTACTGACATAACATAATTCACACATAGATTAATACCTACACATAGCTATACATAGCAGTAGGCACAGCACAACTACACCCCCCATCACCCCCAGCTACCCCATCCCCCCCATACAATTACTATAATACACATAATACACACATTCTTGTTTTACCTCATACACATATGTTATATATTATTTTGATTTATCCTTAGATTTATTTCATAAATTCCAGGAGGGTAGAGGAGGGGAGGAGGAAAGTGAGGAGAGAGAGAGGAGGAGAGAGAAGGAAACAACGGAGGAGAGTGAGGAGAGGAAGAGAGTGAGGAGAGGACAAGAGTGAGGAGGGGAGGAGAGTGAGGAGAGAAGGAGAATGAGGAGAGGAGAAGAGTGAGGAGACGATGAGAGAATTAGAGGTAGAGGTATGGAGAAAGGGAGAGCCAGGTCAGGGAGGGGAGGTACAGGTGTAGGAGAGCAGAAGGGGGGAGTGATGTGCCCCCAGATGTAGGCACACAAGGAGTAGGAGCACAAGGGAGAGAACAGGGAGGCCATGAAGGGCAAGAGGTTATGCCAAAGTACAGGCCCCCCAATTATAGCACAGATGAGATGCACAACCTCCTCAGGGAAATCCGTGCCCACTCGAGCAGCATACATGACGGGAAAAAGTCCTGGAGTGAGATAGCAACAGCTGTTGCTGCATTAGGGGTTGCAAACAGGGGTGTCACGTCTGTCAAACACCGGTATGACGACAGGCGGCTGAAGGTGAAGAAGAAGATGGCAGAGAAGGCAAGAGCAACACGTGCAACCGGTGGTGTCCCACCAGCCAACATCAGCTACTATGGATACTATGGATGGGAGCAGATCCTGAAGGAGTGGATTGAGCCATCGGCAGTAGTGGGCCTTCCAGGACAGGTGGACACCGGTGTGCCGAGAACCATGCAATGTGAGTATCAAATATATACATAAAACTATTTTTTAGAAATAGAAAACAGAAAATTGGCATGTGCGTATGTATTCACCCCCTTTGTTATGAAGCCCATAAAAAGCTCTTAATTACCCTCAGAAGTCACATAATTAGGGAATGATGTCCACCTGTATTCAATCTAAGTGTCACATTATCTGTCATTACATACACACACCTGTTTTGAAAGGCCCCAGAGGCTGCAACACCTAAACAAGAGGCACCATTAACCAAACACCGCCATGAAGACCAAGGAACTCTCCAAACAAGTAAGGAACAATGTTGTTGAGAAGTACAAGTAAGGGTTAGGTTATAAAAAATATCCAAATCTTTGATGATCCCCAGGAGCACCATCAAATCTATTATAACCAAATGGAAAGAACATTGCACAACAGCAAACCTGCCAAGAGACGGCCACCCACCAAAACTCATGGACCCGGCAAGGAGGGCATTAACCAGAGAGGCCGCATTTGCGGAGGTGGAGGCTCTACACCGCCTCACTCCCAGGACAAATAAACCACAGAAAATCATGACTTTGCAAAAAAAAACACTCTGCGGGCCTTAGAAAAAAAAAATAGGACCCGCAGGACTTAGAAAAAAACACTCACGAGTAAAGAGGAAATACAGACTTACACAAAAGAAAATATGACCCGCGGGAGGGGGACGCATTTGCAGAGGTGGAGGCTCTACGCCGCCTCACTCCCAGGACAAATAAACCCCAGAAAAGCATGGTTTTTGCAACAAAAAAACACTCCGCGGGCCTTAGAAAAAAAAAACGATGTAACTTAATGGACGAAACGCGTACAGCAAAAAACACAAAAAACAATGAAAATTTAAAATAAAAAATTACAAAAACATCACACACAGCACAAGGGGACAGCCAGGACCTCCTGGGGGTGAGGTTGCACGCAAATTAAAGTCGATTTTTGCCAGTTTCGTCACTTGAATATCGGCTAAGCGAGAAAAAAAATGGTGGCTGAAAAAAATAAAAACAAGGCTCAACGACCCCAAAGCGCATAAAACACTGACAAGGATGTACGACTTATAATTACGAGCCATGGAACTTAGAAAAAAATAATACGAGGTCGCAAAAATACGGGGTTAACGGACAAAATGCGTACATTCGAAAAAAAACACAAAACAATACAAAATACAAAAAAAAAAAAAAAATACACAGAGCCATGACATCTGCCAGTAAGGTTGCACGCTAATTAAAGTCTAATTTAACGAGTTTATATCATTTAAAATCGCCTAAGCGAGGAAAAAAATGGCGGCTGAAAAAATCTAAATGCACAGCTGGGACACTGATGACACTTTCTCCTCACAGCAGCAACAGGCCAACTGTACATTGTATGCTGCAGGAAAATAAAAATAGATACCTAGCTCTTCAGGCATTGCCATGACTTAAAATTGAGCAGCTCGCTATGAGCGCCAAATGCGCTCATTGCTAGCCACGCTATGAGCGCCGAAGGCACTCAGCGCGAGGCTCGCAATGAACGCCGAAGGTCATCATAGTATAAAAAGCTTTACATTGTGTGTCAAACAGCATTGCCATGGCTTAAAATTGAGCGGCTCGCAATGAGCGCCGATGGAGCTCATTGCGAGCCACGCGATGAGCGCCGAAGGTGCTCAGCGCGAGGTTCACAATGAACGCTGAAGGTCCTTAGAATAGAAAAAGCTTTATATTGTGTGTCAAACAGCATTGCAATGGCTTAAAATTTTATTGCCCCATCATTTTTGACGGGCAAGTCGCTAGTAATAATAATAATAATAATAATTGCAACATGATAAGATATCATATAATACTATATTAGTATTATATTAGTGGGGAGTAGAGATGTCGCGGACATTTCGCCCCCGGACTATTTGCGACAATTTTGGCTCTTTCGCGCTCGCATCGGACGGCGGACACATGCGCTTTTCGGTTCGCCCCCTATTCTTTATCATTGAGGAAACTTTGACCCTGCACCTCACAGTCAGCAGACACATTCCAGCCAATCAGCAGCATACACTCCCTTCCAGAGCCTTCCATCTGAAGGACAGCATACATTTTAGAATAATTCTGAAGCTGCATTCGTTGTGAGAGGACAGATAGTGTAGCTGCTGGAGATTTAATAGGGAAATTGATAGCCAGGGTGTGTATTTAGCTTCCACTACAGACCTGAAGGACTCATCTGATATCTGCTGCAAGGACAGCAACCCAAAAAGCCCTTTTTAGGGCTAGAACATCATTTATTTTATTTTATAATTTTTTTCTGTGTAATCTAATTGCATCTGCCAATTTTTGCCAGTGCACAGTGACACTCTGTGTACAGTGAAATAAAATAACACTTTTTTTACTGCAATCGATTGAATATCAGTTGCCTGCCTACAGGCGTGTGTGTGAGGCCTACAGCGCCTACTCTGCCAGCTTTTGCCAGTGCACAGTGACTCTGTTGTGATTCCCTTTGGCCCTAGAATAATGCCCAGTTTTTAGAGGCAACGTACCCTGAACTTGAAAAGTTCTGAGGACATGGTTGACTGGCTAACACAGGACACTGAACTACAGCTTCCGCTCGGAACCTAGACGCACCATCCTCCTCCAGCTTAGCATCGGGCATCTCTCCAGTTACCACTCGCCCGCCTGCCGCCACCACCAACACTAGCACCACAGCCGCTTCACTTGATCCGTCAGCAGAGTTATTTACACATCCGTTGGAAGAAATGAGTGATGCGCAAAATTATCTCAGATCTTTTCAGCTCATCTCAGGTAAGAAAGTGCTTAATAAATTCTCCAAGGAGACAAAATAAGTGAAGGAAGATGTTAGGTTCAGTCAATAGATACATTGAAGAAGGTGAGTGAAATTGATGGTATATGTCATTCTGCATAGTAGAGTGTGTGGGTTGTGCTATAGTAGAGTGTGTTGGTTGTATATACTGTATAAATAGTATAGGTCACCGGCTTCTCAAAATATGAGTCTTAATGAAGCATTTGAAAGGTTTTGAAATAAAGGAAGTAGTCAGCAAGAGTAGGTTCTGAGATTCTTTCATTAAAAATGCATAAAACCTGCATGAAAAACAGCTGTATTCCTTGACCCTTTATGGGTAAAGCCTTGTAGGTATAACCAAGTGATTTTGCAATGAGTTAGGTAGATATGTCAATAATGATGTAATTAAGTAGGAAACTGTGTAAGGTGTGGAAGCCAAATATGACATAAATATCCCAAGATGATCCATCCATATCTAGCCTCAAAGACTTCTCATACGCTGCTGGATATTCTTATTTATCTACTAGCCCAAACTATTTTATTTATTTTCCATGCTCATCAGTATTTCTTATGTACACAAATTGCCAATGGCTTCTAAACAGTATTTCATAGAGACATATTGAGGTAAGTTGTTCCATATGGTAAGTGCACAATGAAAGAGTATATGGATGTAATAGTAGAAACGTATTGGGTACAGTGTACTTCAGTGATTTGTAGGTTTATGCCAGAATATTGAGGGAAATAAGGGACTAACACCAATGGGCATAGTTGATTTTCAATTAGTTTTGTACGGAGGGAAATAAGGGACTAACACCAATGGGCATAGTTGATTTTCAATTAGTTTTGTACATCACACTTGTGAAAAGCAATGTATTATAGTTTTAGATGTTTTGGTTATAAATATATATTTGACATTTTTTCATAAATTAAAATGCCAAAATGTACTGTTTTAATATGAAAGATGAAGAAGAAAGCAAGGAACTAAGCAGACTTGGGATGTTATTATCTCTGTCCAGTACTGACATATCAATCTCTATGAGTATGGTCCTTATGAATTATAAAATAATTTTTATAGTTTTTAGTTGGATTATATTGCAAAAATACTTTATTTGTGTTCTCAAGGAACAATTCAAAAGAGAGTTTTTATGTAGTTTTTACCAATTATTATCTATTCACTTGAATTTTTTTTAAAGATATTTTCACATGAGAAAAATAATTTAGCTCTAAAACCTGTGGGTAGTTTTAATCCATTTTACACATTAGTTTCACATTAGATACACTAATTTAAAGTATAAAATAGATTTACCAATCTTAGCCAACATTGTAACAAGCTGAATATATGTTTTTTGCATAAATGCAGGACATTGTGTGTAGAGGAAATTATCATAATTGTGAAGACCATAAATGGGAAACATAAAAACCCAATCAGGAATGCTCAACCAATAAGTCGATTTCAAAATCAAAAGTTAAACATTTAGAGAAGCAGACCATACAGTCAAACCACCCCAACTGTAGATAATACTTTGTATTGAGACATTTAAATGTAGGTAATATTGAAAATGTACTGAAAAAAAAGGCTGTATGTCTTATCATCTTAGACAGTCTAGCATACAAATTTTTGAGTCAAAATTATGAACTTCATTCAAAGTATGTCATATAGGAGAAACAATTATCTTCAATTATCTCCTTATTTTCTTTCATTTCTTTTGGGAATCACAGGAAGTGTGGCAAAATCACACTTATTTATGTTATTATAACAAAAATAATAGGGATGAGTAGGCATTCTCTTTATGGATTTTAGACAGAGGTATGGTATTTTATATTAATTTGATCATTAGAGACTAGGTTTAGAGTTAAACTTACCAAATTGGATTGTGATAAATTTATGTAGTTATACATTAAGTTATAATTTAAGTTAAGTGATCATTTTAATAATTTTAATACTCTGATAAATAAAGATTGTGAGCCTTGTGAACTAAATTTGACAGATAAGACCAATTAAATGTACCATATAGTTCCAAATATCATGCAACCAGTGCAATTGATTGTGCAGAAATTTAGAAAACTTTAAATTCTGCACTAAAGGCTTTATGTGTTCTGCATTATAATACATAGCTGATTTCTTTTTTGTGTTTTAATGCACTCCATAGGTTGGTTTGTTATCTCTATGATCACTGAGATAGGGAAGGGTGAATTATTCATGTATGGCCATAAATATAGACCTTTCCTCTACCACTAAATGAAAACCTTTCTAACTTTGCATACCTTCCAACCTGAGCAAACTATCACTTCATTCCTGACCCCTGCTATTCCTTATCTGTTCTTCTTCAGGTTTCTGCCTCTTCCATACCCTTTAGATTGTAAGTATCCAATCTTGTAGGGTGCTTTGGAAAAAACAATTTCTACAAAGATTGTAAGCTCAAAGCAGGGCCTTCCATTTTCTGATGTTTGTTAATATTGTATTTTGCTTCGCCTAATCCCTTTTATAGCGCTACGGAATATGGAATAATAATAAATAATAATAAAAGGTCCATGACCAAGTTGGTGAGAACTAGAACTTATTTTAAATACTTATTTTACAATTTATTGAGGAGTAACCATGCTCTGATGATTTGCTGGGCTTCATGTTGGATATTAAGTGCACATTTATGGCTATTATAAAGTAATAAAATAAAATAAATTAAATGTAATTGAATTACTTTATTCAAATTGTACAACACTACTAGAAAGAATAGACATTGTACATATTTTGAGCAGGAATCCTTTACTAAATTTTTCCTGATATATTTTTTGTATTTATTTTTGGTAGTTTAAATAACTTTAAATGCATAAGAAATATATAAATGTATACATAGTATAATTATTGCATGTGTCATCTTCTATGGATTTCTATACTATTGTAGTTGAGTTGTTGACATGATGGTTGAGTTGAGCTGCACTGAGGCAGAGTTTGCTTTAGCTAGCAGGAAGTCATTCAAGCAGATATATCAAATAAGCCCTCTCGATGCCCTTAGTTAGGAGAGAGGTCTGGGAAGGACAAATTCATCAGCACAGAAATGTAACTAAAACAAAATGGGCACTTTTGTTTCCCAATGATAGATTTACAAAGCATTTCTAATAGTTTAATTACTAAGAGCCTCATTCAATTGCAAGCTTGCAAGTGGTGTGATGTAGGCCGTAAGTCTGCGGGCCGCAGCGTCCACAACTTATGGTGCTATTCAATTGGCCGAGCCCACAAAGTCCTACGGGCTTGAATTACGAGTTACGATTGGACCCACATTGCAGATATAAAGCAATATTGATAAAGCCGTAAATATGATATTCTATTACCTGCAAGTTCCATTTCATGCATTAACACATTGATTGCTGGAATCGATATAACACAGAAATTAAACATGAAATAAAGTATTTTATTGGGCCGATTTGCGAGCTTGAGAATGTTGTGCTATTAATTCTAAGACCTAACATCACTTTCCCTTTTAATAAAAGTACAGTAGTGTGTGTATATGTGCATTTAAAGTGCTCCTGACATGTTATTAAGCCCTTTGCAAGTCCTCCTTGGTACCCGGGACTTGTGTGCGGGCTTGGAGGCTTGTTTAGCAAGGGGGAATCGGAGGAATTGAATATCAATTAGCAATTTTAGCGTACGCAACTCTTGGGGCCGCGAAAGATCAAAGGCTTGGAGGGGCATTAACTTGCGATGTGAACCATTGCAGTGAATCGGAGGCCGTAGCCCATAACCCGATTAGAGCCTGCAAAAAGAAGTCAATTGAATAGCAAAATAACTTGCAGGCTACATTCCCGAAGCCGGGATCTCCCGAAAGCCTCAGTTGAATGAGGCGCTGTATATTTTTCATTATTGTCACTGCTGTTTGACTGAAAAAGATATGTTGGCTTGAATGTTTTTTTGTTTTTTTTTACCAAGTTTATATATTTTTTAATAAAATGTACACTGCTATACCTTATTATGCTTATGCCTATTATATTATTCCCCTTTTGGATCGCTACCTTGTCATGGTAAAGGGGCTTGTGTACCTCAATGAAGTTGTGAGCTATACCATGAGCACCACTACTCTTTTTGCTATACCATGTAGGGTCACCCAAGATGGGCAGGTCATAACAGGAAAGTCAGACAAGTTGCGGCCCACTGGAGAAAGAATGGCAACCCACTCCAGTATCTTTGCCAAGAAAATCATATGGCTATGCACAACCAGAAACAGTGAACCCCTGAAACACTGGTCCATAAGATCACTAAGAGTCAGACATGACTGAAGGACTGAACAAAAACAATAATTATTTTATTACATATTACATTAATTTAATCAGAACACTACCATGCACCTATTTGATAGAATAAAATAAATATTCACTACCTTGGCATTTTTCATGTTTTATTGCCTCACAACCTGGAATTAATATGGACTGTTTGAGTATTTGCATCATCTCCATGGGGTGAAAGGGTACCTAAGTGTATGGTTGTGAATGGAAGAAAAATATAAGAATATAATATTACATTAGTATTCTGTAGATTTAATTTTTGTACATTAATATCTATAAAATCATATGAAATGTATGTCAGTACACATGGTATATCTTCTATTACTGATACTTGCCCCCTAGAGCACCCGATAATTAAAATTATTATATCAGTCACTATCTATACATGTGCAGACCTTTCCTCTTTGTTCACATAACAATTGTCTCTAACAAAGAGAAGGTGAATATACGCCTACTGAAGACATGGCAATTAATGACATTCTCTTTGGGTATATATATAACACCTGACATGGCAAATGATCAACTTTTTTTTATTCTTACTAATTTGTATGTCACCATTGAAATTATTATTTAGCATGAAAAGGTTGAAGGTTCCAACTTCTAAAGGTGATGCATCTGTTGAAGCTTTTCTTGTTGTCTGAAAAAGCATGTTCAACAAGCCATCTAACATGATCACAAGTGTATTTTTCTTTTTTTTTTCTATTCCAGCATGTTTTATTTATCTTTAGAGCAGGTGTTTTATAACCATAAGAGGTTTCTCATGCAAACTTATCATAGAGGAGTAAGCACGTACCCAGACATGGAAAGGATTTTTTGAATGTTAAAAGGGCCATCTGCTGAACGAAAAGAAAATGTTTGGCTGGATGTTTTGTAGCTTTCACTATACACATTTTGTGTCTGCAAGGCCACCTCTCAGAATTATACTATTATGTGATATTATATATACAAGCTGATTTGTATAAACTTGCATATTTTAATGACTGGAAATGTCAATAGGGCAACTTTAATTGTATCATCTGCAAAGAAGATTAGGTTAAAAACAATATAAAAATAGATTTCACATTTCAGTCAGAAATATTATTATTGTGGAATTAGCAGAGCCACATGTGTATAAATTATTATTTAAATAATTTACACATGAACAATACATTGCATATTCAAATTATAATATTTTTTGAATTTACTGTATTGTAGTATAAACTATTAGTGTAATGTTTTAAAATAATCAAAATGGACTGTGTATTCATTTAGCAAATAACAATGTTCCTTGTATATAAAGATTCAATATAATGAGCCACTAAGCTAACATAAAAAAATTGCTTTGTATAATGAAATATTATTCTAAGTTAGCTCAGTGGTCCCTTGTAATAGAATTTAGACAGTACATCTAAAATAATTATACTGTTAGGCCCTCATTCAATTGCGATTTGGCCCATTCAATAGTGGTCTAAATAAGCACATAACATATTTTTTTTAAATAAGTTTTTAGTTAGTGAAAACCTTGCTTTTGGATAGATGTTTACTAACTAAAAACTTCTTTAAAAAAATATGTTATGTGCTTATTTAGACCCCTATTCAATTGGCCAAATTGCAATTGAATGAGGGCCTTAGAATGCATTATTTTTATCTGGTCACCATACATTTACCATATAAGCAATATTTAATAAAATTATCTGAATTTATGCCGTGATAATTTTTAAAGGGATACAAGACTTCCTTAAGTGAACCTGTCATGACATGTATTGTAATTGGCCACCAATTTTGGACAGGCATTTCATAGTGAACATTGAGGAAAAGGGATTATAAATTATAGAAATTAGAGTTATGTGTCCCTTTATATGTCTTGTGAAAAGGCTGGTCTTTCGTTATATTATTGCTACATACTAGGTTTTCATTGAATATGATTTTTCCACTAAATGTGAATGTACATCGCACCAGTTCTTCACGTTCTAGGTCAGTCACATAAAACATATTAAAAAAAAACATTTACTCTGAAAAAAATTATAGTATACTGTGTACTCCCCGGTGTGAATTTGATTTATCGTTATCGGTGTCTTACCGAGTGCCACATTCATATAAAAGATGTACAACTAATTTTAGATCTGACAATACAGGTATAATAAGTACTATTAAAGTAATTCTTAAGTTTCTGTTTGATATGTTTTAGATTCAGAAGAAGTATATGGAACATCTGGGAAGGAAAAATAGCCATGCAATTTATAATCTTAATGGAGCAAATCTAGGTGTATCAGATATTGAAAGGGATTTGGGAGTGCTTGTGGACAATCACCTAGGTAACAGTGCTCAAAGCCAAGCAGCGGCTGCAAAGGCAAATAAAATATTAGCATGTATTAAGAAGGGTATAGAAGCAAGGGAAGCAAATATAATTCTGCCACTATACAAATCTCTAGTACGCCCTCATTTGGAATATGGAGTACAATTTTGGGCACCACTTCATAAAGAGATCATTTTAGAGCTGGAAAAGGTACAGAGGAGGGCAACAAAACTAATAAGGAGAATAGAGGGGCTAAGTTTTGGAGAAAGACTAATCAAATTAAACTTATTTTCTCTAGAAAAAAGGCGTCTAAGAGGAGATATGATTACCTTATATAAATACATCCAGGGTCAGTATAAAGATTTGTCAAGGGAGCTTTTTGTGCCAAGAGGTTTCAACTGATAAGAGGACATCCCTTGAGGTTAGAAGTAAAAAGATTCCACCTTAAAGAAAGAAAAGGGTTCTTCACAGTAAGGGTGGTTAATCTGTGGAATTCTCTACCAGAGGAGGTGGTGACAGCGGATTCGATAGATAACTTTAAAAGGGGACTGGATTTATTTCTAATTAAAAAGAGAATTCAGGGTTATCATGGATAATTAGAGAGGCAGTATTGATCCGGTGTCTGGGAGGCAAGCAGTTGAGGCAGGCTGCAATGAGCGCCAAAGGCGACAGTTGCTCTGCGAGCCTTGCGAGCCATTGAGGCACGCAGGACTTGGATGCAAAATTACGGCCCGTATGACTTAGGTCCGAACTGGAAAAGCCTGCATAAACAAATATGCCTCAAATTAACTTACACACTCACACACAGCACAGGGGGAGATTCAGGGAGCCTGCGAGTGAGGTTGCAAGTTAATTTGTGACATATTTTGTCTTTTTTAACTATCGAAAATCGTCTAAGTGAGAAAAAAAATGGCTGCCGAAAAAACGCAAACACGCCGAAAACGAGGCTGAAGGGCGTAAAACGAGGCCTAAGCTTTAACACTTAATGCCAGCCAGTAACATTTAACCCAAGGCAGTAACACTTAACCCAAGGCAGTAATACTCATCAAGAGGCCCCTAATCTACACAGGGGGACAGGCTCGCAATGAGGACCCAAAGGTGCTCAATGCGGGGCTCGCGATGAGCGCTGAATGTGCTCAAGAGCAAGGCCTATAAAGTACATAGGGGGAGAGGCTTGCAATGAGGGCCGAAGGCGCAGGAAAGTTGTGGCTCGCAATGAGCGCCTTTCGATGAGTGCCAAAGGCTCTTAGCGCGGGGCTCGCAATGAGCTCCGAAGGTGCTCAAAAGGGGCAATAGCCTTCGCATTGTGTGGCAAACAGCATTGACTTCAAATAATATTGCCGACATTTTTGACGGGCAAATCGCTAGTATTATATATATATATATATATATAGTAAATAAATAGCACATCTGTGTTCACATTTGAATGTCTAAAACAAGTTAAAAAACCTGCTTCCAGCTCAGAGTTTCTGGAAAAACTGTTATTACACTGCAATCCATAACTATTAGCAAACATGGCTTCCTTTAAGCTTATGCATGCTGTATTACACAGCTTTAATGCAAAGCCAAAGTTGGATTAAATACAATCTGAGTATCCGATCCTTGTACAGGCGTTTCAGGTTTACTGGCTATCATCAGCATGGAGCGGGATCTCAGCTTGTGTTGTGGATTTTATGAGTAGGTAGTTCACCACAAAAATAATTTATAATATGGTGGGCAATAGAGCGATAGAAGCCCTCCACCGTACAGTAGTACAGTAAATAAATAGTACATCTGTGTTCACATTTGAATGTCTAAAACAAGTAAAAAAAACTGTTTCCAGCTCAGAATTCCAAGAAAAACAGTTATTACACTGCATTCTGGGAAGCTGAGCAGGAAAATGCAAATGTATATGGGACATGCAAATATATATACACTGGTTTAGATGTTACCCTTATTAATAGAAAAGGAATGCTGAGAAATAACAATGCTTTGTAGGAAAAATGTTATGTTGTTATTTCCTAGCTATCTTTTCTATTAAAGGGATATGCAAGTGAGCTAGGTTATGAACGATAGAGGAGAATTAGTAGTGTTTGAAAACATGTGTTATATAGAAGAGTTCAGTTTACTTGCACAGTTTTTTGCACAAAAGTCAAAGCCAGTGGTTCACACCCACAGGAAGCTTACATAAGCCGGGTACACACAGGAAATACAGAAGTACCCACAGGAAATACAGCAAAATACACATTTTGACCTTTCTGGTACAGAGCACAGGAAGTAACTGTTGCAGTTCTTGTACTGAGCACATGCCAGAAGCCATTGAGATGAAGAATGATACAATGAATTATCCTGATTCTGAATTTGAATGTTATGCTAATTGAGGTGGAGTTTTCTATTGGTGTACACAATAAAATGCAAATGACAAAAAGCATAGGACATTTTGCTAACTTCAAGGTAAGCTAATTAATGTTTATTTTGGGATGTTTTCATACAAACATTTTTTTCCATATACTACTAATTCTCTATCAGATGCATTCAAAACCCAGCTCACTTGAATATACCTTTGAGTTTTATACATATAGGGAAAAGTCATCAGTCTCCTCTGGGTTTGTATAAGTGTTTCCTGCATGTTGAAGGAGGCAATAATACATTTTCAAATTTTTTGCTAGTGAGGTAAAAATTATAAATCAAAACAAATCAAAGAAAATAATAGGCCTAGCTTCCACTGAACCAGCTATGGGTTGTGCAAAAACAAAAAGTCCAATAGTTTGTTAATCACTGGTCTGTATTCCTCTGATTTCCATGGGCCAAATTCAATTGGAAGCCCGCAAATCAATCGCAGACAGCCGAATGTCTGCAAGTGTGTTGCAGGCTCCTGTTCGTCTCTGATTACAATGGTATTCAATTGCTCAAGCACGCAAGTTACGGCTCCAAAGCCAAGAAAATGAGACTGTCATTGTTACGTCAGTAAAACATGGAGGTTACATATCAATCAATTAGGTTCACGGGTCCGATATGCGATCCGACTTGCAAAACCACAAAATTTAGAATTAGGAAAATTAATGCCAACACCGTTCTAGTCCATATGGGTGGCCTGATATGTATTAACTCATTGATACCCGAGATCGATTTAACCCCGAAATTAAACATTAAAAAAATCTAAGATCTTGCCGGTTTGCGGGCTTGCGACTATTGTGCAATTAATTCTAATGTCTGTCATCGCTTTCCCCATTACTTACAGGGCTGTAGTGATTTTTTATTTGCATTTACAGGGCTACGAATAGGTGTTTAGCCCCCTTGCGAGTCCTCTCTAGCACTCGTAGGATTTTCTACTTTATTTGCCATTTACGGGTGTGAAAACATTTGAAGGCTTGGGGAGAAATTGAGCAATGGAATAGCGATTTGCAATTTTAGCCTTGTGAAAGTGAAAGATCAACGGCTTCTCAAGGCCGTAACTCGGAAGACAATAGGAGCCCACAAAAAGACGTCAATTGAATAGCAAATTAGATTGCGAGATCATTTACGGGCTTCCGGGTCGCTTGAAAGTTTAATTGAATATGGCCCCAGGTCTTTGCTTTACTCCAAATGGTCATAAACTGAAAGCTGCTTTCTCTCTCTCCAAACACTCAGTGCATCAGCAGGTACACCCATACTGCAGATGAAGCCTTAAATTAGGTATCTATACATGTAGTTTATTATCTAATCAGGAAAGTGAACCCCTGCCACCCTACTGGTTGAAGAGAGCTTTGCGAAGTCTGTGGCACAGACTTTTATAACTCTGACACAATATATATATATATATATATATATATATATATATATATATGTAAAAAATCTAATATATTTTCAGAATCATCTTGTACAAAGTTTAGATATGTATGCATATGCATCTAACTACCGCCCTATCCCTCTGCTTCCCCTGGCTTCTAAATTTTCGGGAACGTCTATAACCGCCTTACCAGCTTTATTTCCTCTAACTCCCTTCTTGACACCTTCCAGTCTGGCTTTTGGCCCCAACACTCCACTGAGACAGCTCTCCCTAAAGTCACCAATGACCTGCTAACCGCCAAGTCAAAAGGTCACTTTTCAATTCTTCTTCTAGATCTCTCTGCTGCCTTCGACCATCCACTTCTACTCCATATCCACTTCTCCCTCGGTATTCGAGACACTACTCTCTCGTGGTTCTCATCATACCTACAAAATTGATCATTCAGTATCTCCTTCTCTGACACCTCTTCTTCTCCTCTCCCCCTGTCTGTTGGCATACCCCAATGATCAGTCCTAGTTTCCCTCCTCTTATCCATCTACACATCCTCACTTGGTACCCTAATAAACTCTTTTGGGTTTCATTATCATCTCTATGCACATGACACCCAAATCTACCTCTCAGCACCAGATCTAACCCCCTCTCTTTTAACATACGTCTCCAACTGCCTCTCTAGTATATCCACTTGGATGTCCACCCACCATCTCAAACTCAACATGTCTAAACTGAACTCCTAATCTACCCTCCCTCTCCCACACCGTCAATTCCTCATATCTCTCTCACTGTCAACAACAACATCATCACCCCCACCTCCCAAGCCCGTTGGAGTTCTACTGAACCCTGCTCTGTCTTTCATCTTTCACATACAATCACTAACTAAATCTTGTCTTCTCCATCTAAAAAAACATCTCCAGAATTCGTCACTATCTTACACAAGACACAACTAAAATTCTAATACACTCTCTCATCATCTCTCAACTAGACTACTGCAACTCGCTTCTTGCTGATCTACCCACCACCCGACTATCTCCCCTTCAATCCATTATGAATGCCTCTGCCAGACTCATCACCTCTCTGTCAATCACCCCACTGGCTTCCCTTAGCCTCAAGAATAAAATTATGACTCTAACTTACAAAGCCCTCAACAATAACGCTCCCCCATACATCTCCACTCTCATCTCCAAATACTCGCCCACCCACCCTCTTCGTTCTGCTAATGACCTTCTTCTTTCCACAACTCTTGTCACTTCCTCTCACTCCCGCCTCCAGGACTTTTCTCATGCTGCCCCTATTCTCTGGAACTTCTTGCCTCGCTCCACCAAATTATCCTCTTGCCTCTAAATCAAAATGTCTCACTAATTACACTTTCCCTTCAACATATCTTTAGCAGCTTAAAGTGACAGAGCAAATGTCTTAGGTATGGCACAAAGTACACATATAAATAAATATTGTAATTCCTATTGGTTATCATTAAAATAAAAATGTGGTGCAGTATTTCACAGATACTATATATATATATTTTTATTTTATTTATTTATTTATTTATTTTTATTTCTATATATATTTTTTTAGCTCCACCACTGTATATCTCTATCCATATGTGTGTATGTATATATATATATATATATATATATATATATATATATAAATATATACCTTATATATCAAATGTAAGCACAAAATATCCATTTTCACATGTATAATATTTAAATATATATTTTTAAACAAGTTGCTCCAAAATTATTACTATTATTCATACATATGCATCATTTTGTTTGTGTTCAATAAAAAATATGGTATAGGCCAGGTACCCGTAAAAAGACTTAATAACCTTTTCCCATATAAGTACAATAATAAACAATAGATCTAAAAGATGGCTTTGTAAATACATAACCTCCTCCCAGTAATGGTCTGTACTTTACACATGATGTATTGCTTCAGTCCTGTATTTTGAGCAGCCTGGAAATAGAAACTTTATGTTTAATTGATTTATTTGCAATGATTCCAGCTCAGTGGTAAGATGCTTTGAAGCTGATTGATTACTCCAACAAGCTTACGATTCCATACCACAACAAACCTTTTTGTACTAATGAACAGTAGGACGATAAAGCTCCAGAGTACGGTGTTTCCCTGCACATTAAAGTGTGGATTTGCAACTTAAGAATGTGAGGGACACAGTTTATGTGCTCGCTAGAAGCAGATATAATGAACTATTTCTTTTAATGGCAGATTATGCCTCTTTCTATTTCCTGGAGTGAAGACCTTGCAAATTGATGCATCAGTCCTCTGAGGTTTTCTGAGAGGCATTATGGCATTTTAAAATATTAATATGAGAGTACATTTAGCTGAAAGTAGCTAGTCTGGTAGTCTCTTGTGGTTGCCATGTAAGTCACCAGAGACCTGCTGTCTCTCAAGGCAAATGATTTACTCTAAGTGTATCATTAAGATATACTTTTTTCGGAGTTTACGTGAAAGCTTTTTCCACAAACTTCTACCTTTTTTCCATGAAAATTTAAGTATATGATGCAATTTTTCTTCTTCCGAATTTGGTCGGTGTCATGGGCAAAGCGTGAGATCCGTGTACCCATTGCAGCAGAACACTGATTAGCTAGGAGTGGATGTCACATCTTGTTATAACTTTGCTTGGCAGGAATATTTCCTGGGAGGATTCAAAAGAACATACAATTAACCCACCTTCAGTATGATAAAAAGAATATAAAACCCAGTGTTATGTTTGTCTGGAGCAGGGAAATGGAAAATACACTCATAAAGCCAGTGTGATTCAATAAATCTGGATATACAGCTTCCTGCTATATGTGTTTAATTATTAAAGTGGATTCATTTTATTATTCAATGATAGGTGGCTTGTGGGATATAATTCAAAAGATTAGTCTATTATGGAATATCAGGCCAACAACATTTGTTTTGCATTTTAATCATTATTAAGCACACCCTGTATTTCATAAAATGTGTTTGTAATTATTTTACATCTGGTATGTTTTTGCTAAACGATGAGAATAAAATCTATCAAATTGTATTTTTTTTATACCATTTATTCGGATGCCAAATTTGACTCACAGCTCTTCGTTTAGCATTGTGTTCAAGTTGCTTGTGATTGCTAATGTGAACTAATGCGAACTAATGTTTTATACTATTGGTTCTTTATAGCAGTATTTTGTTTTAAAATTAAATAATTCTTGACGTATGGCAATATTCCATGTATGATAGTATTCTATGACAATATGGTACTTTTGTCTATCTATCTATCTATCTATCTATCTATCTATCTATCTATCTATCTATCTATCAATCTATCTATCTATCTATCTATCTATCTATCTATCTATCTCTCTCTTTCTATCTATCTTTTTATGATAATTTTTGTGTATATCTAAGGGTAAGTTAACATAGAAATACGTAATTTGTGAAATACGAAACAAAGTAACAATGGTGCAATCCATGAGCATAAAAGCATTTTTAGGGAAAACCTAAATTTAGAAGATTATTCTTATATCTTCCATCTTGGACTGTTAGTTAGATTGTAGCCTGATGGAGGAGATTAGGCTAATAGGAGATGTTCTCCTATTAACTTAGTCTGAATAGAGATGTTTCTCTGAATCCAATGTTCTAATTCCTCTCTGGTGTTTAAATCTGTAAGAAACAAAGCCAAGTAAAGTCTATTTAAGAAACAATGCAAGAAAAAATAACTGAGAAAAGACAAAGGAAAAGCTTTATGTTTCAGGCCGCAATTTATCATTGTATTATATTTTTGCCTGGATGTGATATAATATTCATTTCTCACAATAAAAAAAACACATTTTAAATAAAGAAACTTAAGAAATTAAAGGCAATATTTATTTAAAAGTTTAAAAATATTTGTGGATTATCAAGTTAGGAGATACAACACTTCAGTGGTTCTTTACACAACATCCCTCCTCCCTCCTAGGACCCAATCAGGTATCACTATTTCTCAGCACTAACATTATTGGGTCAGCAGATTGTGATTGGGCCAATTAGGCTGTGAATTACTATACACCTATTGGTAGGATTTTCAGGTATAGGAGCAGGGAAGGCCAGCCTGTCTATCTCCCCATCTAGGTGCTTATGAGTCTTTGGCTCCAAATGTCATGTACAGTCGGTCATTGTGTGGACACACCAGGGGGTTGTAGTGGAGGCATAGGAATTTAGGGTGATGGAGAGGTCAAAGCTTATCTGAATAATGGACACACAAAATGCTGAACTTAATCATACATTACCAGTGTCACCAGCACTATGGAGCAGTATGTGTCTCTCCCAGGAAAGCTTTGACCCAGAATAGCTTTTGGCTCCTACCCTTTTTAAAACCCTGAGAGGATGCAATGGGCTACTAGTCAAGAGCAGCAGAGAGAGTATACAAACAACATATACACAACATTGGAATTCAAAATGGCGAGTATACTTTTTCAGGCATGTATTTTTGCACCAAAACCTGACCTATTTTTTATTTTTTTTTACTCTTGCAATATTCGTATCTTTCCAACTGACTTCTACTTTTGGTTCTTTATTCTGTTTTTTTTCTCTCCAGTCTTCACTTTTTCTAGTGATATGATAGTGAGAAGGGAATAAGCCTGTGTTATGAGAAGAAGAGGGGGCCGAGGACTGAACCTTGGGGTAGTACCCTCAAAATATTTTTTTTAGGCCTACAAATTGTGCACACTCTGATACGGATGTGTATATAAGGCAACTGTCAAAAAATAGAAAGAAATGACAGAGCACCGTGGCCTATGGTTATCCATTGGGAATGGTTCTTGGGGTTCGGGGCATATACCCAGGGGGTTTGGCATAGTATTTTATTAGAATGTATTTTTAGCTATTGCAACAGCCTTAGTCCACAGGGGTGAACAGTGGCTAGAGTACATAGAGATCTAGTTGCCAGGTCCAGATGGTACCAAGGGTTGTGACAGGCTAAAAGGTGGTACGTTCTGAGCCCTACCCAGAATCCTTAGCTACCTATATTTTCCTTTCTAACATATTAAACTATAGTATCCATTAAGTGGTCTGCAACTGTACAGCCTACCAGTAGATAAAGGTTGACTTGCCATGGCATTTTATCTAGGGCAGGATGACTGCTCAGCATCTTCTAATGTGCTTCATTAGATTTGATATCAGCACATATGGTGCATCTCTGTTTGAACTTTCTTGCATTTTCTGTACGTGCATTGATACTTTAAGAAGGAAATATAAGATAATTCTGAGCACACTTACATGTCACACCCAGGCCCAAATATCTGCTTTTCCTACATAACTTCTTAGTAAACAGCATCTCCCCTGTTGCTAAGGATTCTGGGTAGGGCTCAGAACGTTCCACCTTTTAGCCTAATTTGCATGTCTCTACCCAGATTTTTTAGTAGAAATACTGTTTAGCGAGCAGTCCCTTTGTCTCTCGGGATGCTGTAGACACCAAATGATTTTTTAAACCATCCTGGATCTAAAGTTTATGGTTTTTCAATCAACTATCTACCCACCATAACATATTTAGTGTCTGGATTAAACTTTAACTCAGTACAATAGTGCATGATGTCTTCTGTACATAATTCAGCCGCGATCACTAGCGCTGTTATTCCCTTCAATATTTTCTTTGTAGTTAGAATTTGAGATTTGTTTGTAAATAGTGGCATCAAGAAAACTGATCTTTACTTTACGCCCCAATGTCCAATGACCATAACTACTAATAACTTCATATAGTAGTTTATGACTCTGGTTATACATTTGCCCATCAGCCATAGACAGTTGAGTTAGAGATGCTGCTTAAATGTAAATATTTTTTTTGTGTAGAATGGAATGTAGTAAAAGTATGAAAAGTCAACCAGAGGACCCTGATGTAGTGATTTGCATGTGATAACCATGGATGCTGCTTACATTTCTGAGTCATGTGGTATGCTGGTGTACAGAGATGTTATGACTGAGTCAGTCACATAAAAATATTCTGCAATCATGCAAAGGTCCCAGATGAAAATCAAAAAAGATTTTAGTGCCCTGTACAAAAGAGAAAAAATAGCATGTTTGACCTGCAAGGCGTGTATTTAGATATGTGTACACAAGGCTGTCCTTAAGAAGACAAAAAAATAAAAATAAAGAGAAAAGGCAAAATGTATGAAGATCTGACAATATTCAGGCAAAGTGTGAAATGCTTTCTTGTTAGGATTAGTATACTTCAAATACTATATGGAGCAGTACACTCAATATAGTACCTGCGGTATCATTGTATATAGAGGTTTGGATGGATTTCTAAGCATGTTGTTTTTCAGTTTTGGGCAGGACCACCACATATATAAATTTGTTCCATCTATGCAATAATTTCAACATAGAGAACTGGAGACCTGTCTCATCCTGTTAAATCTAATTTGTGTAAAATACCAGCGAGAAATGTCTTGCTTGGTTGTTCTTTGAAGTTGTAACATAAGGAGACTGAATTGTGATTTTTCCATATTTCTTGCAAGTCTTCTGAGTCGAGGGTTTCTAGTAGAGCTGTTTCCCTTTGTATTGTGTATGGAAGGGGAAGAGTATTTTCTGCTGCTTGAAGCAATGGGTAAAGCTGGGAGATCAGACCTTTTGCTGTGTGGGATAAAATAATAGGGCTATGTTCTATTAGCTACTTGCAAATGCCTTGAACTCATACATTTGGCTTTTATAAATGTTTATATGCATTCTATGGACTTAAGAATTAGTGCCAATTAGTAATATTTGCTGAATATGTAGCGATATTAAGAGTGATTTTAAGTGTGTATAAATTTATGAATTGGGCAATAGAATAGGGCCCATAATTTTTGGAAATAATTTAATAAAAGTAAGTGCCGCTGTTCATGTTAATTTGAATATCAAAGTTTTTAATTTGTCTATATGTAAAAAAGTCATAAGGTTTACAGTGGGTTATTTCTTGCAAAGTTTGGAAAGGAATGATCTCATTATCTTGATAAAGATCTTTGTTATCTTGGGATTCCTGCCATATCAATACCTCTAAAATGAAATTCCTTATTTTGTAAAATGTGAGTTAAAGGTGAAGGATCAGTTGTTAACTTACATTTTTGTTTGGAGGAATTCCACAATGATAACGTATGTTTTATTGTTGGAAAACCTATTTCTGTTTTGGAGCAGGATGATCATGGATGCCAAATGATTTTGGATTTCTACCTTGTCATGGTGAAGAGGCTTGTGTACTTTAATGAAGCTGTGAGCTAAATTATGTAGGGTCACCCAAGATGGGCAGGTCATAGCAGAGAGGTCAGAAAAATAACGGTCCCTTGGAGAAGGAACTGGCAACCCACTCCAGTATCTTTGCCTTGAAAACCTTTAGGATTAGCACAACCAGACACAAGATGAGTCTGGTGTGCTGTGGCCCATAGGGTCACCGAGAGTCAGATACGATTGAACAACTAAACAACAATATATATGGTGAGGTTATTTTCTAGGTCAATCCAGAATTTTTGATCTAGAGGTAAGTGCTATGCCTGTACATGAGCTAATTGTGCAACTTTGTAATAAAGAAGTATGTTGGGGAGACCTAATTATCCTTATAATTTGTGAGTATACATTGTTCTTTGGCAAGTCTGGAACGTTTGCTGGACCATATAAAGTAGTCTCATTTAGTTTGAATAATTTAGATTTCCTTAGTTGGAAACAGTATGAGAAGAGTTTGAAATAAGAAAAGCAATCTTGGAAGGACATTCATTTTCTTTGATACAATGACACCAAGCCAGGATTTTGATTGTTTGTTTCAATGTAGAAAATCTGTATACATTTTCTCATTTGCTTTAAATAGAACTGAATATTCCTTTATTGGACACCTCTGTATTTTAAGGAATGTTTTTTTAAAAATAGGAACCAAAGATCAATTTAATTTTTTAATTTAGTGTTTAGGAACTTGAATTGGGAGAATTTCTGATTTAGTTGAGAAAGCCTGAAAGATGGGAAAATGTGTTTAGTACTTCCATTATATGTTAGTGGAATTTTAGAGAATTTGTCACTGAGAGCACTACATCATCAGCATATGCTGATATTTTATATTAGTTTTGTCCTTGTATAATCTCTGTGATTTGAAAATGTAGCCCTATTGGTTAAGCAGAGATTCAAAGGTTAAAGCAAAGACACAAGGAGATAGAGGACAGCCTTGCCTAATTCCATTCTGTTTCTGAAAGATTTCCCTTTTTATGTTTGGTAAGAGTAAAGTAAAGTTTAGTACTAGTATAACAAATTATTTTGCAAATTCTTGAGCTTTTAACGTTTTGAATGGAAAGGGCCAGAGTATTCTGTCAAACGCTTTGTTGGACACCTCTGTATTTTAAGGAATGTTTTTTTAAAAATAGGAACCAAAGATCAATTTAATTTTTTAATTTAGTGTTTAGGAACTTGAATTGGGAGAATTTCTGATTTAGTTGAGAAAGCCTGAAAGTTGGGAATATGTGTTTAGTACTTCCATTATATGTTAGTGGAATTTTAGCGAATTTGTCACTGAGAGCACTACATCATCAGCATATGCTGATATTTTATATTAGTTTTGTCCTTGTATAATCTCTGTGATTTGAAAATGTAGCCCTATTGGTTAAGCAGAGATTCAAAGGTTAAAGCAAAGACACAAGGAGATAGAGGACAGCCTTGCCTAATTCCATTCTGTTTCTGAAAGATTTCCCTTTTTATGTTTGGTAAGAGTAAAGTAAAGTTTAGTACTAGTATAACAAATTATTTTGCAAATTCTTGAGCTTTTAACGTTTTGAATGGAAAGGGCCAGAGTATTCTGTCAAACGCTTTTTCAGCATCCGGAGATTGGAATATTGTAGGATGTTTTCTGTTGTTGAAGAGCCGAATAATATCAATATTTCATCTAATATTGGTTTGTATTCTTCTTAATATTGTATTCTTATTATAAAACCTACTTGTTCTTAATGAATAATTTGCGTTAATGATGGATTCAGTCTAGTGGTTGTTAATTTTGCAAAGTGTTTAATGTCTGTATTTAAAAGAGATATTGGTCTGTAATGTTCTCACTTTTGCATATCACAACCTTCTTTATGTATTAGGCTTATATTTGCTTTTAACATTTCTGATGGGATATTTTTTTCTTCTTGTAAGACAGCATTAATAAAGTGTAGGATAAAAGGATTAAGTATAGTGGAAAATGTTTTGTAATAGGCATTTGTAAAGCCATCAGGCCCTGGAGCTTTTGAAGATTGTAACATTTTTAAATCCTCAGATATTTCTGTTGGAGTGAAAAAGATGCTAATGATTGGTTTTGCAAAGTTTCAGGAAGGTTTGTTTTCTTAAGATACTCTTGTATTGTCTTAAGAAATGTAGGTTTGTCTTTACATTCGGGGGTATGATTATATAACTGTGCGTAGTATTCTTTAAAAGAGTGTTCAATATCATCTTGGTCTATTAAGAGTTTGTTTTTCCCATTACAAATGGAAGTGATTTTCCATTTAGCATTCTGATTCTTTAATTTATTTAATAACATGAGGCCGTATTCTATTGCCCAATTATAAGCACTTAAAACTGCTCTTAGTATTGCCACAGATTCTATTGACTATGCGAAATCCGTTTACAGGTTACCCGCCCACAATAACAACAAGCCAGCCAAAGACACAAAAACGGCCTTAGAACTCCATTGGTTTTAGCATAGCTTGAAAATATATATAGATTGAGGTAGCTGTGAGTGTCCAGTAATCTAGATTAATAATCAGAGTATTGCAATATATAGTGATATATTTTTTATTGGATAAACGTATTCATAATATAGAGACAAATTTTCAGGAGATGAACCTCTCTTTATCAAGTCCTTTGACTTAATAAAGAGAAGATCATCTCTTGAAAACTTGTCGATATATATATAGTAATGTAGTAATTATTAATCTATAAATATACAGATTAGTAATGAGTATTGCAGTGTATTATGATACCTGTTTTATTGGACAAATGTCGTATTTATATTGACAAGCTTTCGAGAGGTTCAATCTCTCTTTATCAATTGCTTGAGACTTGATAAAGAGAGGTTGAATCTCGCAAAAGCTCGTCAATGTAAATAAAACATTTGTCCAATAAAAAAGGTATCATAATACACTGCAATACTCATTATTTATATATATATATATATATATATATATATATATATATATATATATATAGATTAATATTTACTAAATTACTAGATTACTGGACATTCACAGCTGTTTCACTCTTCAAATATGTATATATATATATATATATATATATATATATATATATATATATATAAAATTTTATATATTTCTATCTCTATGGTTAAAAAAGGAAAGCGCTAATGATTTGATTGAGGATGTATATGAAATATGATAATTATGATATATTATGCTTCAAATTTTTATTAACTATAATTTCAGATCATTTTCAAAAATCAACCAAACAAATTTCTTAAAACACAAAAAAAAATCTTTCATTTTGGAAATAGGTAAACAAAGAGAAAATGTGAATATTCATGAACTTAATTAATCAATTTAACCAATTTTCCATCCATTCTTATACTTTTAAGCACTATGGACCCTATTCTATTGCCCAATTCGTAAATGTATACACATTTAAAATCACTCTTAATATCGCTACATATTCGGCAAATATTACTTATTGGCACTAATGAATTCTTAAGTCAATAGGATGCATCTAAACACTTATACTAAAAAACACCCGAAGCCAAATTTATGAGCTCAAGGCATTTGCAAGTAGCTAATAGAATATGGCCCTATGTATTTATTCATTTTGCATTGTGTATTAAATAGTGATTGCGGCAAAGTCCATACCTCACCATCCACTAAGCTGATACTAATCCACTTATACTGAAAGCCGGCAGCTAAAGGAAGTAAATATACCATTTTTCTACAGACACATACATGCATAATTCATTACTTCAATAGCTACATCTGAAGAAGGCACTTGAAAACTCAAAAGAAACATATGAAGAATTACTGTGTGTCATGCATTCAGTGAAGAGATTATTGTATCCTCAATTGTATTCTTAGTAGGGCAAATAGGAAAGAAAAAAAACATTTATTTTTTATTTATTTAAGGACTTTTCAAATACTTTTATAGCATTTTTTGTAGCACTGAAACAGAGTTGGACAGAATTATATAGTTTATAATAAAGGACAGAAATTACATTCTGAGTGTTGAGAAAACCGAAATGAAATCATTACGATTATTATTCCCATTAATATTTAATATCAGAATTTTGAGTTTTGAGGATTTGAATGTATATATATTAAATGTTTTTAGTTTGTTTTTTTTTCAAAATAATATATAGCATTTTTTAGCTGAGCTGGCCAATAGAAGGATAAATTTGTTCATGATGAGGAAAAAAAAGTATTTGAAGTTCAGAATGAATGTCCAGCTGAAAGATATCAAGAACTGGGAACTATAAAGTTTATATAGCGCGAGAATGATTTTCTTCTTAATGAAACTCCAAGGTCTCATAAGAAGCTAGTTGGCAAGCAGAGCAAAAACATCAAACTTTTACACAAACCATCTGGCCTGAATGATTCAATAAACTATCTCTACATTAAAACAAAGAAGTGTAAATATGCATTTAAATATAAGTTGCCTGAAAAATAATAAATAACAACTGATTCATTCCAGGTATGAGCATTGCTGGGCTCCAAAATGGTCCAATGGTAAATCTAAAATCAGAAGTACTTGCAAGAGTGCAAATATATTGGAAGGAGAGGCAGGTCCAGTAACCTGACTAATGGTTTCAGAAGGCCTCATTGGGTACTCTGAATTCTGGGAGTTCTCCCCTCCCACCCCATTTCTGATTAAATATATAGTGAAATGGGAATCACCTGACTTTCCTACTTGCATATATTATCTCACAAGTAGGGGCAGACAACATATTAAATGCTAGAGCCCTCACCTCTGTTCCTTCTCTCTCCCTCTAAATGAAAAACCTTTCTAACTTTCACTTCTCTTCTGACCCTTTTTATTCCTTATCTGTTTAATCTTTCCCTGATTTCTGCCCCTTCCATTGCCTTTAGATTGTAAGTGGCGAGTTTTCAATCTTCTAGGATGCTTTGGGAAAAAGCACTTTCTGCAAAGATTCTAAGCTCAAAACAGGGTCCTCCATTTTTGGAAGGTTGTTAATGCTGTATTTTTCCTTATTAGTATCCCCTGTATTGCGCTACGGAATATGTTGGCGCGTTACAAATAAAAGTTAATAATAATAATAATAATAATGATGTCACGACTGGAGACACTGGTGTCTTTCTAGCTAGGCCAGCCAAGGCATTGGGAGCATACACTCAGAAACAGAGATATTTTGTCTGTAAGTATATGTGGCATATACTGCATATTGTGGGTGTAGGAGCCAAAGAAAATCTGGGGGGGGGATTCCTCATATTATATAAAAAGACACCACAGCTGCTGCTCTACACACAACAAAATAAATGCTGCATATATACATAGACACACATATACTTACTGTACAGAACATATAGTGATAGTGGACAGAAATGTAAACTGCAGAACTTTTACTGAATATTATATTTAAAACCATTAAAGAGACATGGAAGGTTTTTGAATTTGACTAGGTATAAAATATACCCGTGTATCTATTTAATTTTAGGTACTTTAGTTTGTGAAGACGTGCTTATAAACTCTGTTTTTACTGCTTAAAATCAGACAGATAGTACCTGCTTGGGTTTGATATGCAGCTGAGACTTTGTCCATAGTAACATCCAGAAAACCCTCATGTCACTTCAAGCTATTCGTTACACCAATCTAAGGGCGTTATTCTTTTCGCTATGTATAATATGCGACAATACTGTAAATCGGCTGCAAGAGTTTTTCTCCCTGTGAGAGCGAAGGATTCCTCAATAGATCTATGCACACATAGAGAGATATAGGTTTTATACTAAGTCAGAGGATGGTAACGTTTTTTTGCTTCCGACCTCATGGACTGCAACACACCAGAACACCTTTATGTCCATGATTATGATGATCCACTTGGATCCACTTGGATTTTTGCTTCCAGAACAGTTTCCCTAGGAGAAAATCAAATCATTTGAATCATATGTGTGCATTCATGGTCGAGATACTGGAGTGGGTTGTCAGTTCCTTCTCCAGTAGGCCACAGTATACAGCTCCTGCCCATCCCAGTACTGACCAGGCCCAATCCTGGTTTGACCTCTTGGTTCCCTGACTTGCAATTGAACCAAGGTTGAGGCACCGAGTCCTAACCACTGGACCACCAGGGAACCCTAAAGTAAATATACCTTGCTCTATATTATAATGTTACCTTTAATTCTATTTACTGGCATTTCTTATTTATTTAGTTTCTTTGTACTGGGAAATGCAATGTTGTTTTCACATACTCAAAAGAACTTTGCTTACAGGAATGCTGAAGTGAATACATTTGTTTGCTCATGTAATCAATACTCATCTTTTGCTCACATTTGCTTGCAATATAACCATAAAAATATACTGCCATACTGCACTAGTAACTTAATTTTGTTTTCCTGCCATTTTTTTTCCTGCCATTGTATTTAAAGTGCAATTACCACCAAAACTTAAAGGAACACAAAAGTCGCCATATGTGCACCACTAGTTAGAGAGTGGAAAATCATGTGGAAAATGTGTTTGTACATTTTATTTAAATAATACATATTTCAAATAATTATTCACATAAACAAAATTAAAAAGAAAGTCAACAGTACCTCATACTGACATATGCTTTATTATATAACCTATTTTTTTTTTTTTTAAACAATATAGAAATATATCTGTCTTTGGGGAATTCAAACTCAAGACCTTTACCTCCACAGGCTGCTAGAATATATTGAAGTAGTTACAATTACTTATTCACTGTCTTATTCAATCATCAAAAGCTTCTAATTCATTATTTATTCTTCTGTGCTGTACAGAGCTCATTACTCGTCCAGGCAGAGGCAATTCACTGAAATGGCTTGACTTCAACTGCTCCTAACTTGATCAATTCAGCATCACCTATTTATCTAATGTTGCAGAGTACATATAGGGGACTTTTGTGGTCCTTTAAGTTTATTTTATATTAAAGAGTAATCTCCCATGTTTGTCTATAGCAGAATTTTTTTATTTCTCAGAATGCTGAGCTAATTCGGTCAAAATGTCAAAAGGCAGCTCAAGAGCCAATCAAAGTGCAGCTGAGTTCTAAGCTGCGACAGTTACATCATTTTTTTCTGTATTCTTCAGCAACTCTCATCAGGACTTGCAGCAATAAAGGGCAAGCTTTAAATAATTGACACTTATATTTGAACTTATATAAGTGAACTCATATAACAGCAACTTGTATTTAGATCAAAATTCCCATTTAAGAAATACATCTTACGAGGTCACTTCCCTAACATTACTCACAACAATTGCAAATTAAGGGCCTCATTCAAATGGGATTTGGCCAATTGAATAGGGCTCTATATAAGCACATAGCAATTTTTTTTACAGATGTTTTTAGTTAGTGAACATTTTAACGAGGCCCTAAGTTACTCATGGCCACACATGCTCTCTTTCCATCAACAGTTTTCATCATTGAAGACAAGCAGTTTTTATGTGTTATCCTTCTTTAAAGGGTTAAGGCCTAGGTTCCAATATGGCATAACTCAAAATTGTATGTAAAAAAGTACTTTATCAACTTTTTATAATGCAATGAGTAAGATCCTCTCCTCTGTGGGGTTTGTGTGCATCGGTGCTAAGGGATTCCTATTCCTCTGAGCTCTCATGCAAAAAAAATAAAGATCCTTTGCAACTGTTGCCACTTCTACCTGTAACACCACAGCACTTCACCTTAAGATTCTTTCCCATCAAAGCTGTTGTCACAATCACTGAAGATATGAGGTGTCCAGTTGCCATGAGGAAAAATCAGCGTACTGATGAGCCCTGCCTGTATTTTATGGTAAAGATATGAGTCTGCAGGGATTAGTTCTGTCTTAAAAGTCGCCCATTGTCCACGGTCAATGGGTTGTGGTCTGTGACAGCCACATAGTCTCACCCAAAAAGGTAGGGCTGTAGTTATTTAGAGCCCAGATGACTCCCAGACACTCCTTCTTAATAACTGCATAGCTGACCTCTCGTGCAACAGCTCGCGGTTCAGGTATCAACATGATGCTCCTTGCCCTGGGTATACACCTGACTCAAAAAAGGCCCTGATGCCATAGGTGGATGCATCCTTCTGGACCAAGAAAGGGTAAGAAATATCTAGGGCAACTAGTACATGGTGGGATGATGGGTCATCCTTCAGATCCCAGAAGGCTTTTTGCATTTGTATCAGCCGGGGCATATTCATTTTGGCTAGGTCTGTCAATGGCTTTGCCAGTATATAATATTTGTGGTCAGGTCCCTCCCTCCCCCACCTCTTCCTGTGAGCAGGACTTAACTCACATTAAACAAGGACTTCCGGCCGCCTTCTCTTTACAAGCCCCATTTTCATTTTGGCTCCTGAGCTTGGAGGATGTATCTCAGAGACTCCCCACAGCCATCTTGTCTATCACAAGCCTCCCTTTGCAAATGTTGCCCTACATCTACTAAACAATTTCACTCTTTTTCATTTCCATGGGGCTTCACCAAGCCTGCATTCACAGATTTGGCACCTTTGTAGCCGAAATCAGGCCATATCTACTAAATAGTGACTTTGCTGATATCATGGTAAAACCATGTCATTGTCATATGATTTCAATAAGCCTTTATCATTTCATATTTTGCCCCATATACCTAAATATATACTAAACATCGACTGTGCCCATGTACAAGGTCAGTCTTTATTATTCCCACTGGGCTTTACCAAGCCTATATACACTGATTTTAGTGCCTTTGTATCAGAATTCGGGCCATATTCTACTAAATAGTCTGCTTATATCAAGGTAACACCATTTCATTGCCAGAAGACTTCCATAAGCCCTACCATTCAATATTATGCCCCATTTACATACATATATACTAAGCAGCCACTGTACCCCTGTCCAAGGTCAGTCTTTTTAATTCACACAGGGTTTGCCATACCTACATACACAGTTTTTAGTGCCTTTATATCAGAATTCTGGCCATATCTACTAAAAAGTGTCATTGCTTATACCAACATTTCTGTTACCATGTGGCAGTACTGCGCCTACATACACGATTTTGGCACATTTGTATCAGAATTCAAGCCATATTCACTAAATAGTGACATTACTTATATCATGGTTTCATTACAGTGGGGCTTTCCTGAGCCTACATACATAGAGTTGGCACATTTTATCAAACTCGGGTCATATCTACTAAATAGTGACTTTGCTTATACCAAGGGTACTCCATTTCATTTCGGGCCACATCTACTAAGTAAAAATGTCTGTAAGGGCATTACCATTGCTGGAGAGCCATGGCACCAAAGGCTTTCAATAAGTCCTAACCATCTTTTGCGCAGTGTCACATCACCAAATTCAACCCTATCAATGTCCCTACCTACGTCCAGGCGACACTTTTTCATTGTCACGCGGCTTTCAACAAGCCCTCATTGCACATTTCTGCTCATTTCTACTTGTTTTTCAGATTTCAATAGGCATCACATTGGTGATCACGGCTGTCTTCGCCCATGTCCCAATATACGCCTCTCCATCAATACTAGGCTTCTAGCAAGCCTCATGTCAGATTTCGACTATATATATAAAATGTTCCTACTCACATTAAGGACATGCCTTGGCTACATCACGACTATCTGGCCCTCTAAGAAGGCCAAGATTCGGTGGCCTCCAACATTCTTCAGCTAACCTTCATTGTGGAGGAGGTCCCATCCCACAACTCCAGGTTTGCACCTGTACATATATAATAACTGGTAGTAATACCCTTAGCTACCCAGAATTGCCAGCACCTGCCTCTTACTCACTGGAGTGAACCACTGATCTATCGAGGCTACCTTGGCCAACTCAGGCTGGACCCTCCCACTTCCTATTCTCTGCCCAAGGTACCTCTACCCCAGCAATCTGACACTTGTCAGGGTGAATGGTCAACCCTGCTTGCTGGATTTGGCCCATAACTGTGGCTAGATGGCCACATGTTCCTGCCAAGTATGGCTGAATATGGTAATGTCACCCAGGTACACAGGATTAACTCCTGTCAGCAAGCTGTTGGAATGTCGAAGGGACATTCTTGATCCCAAAAGGCATAACCATAAATGGGTATTGGCCAATCGGGGTGGTGAATGCTGACTTCTCTCTAGCAGTTTAAGAAAGTAGGGTCTGCCAGTAACACAAGTAGGTTGCCCGATCTAGGCTATCTAGGAGTTCATCGACTCTAGGCATAGGGTAAGCATCAATAGTCGTTTTGTCATTTATTTTGTTGTTGTTTAGTTGTTCAGCTGTGTCTGACTCTCCAAGACCTTATGAACCAGAGCACACCAGTTACATCTGTCTGCCAGTGCCCCTCAGAGATCCATCAAGCTCATGCCTATTGATTCGAAAACCTCATCTATCAATCTCCTCTTCTGTCTTCTCTTTCTTTGTGTGCCTTTAATCTTCCCCAGAATCAGAGTAGTCTCAAGGGAATTCTGTCTTCTCATGATATGGTCAAAATAGTTGGATCAGGTACCAACATTAATACCTGCTAGCCTACCTTGTTTTCTGACTTTCTGATCTTTCCAGCATTTATGCTTGCCTGGGGCTCACTTGCCATCTGTACACTCTTGAGGGTAGGGAAGCAATTTTTCCAAATTCTTCTCCTGGCCCTCTAACAAAGCCTTTAATCATAGCCTTCAGGGTGTCATTAAACCTCTCAGAAAAGCCATTGGTCTGGGGATGATAGGGTGTTGATCTCAGCTGGGCCACTGTTTACTTCTGCTACAACTGCTGTGCCAGCTCACCCATATACTGGGTACTCTGATCTGACAATATCTCACTCTGGAACCCAACCCCAGTGAATATGCCTACCAAGTTATCAGCCACCGTTGCTATGGCCAAGAGCTACAGATACCAGGCAGCATAATCCACCACATTGAGGATATATCTCTTCCCCAATCTACTAGGCCTGGCTAGGGAATCAGTTATATCTACAGCCACTTGGAAGGGAATTTCTATAACAGGCATGGTCTTCAAGGCAAAGGGAGCCTGGGCCATCGAAGCGCTGGCAAATATTATATGAGGCACAGGAACTAATGAAATCTCATGATCCTCTGGGCCAATGAAAGGCCTAAGTCCGGCGCTGCTATGTGCAGCGTTTGCCCTGGTGCCCTGCTAAGGAAATCTATTGGGCAATGGCTGGCAGGGTTTCCTGGTACCTCTTCGGGATGATCAGCACCCTTCAGCATCCAGCACAGCAGTGAGAGAGTGAACAGGGCTTCAGAATGTGTAAGAGATAACAGCGATACAAACAGGGATGATGGGAAGCTATGTAAGCAATGAGGGGTACAAACATGTATCTAGAGAAAGTAACAATGCCAATAGTTATGATAACAGAGATATCATGATAAAAAATAGTAAAAGTAGCAGAGCTTCCTTAGTTTCTCCAATACCTTAACTGTTGGGGTATTTAGCAGCGGATCCAACAGAGCAGAGAGACAGGGTGAGACAATATGGTGGCTTAGCTGTGGGGTATCTAATAGTAGATCCAACAGAGCAGAGAAACAGAGTGAGTCAATATGGTGGCTGTAAGAGAGTGAGCAGGGCTTCAGGATATAAGTTATCTGGTCCTTTAATTATTAGTCTTAATATTTTTGAAAAAACAAACTGGCAAAATTGCTGGATGTGATTATTAGGTCCAATTCCATACTAGTAGTCTGGATGTATATAGAATGTTTTTTTTATTTTGTTAGTTATAGTCAATAACTCAATATGTGTTAGTACTGTCATGAAGACATATTTTATATATGGAAGTTAAGTATTTGTTAGATTTAATTAACCCAAGGTTACAACATTGGATATTAATATAGTGAAAGCCATATAAATTGTTTATTGAGATTTTTAGAACATGGTTTTAACCTTCGAAAAGATTAATTTGAATTTTTAAGTTTCAGGATATCTCAACATTTATATAACGTGGAAAAGGTCTTAAACATGAGTTTTTACCTTTATAAAATTTAGACATAGTTATGCAATATATTTTTTTCATTCATTGTGACATTTATGTAGTTGAACTTTATGAACATTATCCTTCAAGTTCTACAATAAAACTTATACGTAAGCATATATATTTTTTAAGAATACAGTTACAGTTTCATTCTTTCCTATATTTAATATCATGCTTAGGTAATGAAAATGGAAGTATCATTTATAATTATACTTAAAAGCTAAGCACCCGCATTTTATGGCATGTATTTTAAAGAGTATATTTTAATCAATAAAAATACATTTTCATGTATAAAATAACAAGATCCTAACGCAACGCCACTCTTGTTTGATTTTAGTTGCAAGAGCTTCATTCTTGTTTAGCCAGACAGAACAGAAAAGCTTTTTATATCACAAATAAATTGCCAGTCAGTCCTATTGTTTCAGGGGATTAGGCACAGCTCATACATAGTTATATATATATATATATATATATATATATATATATATACTAGGAAATTGCCCATCAAAAATGACGGGATTAAAATTGTAAGGCTGGCAATACTGTTTGCCACACAATGTGAGTCTTTTATGATGCCGCTGCTGGCCACTGAAGCTGTCCGTTTTACTTTGGTGATGGAGAGCAGGACTTGTATTTATTGATGCTGCTTCAGAGCGTATTCTTGGGAAAAGGGAAAGGTGTCAAACTCCAAATGCTTCAATCACTCTGCCTTATTCCTCATGTAAATTAGTATATGCCCTCGGCTTCAAGCTTTAGTAAGTGCCAGACAAGGAGAAAACATTATACAAAGTGATCTTCAGAAATAAGAATTTCTCTAAAAAAAAATTATGTTCAAGGTTTAGAAGATTGCTAATATTGTTAGTTTATATAGTTCACAAACGTGAGATTTTTTTTCCTAATATAAAGTAGTCCTTTGAAAACCTTTCTAATGTTATTAACATGCTTTAAATACATTACAATATCCACAACACATATATGATCCTTCTATACCTCACCCATACTCTTTAGATCGTTTGCAAGCTTGCAATCTTGTTAGGTGCTTGAAAGAAAGTACTTGGGGTATTTGCATAGGTAGAGCCTTCCAGGTAGGAGGTACCCTTTGAGGTCACAGGGTTATACTATTCTTGTTTCGTCCAATACTCCCCCAATGATTTTATATGCTCTAGCCCACTGTTTTATTGAGTTTGATGGTGTTACTATGTAATTTGGAGCTTACATATATTTTTGAAATTCAGCGTTATTTTTTGTGCAATAAAGGTTTTCTCTTCTTTTTTGATTTTATGATCAAAGACAGGGCCCTCCTTTCTTTTACATTGTGTTAATATTGTTTTTGACTTGTACATACCCCTCCCTGTATGTTGCTACAAAATATGTTGGCACATTCCAAAGAACGGAAATAATACCAATGTTTTAATATTAAATGTTATAAAAACTATTTTTGTTATTTTATTTTTCTTCTATTGATTTGCTTAATTGTGGCATTAAAACATGTTTCATTACCTTTAGGTTAAACTTGTATATGAAAAAAATAAAAAATAATAATTTCTTAAAACAATACATTATAGGCAATTTTGGACATAACTATCCCTTTAATATACAGTTTATACTAAAAAAAAATATATATAACAGTGTCAGTTTCACTCTGTTTAACACTTGACATTGCGAATGTGCTGTGACATATGATGCACGCTGAAAGTAGGTCAACTATCATTGTCAACTTTAAATAATGCAGCAGCTTTCATTATACAGTGAGAAAATGTATAAATATTGATCAGACTAACAATAGTGGCAGATTCACCCTTTTAGTTGTCCTATCCTATAAATAAAGTTTATCTTGTGTTTTTCATGCAAATATTTGATTTATATGTCATTTGACATGCCAATGTGAATTACAGCACTGTGGAAATGGTCACATTTCATGAATACCATTTGCCACAAATAGTAAATAGTCCATCTCACTATATTCTGTAGAGTATTTATGGTACTATACAAAAGGTCAGTTATTTCATTGCGGAAGCTTTTCACTGGCCGATGAGTAGATTATTTTATTATGATATTCAGAAATCAATAAATATAGTCCCAGAGAATAAAGAAATGCTCTTTATAATTTGTTTCCGTCCATTTAGTTTCATTATTCCTGTAAACAAAATGGCGCACCCTATTCTGGCAAGCAAACAGAAACTAGCATTAGAATTACAATGAACTGTCTGTTATGACAAAACAATGAATAATAAAGATTTTATATGAAGTTACTCAACCGCTTGATGATTCACTGATATCTATAACATCCTCATGATTATGTGCCAGTCAGCTAAACATTCAGTTACAACTTAAAGTAACACAGCAAAGGTCCCAATGATTACTTTAATGGAAAGTGCACAAATAAATAAATAGATTACAGTTGCTATTATTTTTTTAATGGAAATGATAGATAACTGAGCTTGAAAATTGAGAATTTTAAGCAATAATTCTATCAGGATATACTGACTCTCTCTGCTAATTGTTTATCTCACATGATTATCTCTCACAGTGTGTGGAAAAATAATCCATAAGAGCATATCCAGCTGGATAAATAATACAAAAATATTCAAAGACAATGTTAAAGGCATATCTAAGTGTTTTGAATTATGAATGCATCTCCTAGAGGAGAATCAGAAGTGTATGAAAATATTTTCCATTAATATCAAAATAAACATTTAAACACTTAACTTGAAATTAGCAAAATGTCTTGCAATTTCTCACAGTTAAACATTAGCGTAAACACCCCGTTGAAACCCAGGCTAAATTAGCATAACATTCATAATTTGTTTTGGCCAATCAGAAGAAGGCTCAGGCAGCTGATACATTTGTATCAAGCTCTGGGGTTCCTGGCTGTGCTGTAAAGTCTCCCCACCAAAAAGATCAAAAGTATCTGGCTGTCATTCCTGTGTGTTATGTGCAAAGTTGGATTTTACTTTCCTGCATTTAACTCTGTAAGTACACTGAACTTTTCTATATAACACATATTTTTCTCATAAACACTGCTTGTTTCTTACCAAACATTTGAAACGCAGGAAACGTATATATAACTTTAAGTGTTTTAACTTTAAAAAAATGTTCAGATTTAATTTAAATTCTTATTGTTATTCTTTTGTATGCGCTTCATATTTATCAAACATACTGGGGGGAAAAATAAAGTAATTAAAAGAGAGGATATTTTTTCATGTACTGTATTCTTAAACCTGTTAAGCTCAATTATCTAACACTTCCACTCAAAATGTTTAATAACACCAGTAGCAATTATATTTAATTATATTTACTTTCATTTCTGCAACAAGACCTTTAATGTGTCAATTTAAAGGACCAATGTAGTGCTGTATTAGCACTAACTAGAATTATTAATTGGGCAATGGTAAATCATAACATTTGTATTGTATTAAATTAATTTAAATTAAATTTGTATGCTTTAAAAAACAATATTGAATATTAAACTTACTTTCAAAGAACAAATTCAGCAGCTGCTGGTCCCCACCCGCTATGGTGTCAAGGGTTGCTCTGGATATCAGGCTTTGCTAAATTCCCAGGAACCAGCTTGTATGGACACAATGTTATTCAATGGCTGGAGACTGGCTTTGATAAAGTGGTTTCCATTGGCGATTAGCTCTACATGTGATTTACTAAAACTCAGGTATTATTATTGGGTTAGTGATGATGTGTGGTAATGCCTAATGTCGCATTTTGTATCCACCCCTTTACACATTGTGAACAGAGTAACGGATACATGTTATAGGGGTCACACAAGCACAGTTTAACAGCTGCTTCTGTTGGAGCAGGAGCAATTGCATGTAAGAAATTCAGATGTAATTTGCAAAAGAAGCAATGGTTGGCATACTGACGTATAATAATGTCACTCTGTCAACCTCAACCATATAATGATATTCTTAAAAACTAAAATGAAGAAAAAATAAAATGAATGTACCGGTATATATGTACACCATATTTTTCCGTGTATAAGACAACCTTTTTTTGACTAAATTTGGACTTTTAAATTGGGGGGTTATCTTATACATGACATACAGCGCTAGATGGCGCTGTCACTGATCCCCTCCAGGCTGCTCTCTCCCCTCAGTCTCCCTGTGAAGGCCTCTCCTTTCCCTGTCTCAGTCTCCCTGTGCCACCTCCACCTCAAGCTGCTCTCCCCACTCTCTCCTCCACTCTGCCTTCCTCACCTTCTAGCTAGCAGAGCTGTTGCTGTTCCCCTGCTCTTGATGGTCTGGCTGATGAGCCCCAGGCATTTTGTCCAGAGGAGCTGGGCTCCCCTGAGGAGGAGGCGGGTGAGAGCATGGCAGGGGGTGGGTGCAGGGGCCTGGGGGCCACACTGGGGCTCTAGCTGGCGGAGCTCAGGTTGCCCCAGGCATTGTGGCGTTAGGGGCTGTTCTTGCGGGGCTGCTGGGCTCCCAGGGGTGCCTGGAAGGAGGTGGGTGAGACCACGGTAGGGGATGGGTGCGGGGGCCCAGGGTGCTGCTGCGGATGTAGCTGGCGGAGCTCCTGGCACTGGAAGTCTCCACACACTCCTAGAGTACCCCCTTCAGAGCCTCCTCCAAGCGGGACCGCAGGAGCAGCCTGGAGCCACCCTGCGACCTAACTCCAGAGCCAGGCTACACCCCCAGGACCAGGACCAGGGAGAGGATCATCATCAGGACTGGCAGTGAGCGGCTAAAGGTATGTGAGAAACGGGGAATGTGGTGGGAGAGGCGGGCTCTTCATACTTTTTTTTTTTTTTTTGTGGTCAAAAACATAGGGATCGTCTTTTATATGAGGCCGTCTTATACACAGAAAATATCTTTTCATGTGACAACACTGAAGAAATGACACTCTGCTACAATGTAAAGTAGTAAGTGTACAGCCTGTATAGAAGTGTAAATGTGCTGTCCCCTCAAAATAACTCAACACACAGCCATTAATGTCTAATACGTTGGCAACAAAAGTGAGTACACGTCTCAGTGGAAATGTCCAAATTGGGCCAAAGTGTCACTGTTTTGTGTGGCCACCATTATTTTCCAGCACTGCATTAACGCTCATGGGCATGGAGTTCACCAGAGCTTCACAGTTTGCCACTGGAGTCCTCTTCCACTCCTCCATAATGACATCAGGGAGCTAGTGGATGTTCGAGACCTTGCACTCCCCCACCTTTTGTTTGAGGATGCTACACAGATGCTCAATAGGGTTAAGATCTGGTGACATGCTTGGCCAGTCCATCACCTTTACCTTCAGCTTCTTTGGAAATACAGTGGTCGTCTTGGAGGTGTGTTCAAATACTGCCCTGAGGCCCAGTCTCCGAAGGGAGGGGATCATGCTCTGCTTCAGTATGTCACAGTACATGTTGGCATTCATGGTTCCCTCAATGAACTGAGATAATAAAATATTTACAAAAATGTGAGGGGTGTATTTACTTTTGTGAGATACTGTATATAAAGAGAGAGAGAGTGAGTATATAAATAGTACATTTGTGTTCACATTTGAATGTCTAAAACAAGTAAAAAAAAACTGCTTCCTGCTTAAAATTCAGGGACAATGCAAATGTGCCCATAAATGTTTTGTTCTTCAGTCCATAACCATTTTAAACATGGCTTCCTTTAAGCTTATGCCCGTGGCATTACGCAGCTTTTTTGCAAAGCCAAGGTTGGATTTTAACACAAGCTGGGAATCCTACTGAAGGACAGCATACATTTTAGAATCACTGACGGGCTGCATTCGTTGTGAGAGGACAGATAGTGTAGCTGCTGGAGATTTAATAGGGAAATAGATAGCCAGGCTGTGTATTTAGCTTCCACTACAATTAATCTAATTCTGTGTCAGGCTCACAGCTTATATTGTGCTCAGTGAAATAAAACAACACTTTTTTGACTGTAATACATTGAATAGCAATTGCCTGCCTACAGGCGTGTGTGTGAAGCCTATTGTATCTACTCTGCCAACTTTTGCCAGTGCACAATGATACGTCATATCTGGTGCAACCGTAGTGTACAGTGACATAAAACAACACTTTTTTGACTGTAATCGATTGAATATCAGTTGCCTGCCTACAGGCGTGTGTGTGAAGCCTATTGCATCTACTCTGCCAACTTTTGCCAGTGCACAGTGACACTCATATCTGGTGCAACCGTAGTGTACAGTGACATAAAACAACACTTTTTTGAATGTAATAGATTGAATAGCAATTGCCTGCCTACAGGCGTGTGTGTGAAGCCTATTGCATCTACTCTGCCAACTTTTGCCAGTGCACAGTGACACTCATATCTGGTGGCACCTTAGATTGCTCGCGCAGTGCCCCAAATTTGAAGTAGGAGGTCCGACCAAGCATTTTTTTCTGTCTCCCTGTTCCAAAAATCAATGCCATATACACGTCCCCTAATAGTGGACGTAACAGGGATTAAACCGATAGGAATAGTACTACTTAACAGTACACACCTTATAATAACGCAGACAGAGGCAACGCAGAGAGAGGAGTCTGAAGAAGAGGAGTCAGAGGAGGAAGGTGGCTTTGAGGAGGTGGAAGACCAAACACAGCAGGCGTCCCAGGGGGCTTGTTGTCACCTTTCGGGGACCCTTGGTGGCTGGGTGGAGAAAGAGACCTTCAATGACATCAGTGAGGACAAGGAACGGGACATGGCTAGCTTGGTATCCAACCTTGTGCAAATGGGGAGTCTGCGGTTGTGCAAAGGGACTATTTGCGGTTGTTTGCGGTGCATTAGATTGGTCTGTTACTGTGAAGCGGGCGTAACCCTTACACTACCTGATCGATACAACATCATACCTGATGTTTTAAAGCATGTTATTCCAAACAATTTAGGAATGTTAGGTGATTTATGCCCTTTATGGCTTAAAACCAGACTCTGCATCAACTATGTAATTTTCCAGTGGGAGTTTTGCCATGGATCCCCCTCCGGCATGCCACAGTCCAGGTGTTAGTCCCCTTGAAACAACTTTCCCATCACTATTGTGGCCAGAAAGAGTCCCTGTGGGTTTTGAAATTCGCCTGCCCATTGAAGTCTATGTTCGCGAACATTTGATGGAAGTTCGCGTCCGCTGTTCGCGAACCGCAAATTTGATGTTCGCGACATCAATAATATATATATATATATATGATAAAATATAGGTGAAAGCTTTCATGGGTAAAACATACTTCTCTAGTGGACAAATCTGGTAATGCATGATGACATTTAATTTTGCTATTTTTTTGTGTCCCCTATTCATTTACAGCCTTTTTAAATTGTGATTCAGCCAACTAAATAGGGTTATGTGCTTATATAGAGCCCTTTTCAATTGTCCGAATTGCAATTTAATAAGGCTGTTAATCTGTAGGGGATTTGCTCCCCAACCCCACCCCCCCTAGTTCCTACGCTCCTGATAACAACCCTCTATTTTATCCTACTAGAGGCTACCTGTACAATTTTATACAATTTATAAAGGAAATATTGCTTTCCTAAATGATAAAAAAAGAGAGACAAATTTAGGGAAATATATATTTACCAAGCTTTTAAAAAATATATTTTAAAAATGTCATTGTTTATTTTAATATAATAAGAAAGCCTTTTGACAATCTTCCCCCAGCTCTTCCCTACTGCTCAATTTCTATGTTAGTGTTTTCAAATTATATATTAATTTGCCTGAACTAGGCTGTTTTCAGCTCCCATGCACTCATGTCAATATAATGTGTATTATAAGCCTGTCTTAGAGAGCTATCACATAAATGAGTGACAGAGTATAGGAAAGCAGTCATTGGCAAACAGAACTTTAGCAACACTCATTTAGTTAATGGACCTGATTTTTCATTAAGGCATATTCAGGGAGAAAAAAAGTCAGTAAATTACTAAATCTATAATTTCAGGCCAACATTTGTTGTTTTGCTTCCTGACAAAGATAAACATTACTTAGCATGAAAGAAAAATAAGTCTTGGCAAAACAGTCTATTTCTCCTTATTCTTTCTGTCATGACTTGAGACTTAACTGTAGGTTGATAGAAAGCCTGGAGCCTTTGAAGTGTTGTGCTAATTTGATTAATATGTAGTTACATCCTGTTATGATGCACTTTGCCTTTTGCATGTTAAATTGAAAATGGAGAGTGCATTAAATTGTGTTTAAATACTGCATATTAAATGAATAAGGCTGAAAGCAGCCTATTATTCCAAGCAGACAGGTTATTGTTTGCTTGCTAATGATAATTGTAGCATAATGCATGTTTTCTCTTAATGACAGTTCGCTAGTCAATATAAATATGGGTGATCTTACTACAGATGTTGGCAAAACATGCATTTGCATTTTACTAAGAATTTTTTTTAGAAGAAAAAAGGATTTTAACAATATTTTCATTTCAGTTGGAGTATACATAATTACATTTGTTAAAATTCTAGTCAGTGGAATTTTTTTTTTTCATTTTCCTAGAGAAATTAACTTATTTGCAATTATTTATTATACTCTAGTTTGAATGCGGATATATATATATATATATATATATATATATATATATATATATATATATATATACAGATATTCATATTCTCTTTTACCAAATATAATAATCAGTACAAATATAGTAGTTATATTAATATTGTTTATTTGTAACGCGCCAACATATTCGTAGCACTGTATGTATATATTCTATAGGAGGCTGAATCCTAAACAATTATTTGCTTTTTCAAAATAGTGGTTTGTGCTTCGAATGATTATTTACCTACTTAAACATCGTTTCCTGGTGGTCAAGTGGTTAGTATTCAGTGCTTTCACTGCTGTGACCTGGGTTTGATTCCAGTCAGGGAACCAAGAGATTACACCACACCAAGTACGGTTGGAGAACACCTTGACATACCAGAAGCTTTATGCTGTGGCCCACTGGAGAAGAAATTGGCAACCCACTCCAGTATCTCTGCCGTGAATACCAAGTGGATCAGCATGGTGTGTTACGGTTCATGTAGTCACAGAGAGCTGGACATGACTGAACCATACAAACACAACTCAAAGGTCATGTTCTGTTTAGACGGGAACAATGCAATCAATGGTTAAAGCCTACTGGCAGGGTCAAAGTTAGATATTCCCAGCTCTTTAAAAAGAAGAGATGCTTGTGCTCTTTCCTTCAAAATATATATTCAGATGGACAGGAACCAACAGTTGGCCCATTAGCCTCTTATTGACCATGAATATTTCTTATTAATAGATTCTTAAGAGCTTTGGTTACCTGCTTTTTCTTATGGTGTGGTCACTTCTTAACAATATTAACTGTAACAGTTAACTTTTGCTGTAAATCTTACCCTTGCAATGTGATGATTCTTGCAGAAAGGGTCCATTCAAAATACATACAACGCTGCTGCCCAGTAGTGCACCCAAAACTTTGCACCTGCTGCTCTTCTTCTGTAAGAAAGGTTCAAATCGAAATAAAGCCGTGCTATTATTATAAAATGCAATTAATAATATGTATTAATATTTTATATTTCCGTTTCAGGATTATTGTGCAGGACTTTAATTGTCAATTTGGTTAACGTAATTTTCCTGTTGTGTTTAGCTATCTATGTACTGCTTATATAATTGCATTTAAAATATAAAATGGTGGTGGAACATTCAATGCTGAATATCAACATTGCCGTTGATTAATAGCATAGTTTTCTGTTTAGTAAATTCAGAGAACTTGGATTTTCACGGTATGCTGGATGGAACATGCCAATGAAACTCCTTAAACACGGTCATTAAACACTACAGGTCTTATTTAGTTTCCCGCAGTTTCCTTCATACCGGCTGTAAAACTGCGGCCTAATAATTTGCAACAGTTACAGAGCTATTCAACTGAACAAGCCGGCAACTTCCTGGCCAAAAGCCTAAACCATAAACCATGTACCCGTAAGTAGCATTTCAGGCCATGATCAATTAAGCAAGGCCATAACTACTGAAACAGCCAATAGTAAATGAGACCGTCATCAAGACGTCAATATAACATGGAAGTTGAACGTCAATCAATTGGCGTTTAGAAGTTCGATATGCAATCAGACTCTCAATCTGGCAATTTACTAAATAAAAAAAAATGAATGAAGGAAATGTTCTAGTCCATGTGGGTGGCCTGATATGTATTAACTCCTTGATTCCCGAGATTGCTATAACACTAAAATGAAACGTGAAAAAAAATATTATTTATTGCAGATTTGCGAGCTTGAGACTGTTGTGCAATTCGTAGAATTTTCTTTTATATTTACCATTTACGGGTGTGAGAAATTAGTGTACGGGCTACGTTCAGGGCTCAAGTAAACAACAATTGCTCAATTGAATAGGGGCCACCATTCACAATTTGCTATGATCCGCGTACGACTTGCTATTACCACTGAACAAGCCTTTAGTAAATTGCACGATAACCAGAGATTGGATTGCAGGTTACATCATTCTATCGAGTTTGAGTACAGACCCGCAATCCTTTAGTAAATCTTCCCTATTTGTAAGTCCCCCCTTAGAGTTTCTCCTGAGAGGTAGTACTGAGTGTAGCAAATTCCTTTAGGACAATGTACATTGCACAGCCAGTGCCACCCAACATTGCAGGTTCTCGCAAGTTAGACTATATAGTAAATATGTATAGAGAATTTAAAAAAAATGTGAACACAATTATTTAAAAATGACATTTAACATATATAGCAGGCTACAATGGGTATAGGAGCATCTCCTACCTTGCCAACTACATATGTGACAGGAGTCTTTTGAAGAACTACAGTTGAAAACAGGCACAATGTTTATGGCGTTTATTACATTTTCTGTGCAATTGCGCTTCTGAGGTAGGAGGAGAGTTTTAATACACAGGAAGTATGCATGTGCACAGAAAAATGGCAGCTACAATTGCCACTGCTCTCAGTAGGCATATAGAGAAGTTACTTAATTAATAAAGACACACCTTCTTGAGAAACTAGCAGAGATGAAGAATAATCACATATAAAAGTAGAAAATGTAAAGGTTGCATTTTTATTTCTTTCCGAAATCATTTTGCCCCATTAGCAAGTTTAGTTTATCAAAAAAACAAATAAAATGTGTCCAAACTATTCCTTTAAAGCAATATTTTTGTGAATTTATTGTCTTTGGGAAAGTATTCAGTAATTCATCTTATGCCTACGTACTAGTACATGTACTTTCAATGGCCTTTTATGGAAATGTTAAAATAAACACACACTACTATCTAACAAAGAAGTGAAGTCATTATATTTTCCCTATTCATATTGTAAGCTTTTCTACTTATGGAAATAATACTAACAAATTAATTTAATGTTTACTAAAAATAGTTTAATGTTTTAATCACTAATAAAATATAGACCCACAAGCACAAATATATACACGCACCAATAGACTGGAAAAGATTAGGAGTCTAACAATTTTATTTGTTTAATTTCACTTAAATGGTCCATTTTTTCCTTTAAATATTTTTATACTTAATTTGAAAAAATCCACTATAAAATTAAGGAAATATACCCATTAAACATGATATATTTTCTGGAGAGTATTCAAACAAAATAAACAGAAAAGCTGTGCCGTAAAATAAGTTAATAATACTACACTATACAATATTATTTTACAGTTACTGTTCATTAAGTAATTAGTTCATGTAGTTTCAGGAGAAAAGTGAGGAATATATACATTTATGGATTTTAAAAGCCACAATATTAGAAATTAATTTTATACGACCTGGGAAATAAAAATAAATGTCATGTGACCTTAGACAAGTGAGTCATTGAAAGAAACGCCTGTAGCACAACCGCTGGATTTGGTGTTGACTACATTTGTAAACCAATCGCTCGCTTACCTTGGCTCCTAGACAAACATTTTTCTCCTCTCTTAGACTTTCTTAGCAAAAATTCCATTATATAGAGTTAAGTTTGTGACAGACCTAGGACATATGATTATAGTGGAATAATCAATGGAATATTTACAACATATGGATGGTTAACATAAGAAATTAAGATTTAAACATATAAAGAAAAGACCTAAAAACTATTTTAATAATATATTGTAGCAATCATTTCTATAAAAGCGTAGGAAAAGCTAAAGAAAATAAGTAAGGGCTGGGCTATATGGAAACTGAGGCCTAATATTAGCCAGCTGGTACCTTTCTTCTGAGTCTCCAATTTCCCATTAAATTTACTATTTAATCCCCACATCCTTAAATAAATTCCTAGTCAAATGATGTCCACTATGTTCTTCTCTAGATAAACTTCCTTTTAGTGATTATTAAATGGCATAAATAAGAACTAAATTTTTACAAATATTTGGAATTAGGTTTAGTGAGCTCTAGATTCCCTCCCGCTTCTGGATCGCTACTTTGTTTTTGTGAAAGGGCTTGTGTACTTCAATGAAGCTGTGAGCTATATCATGTAGGGTCACCCAAGATGGGCAGGTCATAGCAGACAAATCGTGTTCCACTGGAGAAGGAGCTGGAAACCCACTCAAGTATCTTTGCCAAGAAAACCTCTTTTGGGTCTCATCACTGAAGTGTATCTGAACTCCCTAAGACACGGTCAGCAAGCAGTCGACGTCTGGTGCCCCTATCACCCTTAGCTACACCTCACTGATGAGATGCTAGTGAGCCTGAAACATACGTCTGGGGTTGTTCTTTCTCCTTCTCAGGGTAGAATTGCCTGGTATTTTGGGGCTGGATCCCTCTTTTGAGTGAGACCAGACTGATATACTACAGGATATTTTTTACATAGTTACATAGTTACATAGTAATTAAGGTTGAAAATAGACTTTCAGTCCATCAAGTTCAACCTTTTAAGATCTCCTCTCCTAAAAAGAAAAAAAGAAAAAATAAATTCCGTCCAGACCCCAGATACTGGCGATCAGATTTCTCCCTGGATCAATACTGTCTCTCTAATTATCCATGATAACCCTGAATTCCCTTTTTAATTAGAAATAAATCCAGTCCCCTTTTAAAGTTATCTATCGAATCCGCTGTCACCACCTTCCTTGGTAGAGAATTCCACAGATTAACCCCCCTTACTGTGAAGAACCCTTTTCTTTCTTTAAGGTGGAATCTTTTTACTTCTAACCTCAAGGGATGTCCTCTTGTCAGTTGAAAACCTCTTGGCACAAAAAGCTCCCTTAACAAATCTTTATACTGACCCTGGATGTATTTATATAAGGTACCGTAATCATATCTTCTCTTAGACTCCTTTTTTCTGGAGAAAATAAGTTTAATTTGGTTAGTTTTTGTTCATAACCTAGCCCCCCCCATTCCCTTTATTAGCTTTGTTGCCCTCCTCTGTACCTTTTCAGCTCTAAAATGTCCTTTATATAAAGTGGTGCCCAAAATTGTACTCCATATTCCAAATGAGGGCGTACTAGAGATTTATATAGTGGCAGAATTATATTTTCTTTCCTTGCTTCTATACCCTTCTTAATACATGCTAATATTTTATTTGCCTTTGCAGCTGCTGCTTGGCTTTGAGCACTGTTACCTAGGTGGTTGTCCACGATTACTCCCAAATCCCAAATCCCTTAAAATATCTGATACACCAAGATTTGCTCCATTAAGATTATAAATTGCATGACTATTTTTCCTTCCCAGATGCATAACTTTACATTTATTCGTATTAAATCTCATCTGCCATTTAGATGCCCATTCCTCAATTTTATGTAAATCCCTTTGGAGGGAAAGCACATCATTATCTGATTTAATTACCTTGCACAACTTCGTGTCATCAGCGAAAATGGAAACACCACACTCCAATCCCACCTCTAAGCCATTAATAAATATGTTAAAAAGGAGAAGACCTAATACTGAACCCTGAGGAACCCCACTTATCACATTAGTCCAATCGGAGTATGTTCCATTTACAACAACCCTTTGCTTCCTGTCTTTTAGCCAGCTCTCAATTCATGAGCAGATATTTACTGCAATTCCTGCATCTCTTAGTTTGCACAATAGTCTCCCATGTGGCACTGTGTCAAAACCCTTTGCAAAATCCAAAAAGACTACATCCACTGAGTTGCCTTGATCCTGGTTCCTACTAACCTCCTCATAGAAACTAATTAGACTTGTTTGAAATGAACTATCCCTCACAAATCCTTGTTGACTCCTACTTATTATCCCTTATTAACCCTTCTAAAAGCTTCCCCACTACAGAAGTGAGGCTCACTAGTCTATAATTCCCCGGATTTGCTCTTGCTCCCTTTTTAAATATAGGCATCACATCTGCTTTTCTCCAGTCATCTGGTAGAGACCCTGTGTTGAGTGAATCTTGAAAAATTAAATATAATGGTTTGGCTATTAAAGAACCCAGTTCCCTCAGTACCCGTGGATGTATTCCATCAGGATCCGGGGCTTTATTAACATTTATTTTCCAACCTCTTTTGAATTACTTCCTGTGTTAACCAATTATTTGACAAAGGTAGTGTAGCCCCATTATGTTGGAGAGTATCAACCGCTGGTACCTCCCTTGTGTATACCGAAGAAAATAACATATTTAGCTCATCTGCCTTTTCCTGGTCACTAATTTTCAGATGGCCTGTGTCACATTGTAATGTTTCTATAGCTTCCTTCCTCACCTTATTCCCATTATTATACTTAAAAAATATTTTCGGGTTACTCTCTTTTCTCCTTGTGAAGGGCACAAGTGAGCTAAAAGAGGGAGTAGGTAACCAGACCTGTAGAACAAATCTACTTAGGTGTTGTTCGCTCTCAGATTGAGCGCCTCTGAATGTTTTTGTTATAAAAAGGAGACTAATGCTACTTTCGTATTTTTTTATTAACTTGTTTGAAATTATTATCATACTTCGGCACAGAAAAAAAACATTAGTTTTGCAAACTATTTACAGGCAGGGGCATAGGAACTGGGGGGATAAATGCCCCAAGAGTAAATGATAAGGAGACCAAAAAATAGCAAAATTATACTTAATCATGCATTACCAGATTTGGAGCAGTAAGCCTTTCCCATGAAAGTTTTGACCCATAATTTATCATATATATCTCTACCTAGTTGAATTATTCCCTCCCCCACCACATTTTTTTTGTCTCCTACGACCATGCTTGTTGGAATATACATTGTATTGATATACATTCATTTGCACAGTTGATGTTAATAATTATAGTGATTTTGTATTACACAGTTTATTAATTTATGTTAGTCAGTACTTCAATGTACTCACGTCTACAGACTGAGAAAGTGTAACAACAAAACTGAGTAGAAATGTGAAAAGTCTTAATCATTTCCTGACTTGAAAATGAATGTCCTGGCTTAAGATATCTCTATTTTGTCAAATATGTACAATATTTCTTTGTCAGGTTAGGTAGCAAAATGTAATTGTTTCTCACAAAATGTTATTAACATGGAAACCTTTCAAGACAAGAAATGTTTCCGGTGTGAATATTGACACTTGAAGAGATGACACTTGTGTTTATATTTTGGGGGGAAATAAGTCTTTTTTGGTGCTTAAGTAATTGAAATATAATGGCTAAAAGTTTGCTTTTGAGGAAGCATAATCATTAATCTGTTACTGATTACTTACCTGAGCCAATAATCAGTAATCTCAGAGTGATCACTATTCAGAGTAATATTAACAACACTGTCAGTTGTATACACAAACCCAGATAAACAGCGACCTGTATATTATCCAGTTCTCCCGAGTTACATATACAACACAGACAGAGCAAAGAAAGATGTTCTTGTTCTGGGCCAGGATTACGTTAGATATTTTGTTAATGCAACAAAAATACTTAACATAACCACTATTGCTTTTATTCTGTTATATATCCCAAATGAAAAAGCTGCAATACTTTTCTGATATGCAGAGGAAATAATACGATAAAACAAATCAAATAATCATTTTATATAAAAATTGTGCAGTGTGTGGTCAAAAATGTAAAATTGTTCCTTTTGTAGAACTATAAATAAGCAAAGTGTAAAAATACATACAGTCTAATTTAGTCATGCAATAAGGCTCCTATGGAATCTGCCATTTTAGGGCCCCATTCCAATCTTTTGCGTAGGCAGTTACGGTGCAAGTTGACAAATAACTTGCAAATATATCTATTCCAATCCATCAAATTTTCCACTCTACACCGTTGAATAGACTAAAATTAGCTGTGTTATCAAGTTACGGTGACCAATCACATTCAAATTTCCCTCCAAGTCATTCCAATTGCTTCTACCGGTGCTTCACGAAGATTACATACTGTGAGTAATCTTGTTTTTCCTCCCCAATCCTACATGATGCTTGCATCATTTTCAGAGGCATTTTTATTTTATTTTTTATTTATTAGTGTAGTGTTTCATTTTTTAATACTTTAAGCTTATTGGATTTTTATTAGGGTGCCATGCACGTCCTTGTGGATCCCTGTGGCACACAGAGCGTTAACTTTAGGGTATTATGGGGGTCTATACAGACCCAAATGGTATTAGGGGTTACTTTTAGAATACCTTTGGGGTCTATACAGACCCCACGTATTAGGGATGCTTTAAGGGTCCCCATGGTTATAAAAGTTCATTGTAAATACCATGGGAGTCCTTTAAGGGCCTGTATACTATTAATGGTCAATGTTATAATACCATGGGGGCCCTTAAAGAACTTCCATAGTATGGAGTTAAATATTAGATGCCACAGAAGTCATTTCAATTCCATGACATAGTATACATATGTGAAGCCATGGGGGTACTTACAGGGGGTCAATTTTAGATGCCATGCAGGTCCTTACAGGACCTCCGTGGCATAGGGTTAACTCAGTGATTGGGGGAGGGAATCCGCAGGGGTTCTCTTCAGCGCATGGGAGGAGGGAATCCCTAGGGTTCCCTGATCTTATAGGGGTGATCATCTGTGGGGTCTTAAACGTAAATTATTTTATACCCTTTCCTGACAAGCAAAAGGGTTTATGTACATGTGGGGGGAGGGGTGTGTGAGTTTAACTATGGAGCACTGCTGCGAAGACTACTGAGCTGATGGTATGGGGGCCGTAGGGCTTCAGGATTGCAGTGAAACAGCCCTGATCCATGTCCCCTACTGGAGTGTATGTAGTATGTAATTGCAATTATAAAATGAATACTTAATATAGATAAAGTATAAAATGCTGGACTTCTCATAATGTCATGAATTGGACAACTTTTTGAAAATACTTTTGTGGATAGAAAACATGCATATAACTCTGATCAAGAAACTTCCAAACTACCTTCAAGACAGAACTGATGTGCTTACTAAATGTTTTCCACAAGCCCCATCCCAGATGGAATCATCGTGGGCACTATGGACTAAGTCCCGACACTCCAGCATTGCCCACAAAGATTGTTTTGTAGAGAGTCACAAATATTTTAAGCAAGAGAACAGTATTATTATTATTATTATTATTATTATTATTATTATCAAACATAATTTCGTAACTAGCCAACATATTCTGTAGCGCTAAACAGGGATGATACAAGTCAAAAACAATTTTAACAAATTACAGTAGAATTGAAGGTCCTGTTATTGAGTTTAAAATCAAGCTTACACAGTGCTTTCTCCAAGGCACCAAATAAAATTGAAAACTTGCAAGCTTACAGTATAGAGGGTATGGGTGAAATATACAGAGGTGAGGTACAGTATATTCTGCATATTAAGATGAGTTTTTAGTGAAGTTTTGACAGATTTGAGGCAGGAGTAAAGTCTAATGGAGCGATGGAAAGAGCTCCACAGAAAAGACGCAGCACAAGAAAAGTCCTGAAGGTGGGAGTGAGAGGAGGTAGCCAGAGAGGAGGAAAGAAGAAGGTTGTTAGCAGTGTGAAGAGGATAGTTGGGAGAGTATTTAGAGACAAGAGCATTATTGTTCAGCACATTATATGTTAGGGTCAGGACTTACATTTTTATTCTGGAAGCTATGGGAAACCAGTTGAGTGACTGAGAGAGATGCTGTAGACATTGACCATTGAGTGTGGAAGATGAGTCTAGAGGAGGCATTCGTTATAGACTGGAGTGGAGAGAGACAGGTGATTGGGAGGCCAGCAAGGAGAGATATGCAGTAGTTGAGTTGGGATATGATGAGAGAATGTATTAGAAATAAACATATTCCTTAGAATTCGAAAGTGTGCCATAGGTCATTGTACATAATCAATGTAATGTCCAATAAAGAATTTGTGTTTATTCCTGACTCCAATTTCATAGAACTTTCCTGGATTTGTGCATTTCTCAACTATGTCTTGCTTCATCATGGAGAAATGTGAAAGGGTGTAGTTTCCTTATTTGCTTGTTGTTCGTCTCACAACCTAGTGACCAAGTGTGAGAGTTTGGAGAGTTGTGGTTGAATATTTTTAAATAGGTTAATTCTTTCCTATCTGTAAAGGTGAATTTAAAACAGGTAAAGCTCTCAAAAATAAATATTTATAAATATTTACAATGTAATATATCTGATTAACCACTTATATATATATATATATTTATAAAGTTAACGTATGTTTTAACTCCCAATATTAAAGTGATAGGATACGTTTAATAGTGAACATTTTTTCAAGCTACAAACCTCGTATTGGCTCCATCATCAATTAGTTTTAGCATAGCTACTAAGTGAATTCAGCTGATTGACATAATGTTAATGATATAATGAAGCTTATACAGCTCTGATGTAGACTACATATAACCTTTTCTAAAGTGTAGGTATACATTCTTCTGGTTTGTCTTGTCACAGTGCTGATATTGCTCATTTAATATATATATATTTGGCTAAAAGCTTTTGTACAACAGTTCATTTTGACTTGAAAAATGAAGGTTTTGTGTGATCGAGCCAAGAGATTCTCAGCACTTTCAGGTCTATTTGTCATGGTACATCAATGCCCTTTAGATAACAACATCAGTTGAATGTGTGGGTTTTGGCAATGACTGCTCCTCTTCCTACCTTCTAATGTCCATTAGATACATTAGAAATGGAAAGAATTAGAGATGTGATACTCAAATCTGCTTTTTTCCCATCCCTATGGACTATGTACAGAGACTTTTTAATGCCCACAAATATTTGGGTTTTAGAAAGGCTTTCAATTCATGAAGCTGTCCATTTATTTTTTCACTATATGTGTGTGTATTATTTTATTAAATTCTTTCCACGGTTCTTTGAAGGTCTGATTTGAAGCTTCAATACTATATACTCCAAATTACACCAATATGCAACATTATTACAGTGGGAATTGTTAGCTTTAAGATGAAGAGATATGAGAGTGATATATATTGAATATGTTTTTGCCTGTAAATGAACTTATTTATAACTGTGAAAGGACATCAACTTTGTTGTTGTTCAGTCCCCCAGTAGTGTCCCACTCTCTGTGACCATATGGACCACAACACCCAGGCACATCTCTCTGTGTTTCTGGTGGTGCTTATCCATAATGATTTTTTGGCAAAGAGAGGGGTTTGCCAGTTCCTTTTCCAGTGGACTGTGATTTGTCTGACTTCTCTCCTATGACCTGCCCATCTTGGGTGATTCCACGTGGCATAGCTCAGCATTTCATTGAGGTACCCAAGTCCCTCCACCACGAAAAGGTAGTGATCCAGAAGGGGTAATGAACTTTAGCCAACACTAAATATATGATCCCCTTCTGGATCGCTACCTTGTTGTGGTGAAGGGGCTTGTGTACCTCAATGATGCTGTGAGCTATACCATGTAGGGTCACTTAAGATGGGCGGGTCATAGCAGAGAGGTCAGGCAAATTGCAGTGCACTGGAGAAGGGACTGGCAACCCACTCCAGTATATTTGCCAAGAAAACCATATGGATAAGCAGAACCAGAAACACAGACAGATGTGCTGCATCCATGTGGTCACCGAGAATCAGATATGACTGTAGGGCTGAACAACTACAACAAAATATATGTTTTAGGGGTATATTGGTTTATGAACAATAACTCATGACCTATGTCATGCAGAGATGGCATATACTATGAGAGTATGATTATGTTTAATTCCTGGATACATGATATGAAAGGTGGACTTTGGTAAAAAATTACTTCTTTATAAAGAGATACTGACTTAATGCAGTTAGGTACACATATTATAGAGTTTTTTGCTTTAAGGGCATCCTATAATCCAAAATATCTATTTTGTAATTAAAATATCCCCTTTTAAAGATTGCAAAAGGTATTTTTGTATGAAAAATAACTGGTCAACAGTATAGAAAAATTACGTTCAAGTGAGACACAATGAGACTATTTTTCCTCCTCCGCCATGACAGGAAACAGTGGGGGTTAGCGTGATGGATGTCTGGCTGGCAACCCACTTGTGCTTGCATTTCCATTCAACTGAATGTGGATCAGATACTAAATAGAATTAACAGGCTCTCCATGAGACCTTGCTTACTTTCACTTGTAACATAAAGGCAGATCAAAACTTTAAATTCCATACATGAAAATAATCTGATTGTCATGCAAAAAAAACAAACTTTTGTAATTTGTAAGACTCTCTTAAATACATTAAATTTGCACTAAAGTGGTGCGTGTGTGTATTTGTGTAGGCATATGTGGGAACATTGAAAAATAAGAGTTTGTATATATTAATACCTTTTTAATAGACACACATTGATTTTAACTCATATTTTTTTCCTTTTCTCAAAAGCACATAATAAAATAAAATAAAATAATACATACTGCAATGCTCTTCTTTTTCTTTATTTGTAAACCTCCAACTTATTCCTCAGTGTTATACAGGGGTTAATTTCAAGGCAAAAATAAAATTAACACAATGCAAAAGAACGGAGGGCCCTGTTACTGAACTTAAAAATCAAACGTACAATGAGCTTGTTTCTAAAGCTCCCAACAAGATTGAAAACTCGCAAACTTACACTCTATAATATTTTCCTAAGTGAAATATTAATTTGTCTAGTGTTTTACTTGTAAACTCTATAACTTATTTACATTATCTATGCATGTATATATATATATATATATATATATATATACAGTATATATATATTTATATATATTTATTTATTTATTTATTTATAGTATTATTATCTTTATTTGCAACATGCCAACAAATTCCGAAGCTCTATACGGGGCAAAAACAAATGTAGCACCCTCAAAGAATGGAGGGCTCTGTTTTTAAACATAAAATCAAATGTACATAGTGCTTGTTTCCAAAGTATCGACACAACATTATTGAAAACTCACAAACTTACAATCTAAATATATATATATATATATATATATATATATATATATATATATATATATTGTATTTTATTTTTAAGATACTTGTTAGTTACTATCCTTTAAAAAAAAAAAAAAAATTTCCACTATGCACATGTTTACTTTATATTACTATTATTATTTCAGTTATTATTATGCTTTAAAGCAGAGGCATGGCTTTCATTTTAAAATATATTCTTATAAGATGTCTTACAAACTTGCAAACTATAATATTTTTTTAAGTAAAATATTAGTTTGTTTTGTGTTTTACTTGTAAAGTCTATAACTGGTTTAAAAAAATATATATATATATCTATATATATATATATATATTTATATATATATATATATATGTATATATATATATATATGTGTATATATATATATATATATATATATATATTTATCTTTATATATATATATATATATACATATATATATGTATATATATTATTATTATTATCTTTATTTATATCGCGCCAACATATTCCGTAGCGCTGTACAGGGGTTGAGTACATGGTAAAAACAAACATAACATCTTATAAAGAATGGAGGGCCCTGTTTTTGAGCTTATAATCAAATGTACATAGAGCTCGTTTCCAAGGCACTGACACAAGATTGAAAACTCGCAAACTTACATATATATATATATATATATATATACATATACCGTATATACATATATATATATATATATTTATATTTATTTATTTTATATATATATATATATATATATATATATATATATATATACATGTATATTGTATTTTATTTATTTTTAAGATACATGTTAGTTACTATACTTTTAGAAAATAAAAAAAATCCAAAATCCACATATTTGCTTTATATTACTATTATTCTTTCAATTACTATTATGCATTAAAGCAGAAGTGTGGGTTTCAATTTAAAATATCTGTTAGTATTTTATTTCCTTTTTTTAAATCGGCATTCATTTTTTTCTAAGAACAACAATGTCACAAACCCGCACTCCATAGATGAGTATTGAAAACAAAGCTCCTTGCAGTCTGTTGAGACCATTTTATGGGTCACACCGAGCAAATGTGTCTAAGGGATTAGACCGTGAAAAATGTGTTTGTTTTTGAAGTACAATTGATTACATAGTCAACAGTAAAACATAAAAGAAAGTCTAGTCCTCTGAGAGCAAGGTTCTAAAGTCCTAATTATGCACAAAAACCACAAGAAGCTCTAGAAGTGCATTTTAAGTATGTTTAGGAAAATCTAAATGCCTTAAACATTTTTTAAGAATGCTCATATTAGGGCAAAATAACCCGGAAAGCTTAAGGAGTTTATAAACTAAACTTATTATCACATAATCTTTCAATGATGTATTTTCATTGATCTATTTAACAAGTCAACACAAAATGTATGAGTTACTGTGATGAATCACATTAGTTTCCAAGGTAAAGTAAGCACATTCTCTGTTGATATGATTAAGTTGAAGGTCAGATTTTGATTATAGGCTGCATTCTTGTTCAGTAATATAAACTGTGCCCCTTAAATACTGATATTGTTGAGCAGAAGGCAGTGTGTATTTCAAAAGATTAAAGTATAATGGTGTTAAACTAATGTAATCCAGAAGACTCCTTAGCTGTTAGGCTGTTGTTTAACATTCATCTTATCGGGGGAAACAGCTGATATGTGAACTTTTTTGGTTAATTTACCAAACTGATTTAAGCTCAAATCATTGAGAATTTATTGTTTATCAGATGTTCAATTAAAAGCGCAATTTAAATGTAAAATACAACTAATTGCTATGAGATGGAGGTGTGATCAATCACTAATATTGTTGTCGTACTGCAAGTTTGTAACGCTTGCAAATTGCGAGTTGTGCATGCGCACTGCGCATTGCAAGGTTCGCAATGGGTGCTGAATGGAGAGAGGGAGGGAAGGGAAGAGGAGGGAAGGAGAGAGAAGAAGAGGGTAGGAGAGGGAGGGAGAGAGAAGGAGGGAATGAGAGAGTAGTAGGAAAGGAGAGAGAAGGATAGAGGGGGAGGAAGAGAGAAAGGGAGGAGAGAGAGGGAGAGGGAGAAGGAGAGAGAGAGAGAGTGGTTCCATTATATTCTGTTTTATGGGACAGTATTTTAAATTCCCCCATTTATTATTTTTTAGAAGCATTAAAAAAAGTAATTTTTTTTAGTTGCAACAATTATAAAATATAGTCTTATTGTTTTCCTATTTCTGCTGGTTGAATATTCTATCTGGCACTGGGGAGCTATACAGTTCATTGAAGAAACCATGAATGCCAACATGTCCTGTGACATACTAAAGCAGAGCATGATCTCCTATTATTATTAGTTATTTGCAAATCTTGAGCGTTCTATGCAGTAATGTGGGGTTGCTAGAGTTTCAGTTGACTTTCATGTATGCATTTTCTGAGCGTTGTGGGTTTATGCTCAATTTAGCTGCTATGGGAAGACAGGATAGAGCAATAAAGGTCAGATAGTAGATGGTGATATGTGGAAGGGACATTTCCTTATTAAGATTATTATTTATATAGTGTAGTACGATGGATGGTGGAGCTGGAGAAATGAGCTGCTAGAGAACTGCAATATCACCAGAGAGTTTGTAAAAGGAAGAAGGGTAGATGGCTTCCAGTCAGGGAGCCAAGAGGTCACACCACACTGAAGCTAACCAAGGCGGGCCTGGTCAGTACTTGGATGGCAGAAAAGAGTAAAAAACATCTGAATGACTCAATAAAAAAAAAGAAAAAGATGGCTTAGTTAGGCAAAGCTGTGCTGCTTTTTGTATTTGAGGTATACTGTCTTAGAATAGTTTTAAAGGGATACGTAAGTGAGCTGGGTTTTGAATGTTTACTAATAAACAGCTAATGATTAGTAGAAAAATATGTATTATATTGAAACAATGAATGTACTTAAGTATTTATATGCTATATACTGATATCTGGATGTGCACACTCCTAGGAAGATTACATAAAGTGTACCCTGCAGGGTACAGTGTGTGACCTCTAAAGGGCATTATGGTTGCTGGGGTCACAGCTGAAAATTGCCCATAAGGAGACAGGAAGAGAGAGAAAAAAAACAGACAGCAACTGCCAGATTATGATACAAATGTTTCAGTCTTCACTTCCTCCTGATTGGCCAAAACTATTTTTCAAATTGTATACCGGTTTAGCCTGGGTTTGGAGGGTGTTATTCCTTAGTTTCAACTGACAGAAATTACAAGATATTTTGCTAACTTCAAGATATGTGTTTAAATGTTTATTTTTGGTATTTTTACAGGAAAAATGTTTTCTACACTACTAATTCTCCTCTATCAGATGCACTCATAATCCAGCTCATTACATATCCCTTTAAGGTGGTTTTAAATGATGTAATACTTGTAGAAAGCCTGATGGAGCGTATAAGTGAATCCTATAGGAGTAGTGAGCTGTGAAAGAAATCTTATATGCAGAGTGAAAAGAGATTGTGAGTAGAGGCAGTGGACACCCAGGAGAAAATGGCTCCCGGACATTTCCGATACCGAAAGGCATGCCATGCCACTTAAGCCTTCCCTGAATTACTTTTTTCACAATTCTTTAGGACCCTTGTAGGACCCTGCAGGACTAAATATTCTTCCTGCAACAACTATAGGACAACAGTGTCTCCCTTCCGCTTCCAAACTTGACAGAGGACCATTTATTTGTCCCTTCCATATCAAGAACCATGAAAGCTCAATGCTCGTGCTCTCTTGTTCCCCATAGTGTTTTCTCACCTTAAGAGCTGCTATATATATATATATATATATATATATATATATATATATATATATATATATATATACAGTATATATATATATAAATTTAGTCTTTGGTATTTGAAGTTTTGACACCTATTATGATTCTTTGTTCTTCCTCAATGTTAATTATTTTATTTGTATCTTTTAGACTTCAATGAAGGCACTCAGAGAAAAGTACAAGATATTAATATAGTACAGGCTATTATAGTAGATACAATTATTTATAGCTAAAAATAATGTATATCACCATATGTACTCAGGTGTTGTGCATCAGGTGTTATCTGCATGTTTGTTTAGAGCAGTGGTTGCAAAGCATTGTTTCAATGGACTTTCTGTTTACCATCTTCTGATTTTCTGCCTGCAATTATACGAACTATATGCACTGTGCTATACTGGAATATAGTTCCTGCACTTAAAAACCATAATACCGTAGGTATTTATTCACTTTATATATATGCTTAGATGGAGGCTGAACATCCTTTGAGATTTAGACCGACAACATATATAAATATCTTTCTACACAGGTATGTGGAAATCTTGACTGACCAGAGGTCCTCTAGTCAGCCATGCTGTCATCAGTGTGTTTCTGCCATTATGGTCTGTGGAATGTTTTCTTGGCATTGTCTAGGTCCACTCATGTCTCTGGAAGGCACTCTCAACCATCCTTGCAGATCAAGTACACCCATGCAAGATGACAGTCTTCCCTGGGATCTTCCAGCAGGACAATGCAACATGTCAGATGGCCAGAATTGTCCGGAAGTGGTTGGAGGAGCACAATGAAAACTTTCAAGTTCTTCCTTGGCCTCCAAATTCCCCGGGTTGCACACCATTGAGCACCTGTGGGAACATCTCAATCCCCATGTTTGCCATATGGATCCTCCACCACACATTCTTCAGTAGCTGTCGGATGCACTGCAGTCTGTATGGCTCCAGATACTCTTGACATCCTTCCAGCATATTATTGACCACGCCATCTAGCTGCTGACCGTGCTGCACACAGCGATTATTCAGGATATTACCTAAATATGCTCATAGTCCAGGACTCAAATGATTATCCTATATTTCTAAAGCTCCATTTTTTTCAGTAAAACTGTGCATAGTTTTGAAGAAGAAATATGAGACTGTAGACATACATAAGTATGCATGCCTGTAGAGAATGCACAAATGGCTAGGCTTTCTACGAATGGAAAAGGCACTCAGAGTATAACATATATTTTAACTATTCTGTTAAAAGCAATGCAAACACTTATGGAAAATACTGGTACCCTGAGAATTACAGTTCAAGAAACTTCCTGTTAGATTGTATAATGTAGTGTATTGATTATCACTGTAAGTAAATTCTCAGTGGAAAGTAGTATAGTGTTTTATGTTTCAGATCTGGGCACAAATGGAAGAAGACAGGATGACATTAAAATGTTATCCTAGAGTGGTGGGTTTAGGGAACAGGGTTGGGGATGATTTTCTCATAAGGGGAGCTGCTTGACTTGGGGTGCAGCTATAAATGTCCAATAATGGGTACTGCTAAAATGGTAGATAATATTTCCTTAGCCAAGTGTAAGGCACAAGATAATGCCTCAATTTCCAGATTTTAGAGTATAAATATTATATATCTTCCAATATTTCAACTGTCCAAAGACGGGAACCTATATTCTTGAAAAAATGTTCCAGTGTCCCCTTTGTTTACTATAATTGCAGCTGCTTGTGTAAAAGTGCATAATTTACATGTGTTCCACATACACATATATTCATTCCACATGTCTTTCAGATTATAAACATACATGCTTTGCAGATCAGACACACTCCCCATGCAGTTCACTTTTTGGGGGCTCCAGATGCAATGATATCTAGTTAGAGCCCATTGGGAAACATATAATCCCCTAAAATATCAACTGAGACTTCGTATTCTACCCACTCATTTTTTATAAACTTTATTTTATTTGGATTTTGTTGACTTTTGACTTAGTTGACAAATACAGTGGAATTCACAAAGGCATGACGTTAAATGGTACATATAGCTTATTTTAGTAAACATAGGTAAAACAAAAAAAATACTGAGGAATTATTGAATATCTTTTGAAAAAATATTAATATCTATGCAATGCAATGAATTGTACTATTTGTCTTAATTATGGTAGTTTTTTTGTCTGTGGCAACATTTTTCTTTCGCCATTTTCAAATATTTTAAATTTACTATTAAAACAGCATTTATACCAGTTTCATATATTTCCGTCGAGGACTGCACTATACAAGTACTTTATGTGTTTATTCACAAAAAAAAAAGAAACTTGACAGTTTTTTCCCTCTGTAAAATGTTCATCATTGTCACATAAAACAGCCAAGACTAAAAATATTATTTTTGTTCTAGCCAGTTAAACAATTCTAGGTAACTATGGAGATTATCTAACAAGTGGTTTACTTACTGCCCCTAAGCTGTCATCGCATACTGTTTAATTTATAAAGCTACTCCAAACCTCCTTGGAAAAAAGTCACCCATATTTCTCACAACAGGCTTTGATTTATTTGTCAGTGTCAGCCAAGGCATAACATTTATTATGATTCACCTTAGCATGATGACATTTCATTTGTCTTGCAAGAGAAGATGTTCCTGAATCCAGACGATCAACATCCCCTTAGCCTCCTGGATATGGCATAATAAACGAGGGTCTGCTTTTCCTCAATGCCTCAATAGGAAGACATGTTTATGTTACAGGACCAAGCCCCCACTGAATATTTACAAAAATTGGTGCAGAGGTGTTGATACATAAATCTAAAACTTGAAACCTACATGAAATACAAGTGGTAGAGTGCCATAAAACACTTTACAAAGAGAAAAAGCCCGGCAAGATTTTTTTTTTCACATGCTCATTTATTAATTGCATGCTATTTGAGGCCTGCATTTATACATTTTCTGTAAAAGCACTATCTTCCTCTTGGTTTGAAAGTCACATTAACTTTGCGTTTACTTACCAGAGAATACAATCTTCCTCTTATGGTATAAACATTGAGATGTGTTAATTGCAAGAACATTTTCTGTATTTGGCCATGGTGCCATATAGTGATCTTTTTAAGAGCCTATCAATGTTGTTGGTTTCTTGATTAATTTGCATTTAGTTTGGTGTAAACAGACTTTATTCTTACCCTTTATAATTTAACGAAACGTAATTGTACATTCTCCATTTATTTCTGACTAAAATGTTATCACTTAATTAGGAAATAGAAAAAACATAAACATAATGTATGATAATTGAAATACATGATTATAAGCTATTTACTAAAAAAATCTATATCTATTTAATCAGAGAATGAGTACACATAATAATTATATGCATATTTTAGATATGGAAATACTTACAACTAATAGTTATTAATGTTTTAAACCAGTTCCTTCAATTTTCATATATCCAAAGGTACTACAACTATAATATAAATTCAAAGAGGCTTAGAAGATGTTTTGAAAATATGTTTAATGATGAACGTGTATGGTTAAATTCATTGAATATGAATTTTATTAATGATCAATGCAGTGGTCATTTATATGACAATACCAGCAGACAATCAAGGTTTGGGGTACAATTTTGTAAGAGAATTCAGGGCTATCAGGAAGTTATGGTGTTTCATATTGACCAAGATTTTAGCACTTACTAGGGTTCCCTGGTGGTCCAGTGGTTAGGATTTAGATGGGAGACCACCTAGGAATACCAGGATCTGTATGCTGTTGCCACTAGAGAAGGAACTGTCACCCCACTCTGGTATTTCTGATATGAATACCAAGTGGATCAGTGTGATGAGGTCACAGAGAGTTGGACATGGCTGAATAGCACAAACACACAGGGGAAAGTATAAATATTCTAAAATAGTTCATATATACCTAGAAATATATTATTGACCCCCAAAATATTTTATAGAAGGAAATTGAATAGCAACGTAGCTAGCGATCAGCATTTGCGAGCCGGATCTCCAAAACATAGCAGTAGAATGAGGCCATGAGAAAGCAATGAAAGACATTAATTGCAAAAGAGTCTCAAGCTTGCAAATCTGCAATAATAACGTTTTTCTTTTAAGTATAATTTCCGTGTCATATCGATCCTGGGATTCAATAGGTTAATACATATCATGGAACCAGATGCTTTATTGATTTTTATTAATTTCTACATTTCTGTATTGTGAGTCTGATTGCAAATTGTACTTCTAAACACTAATTAATTGTAGTTTAAACTCCATGTTCTACTGATGTCATGATGATGGTCTCATTGACTATTGGCTCTGTCTAAAAAGTAACTTACAGGCTTGCTTAATTGATCATGATCATGCCCTAAAATGCTACTTATGGGTTCATGGTTTGCAGGTGGAGGCTTTGGGCCTCATTCTATTGCTACTCTTTGGCTCGCAAATGCTGATTGCTAGCTACATTGCTATTCAATTGCCTTATGTTTGCTTGCTCCGATCGGGTTACGTTCTACTAGCTACGAATCCATGCATCGCAACTTACTTCCCTCAAAGCCTTTGACCATTCATGGCCGTGAGAGTTGTGGATGCAAAATATCCTTAATCACTATTCAATTGCCCAGATTACCCTTCCGTCAAGCCCGTAAATGGCGAACCACAGCTTACTTATACCAAGGAGGTGTCGCAAAGGGCTTACTTACAAATCATAGCACTTATTAAGCAAATAAAAAAGCAATCCAGCAATGTAAATGATAGGGAACACAATGGTTGACATTAGAATTAAAAGCACAACATTATCAAGCTCGCACATCACCAAAATAGAAAACTTTATTTCATGTTTATTTTCCGTCAGAAGTCCTCCAGGCTTCATCCTCCAAGCCCATAGAACTTTGGAATCCAACCTCCGTTTTTATTCTAAGTCCTACGGGCTTGAATGACGAGTTACTGGCTTGGAGGTCATTCAAGCCCGTGGGACTTTGGACGGAAAATAAACATGAAATAAAGTATTTGATTTTGGCAATGTGCAAGCTTCAGTATGTTGTGCTTTTAATCCTTTAGTCACCCATTGTGTTCCCCATCATTTACAGTGCTTTACTGTGCTGTCTTGAATTTATTTTTACATTTACAGTGCTCCGAGTTTGCGGGTTTGAAACACGAGTTACGGCCTTGCGGCCGCGATCATATTCGATCCCATGAATGCTTACTGCCGATAGCATGGTTTGCAATTAGTAGGAAAGAGGGATGACTTGCGCTCGTAAACGTAGGGCAACGCAAGGACTTAACCCGATTGCAGCAAATCTGCGATTTGCGTTTGAGTTACGGCCCCTAATTGAATGAGGTCCTCGATATTTAAAAGTATGGTAGTGTGTTAATTTGCTTTTTCAGTGTTACGAACAGGTGTATAACCCACTTGTGAGTCCTATCTATTACTGGTATACATTTTTGAGACATTTGCCATTTACTAGTTTGAAGGTAATTGCGTCAGGGGCGGTTGGTGCATACGGGCAAATGGGCAACACAAGGATGTAACCCAATTTGTGATCGAGTTAGGCTACTAATTGAATGAGGCCCTGTGAGTCTGTAATAGCGAGTTTGTGACAATTGAATACACATAGATATGTAGAGTTTTTTTAACCCGCAGCCAAAATTTTAGGTTCCGTGTAATTACGGGCTTGAAATATAATAAGGCTCTGTGTCTGGCCCTGACTATTCCATTGTACGGCACCAGCAACTTAAAAAAAGGGCTGTTCACTGCTGGCCTAGTGACACATACTGTACAACACTTATGGAGATAACATGGTACTTGAGAAATGAATGGGCTAGGTGCACTAAAACAATAAGATTGGTGGCGCCTCCAATAGATCTCCAATCTTCTCAACTCAGTGATTCTAGCCCAATACGTCAGTTACACCTTTTGCTTAGCAATCTCACTATAAACATTTTGAGTGATTGTTACATTTCCGAGGCTGCTTTTGACCATAGTTTGATTAAATAACTTTCATACAGAAAGACTTTTAAAATCTTACAACTTATTGGGTTATTTGTGTTAGGGGTGAACTGTTTGAGAACTCTTGAAAATATCCAATATTAGTGCATATTCCCCATAGGATTGGAAAGATTTGTCTTGAGTTCTCCAACGTTTCACCCTTTAGTATATCTGGGTCACTATATTAAAATGCAATATGCCACTGTCCTGAATAGTCTAATTTCACAAAAATCTTTTTGAGCTCTAGTACTCCAAACTGCATGACATAATCCCCATTGATTTATATAATGGAAAGTGTTTCATTTTTTATTTTAATTTTAACTATGAATTGTTTCTTATTAAAAATAAAGACCCTTTGTAACACATGATAATTATTAATGGTGTTTAGTTAACAAAAATTGAATACACCAAGGCCACTTAACTTAATGAGCATACGATTCATAATTTGTTTTGGCCAATCACAGGTAGCTATAATATTGGCAATGCCACCGGTTCTGTGCACCAGACCACTGTGAAAAGGGGACCATCTGGGAGGCAGATAATATCTGCATAAAAGTAATAGCTCTAGAGAATAAACACATGCCAGGCATATACAGTAAAATGTTGATAAGCTAGTCTTTGCAAAGAAATTCCTTGCAGTTTTCAAAGAAATTTACTGATCTGACACTAGGAAAATATTTAGATAATGTACCTAGGTTTGACAGAAAATAAATTGTCATTCTGAAGAATAAGAAAATGCTTTCTGTATTTTTATTCAACCTTTTTTATCAGTACATATACAGTATATACAATGACTCTAGTTACAATATCAAGCTTTATTCATGTTCAAATAGCATCATATAATTTACCACAAAATGTATGCTTAGTAATGACGTTATTTTACTTAAAATGTTTTGAAGCCAGTTTCGGTCAACTTTGTGTACGTGGCCCTCTTATTACATGTATAAGGCTCATTTTGTTTATAATAGCCAAAAAATCAGTTACCTTGCTCATAATCAGTGGAAAAGATCTGAATAATTATTTTGCAATCAGCAATGCTTATTGTCTATTCAAGTATACTTTAGCGTACCAAAATAAATGTATTGAGTGTAAGACTTTCTAGGACATTCTAGCAGGATTACCTACAAGGAAAATTAGATGGTAGTTTTGTAGATTACAAAGGACAGTCTTAGCAATAAGAATGTGGGTTGAGTCTCACTACTTAAAAAAATCTAACAAACTATTGTCAGTTCATTATTAAATATAAAAACTAATTGCGGCCTTTATGGGCCTCGTCAGTGAGGTGCAGCTGAACTCCCTAAGGCACAGTGAGCAAGGGGTCCATGTCTGGAGTCCCCTATTAACCATAGGGAGACTAAACCCTAAGGGTAATTTGCATAAACAAAAAAATTAAGTCAGAGGTTCTCATCAGAGAACAAACCTACCTTAATAGGTTAGTTTTATGGCCATGATAAACCAAAATGCGTCTGGGGTTTGATGTTTATCCTGTTCAGGGTAGAATTGCCTGGTATTTCGGGCTGGGTCACTCTTTTGACCACAGGATATTTCTCCCTGTGAAGGGCACAAGTAAGCTAAAATAGGTTGCTCTCAAGAGTGGCTTATCATGGCCATAGAACTAACCTATTAAGGTTAGTTCGTTCTCTGATGAGCACATCTGACTTAGTTTTTTTTTTTTTTTTCGATAATTTTTATTGACTCACAAAGATTGGAAAGCTACAACAGTGTATATAGATTGCAGTTTCAATTTAAGGAAACATAACAAAAGCAAGTACATAATGCACCTGCTATGCAATTAGACCTTATTAATGGCTGCCCTATTGCAATCTCTTCGTGAGGCACACCAACAACAATTTTCCATTTTCCAATAACAAGTAAAAACAAGAAAAGCAAAGAAAAAGAAAGAAGAAAAAAGAAAAACAACAAACAAGTTTACGTTAGTAATAATTTAAAGACTAAAACTAACCAAGAACAGAGAGATAAAATTCAGGCTCAGAATTTCTCTTTTCCAAAAGTATCTGCACTCCATTATGGGGCAAGGTAGTCTATGTCAGAACCCAACAGTATTGGATTCCTGTGTCCCTCTAAGATGACCCCCATTGTCCCCAGCCCCCCGTGGCCCCCCCACAGGTGCTGCCCCACCATGCGCCATCCGGCCACTCCCGCTCCAGACCCCCCCCTAGCCCGCCTAGTGTTACTCTATCCCAAGTCAATGCTGTGGTTGGAAGCTATCCGGGTTCCCAGATAGTCAGGAAGCTGGCGTAAGTGTCTGAAACTAGGTGTATAAGTTTTTCGTTAATCATAATAAAGTTTATTTTATTTATGATCTCTCTCAGGATTAGCTAGGGTTTTTCCACTTACTGGCAATATGGCTTTTTACCGCCAAGAATATGGACTGAAGTAACCTATCCTGGGGCCTAGACAGTAAGGGGGGTCTTTGTCCCAAGAGACAAGTTTCGATGGAGGGGGTTATTTGAGTAAGGCAAAGTTTTGAGGCTATTCGGGTTATTTCAGACCAGATGTCCTGAGCCTTATGTGGATGAAGGTCCCCGTCTCTGGGCATCCCCTTAAACAAGTGTCAGGCTCTTGAGGGTTCATCCTTTGGAGTCTTGCCGGGTTGACTTAGTTTTTTTCATTATTAAATATATCCTCACATTCCTATCTGTCTGTCACCCCATTGTTTTGCAAAATATTGCCAATTTGTAGTCACTCTAGACTGACTTTATTTATTCTCCACTTCAGTTAACTATTAATAATCCTGTTCCCAGATATTGTTTTGCTCTTTTGTTGATCCGGTACATCTAACATTGAACTCCCATTCTCACTATCACCATTTCCTCTGTCTTGTTTTTGTTGGTCAGCTTCAACTCCAAGGTATTTCCCTTTATTATATAATCTCCTAACCCCCTCTCTTTACGTGTTGCTTATATAACTATGCCATAGCCTTATACAAATATCCCTGTACAGAACATTTATTTGCTAGATATAAGAAATCACCTCAAATTAAAACCCCACAGTAGCCTACAAGTCCATCCCTCCTTCCCATCTCCATGCTCTACTTTCTAATGACAACAGCAGTCACAATGTGCCATATTGATCCTATCCGCTCTCACCTTCTCTTGGCACTCTCATTCACATGCTATCCCACTCTAACAACGAGACATCCTCCACCTTACCTTTCCCTTCATTGACTATCTCGCTTCTATTACTAGATAGACTGACTTCTTCAGGATGTTGCTATTACTGCATCTAGTACAGAACCCTAAGCTGTGGACAGCACTCTGAGTAGTATTCTGATACAAAGGAGTCTCTTGTATTTGCCAACCCAACTAAAACTATTTCTACAGCCAGGACTAATACCGATGACCTGATCTTTCATTTGTGAATTTGTGTTGTCGACCTCTCGCCTTAACCTTTTTTGCTTATTCCAACAGTCTTCATGTCTGTTGCTACCCTTCCTCTCCAGATACTGACTTTGACAAACAATCTTCTCATCTAATACTGATCCTGTATCATCTACTATATCCTGATATACTTAGTTAGGTCTCTAGTTGTTTGGTCCAGATCAGTTTTCACACCTGTCCCTCAGCCCTATAAATTTGTCTCTCTATTGCCGAAGATAATCTAAAAAACTGAATTTTGAAAAGTTATCTTTATCAGGTGTTTTATTTAATATTTATTTTAATGAGCACATGTAACTCGAAAGTTTGTTAAAATGATGGTTAAATAAATGCCAAGTTGTTTTAAACGACTCTTTTTAGCTTTCTTAGATCTTAGATGGAACAGGATACTCAATCCATATATCAACAAGGAAATCAAAAAGAAGCTCCTTTTTACTTATTGTTGAATATAAAAGGACATAAGTAACTACCATCACATGTAGTAAGATTTCCTTGATAGGAAGTAATAATCCCCAATTGTTGATACAGTATTATGTTACATATCCTTGGTAAATTTACTGTAGAAGTAACTCAGACAAGACTCCAAAAGAAGATGCAACAAAGACATCTTTAATATCTACAATATTAGGTTTTTATATAGCATGTCCTATGTTGGTGCTTTTTACCTTTTTTGTTTTATACATTTAGTCATACCATGTAAATAGTCTACAGTATAGAATGTGTAGGGTCCTAATCCTAGCACAGGACTTCTATTGTGTATTCTGTAGCCTGTATTCAGGGTTTAACCCCATGCACTTCATAGAAACTGTATAAGAAAAGTGGTCAATAACCTATTTACTGTAATAATAAAAAATAATAATATAATATACTTTGAGCTATAAAGTTCGCCCAACACATTTTTGGGATCATTATTAGTCATCACCTAAACATGATATTATCTGTCTGTGTTTCTGGTTCTGCATATCCATATGGTTTTCTTGACAAAAACACTGGAGTGATTGCCAGTTCCTTCCCAGTAGATCTTGATTTGTCTGACCTCTCTGCTATGATCTGCCTATCTTGGGTGACCCTACATGGTATAGCTCACAGCTTTACTGAGGTACAAAAGCCCCTTCACCATGACAAGGTATTGATCCAGAAGGGGATTCTTTAACTTACAGCTGTGTAAAGCAATTATATAAAATGTTGTAATTACAGGAATATTTAAGTTTCATGGATTATGAATGCATCTGATAGAGGAGAATCAGTAATATATGAAAACATTTTCTGCATGAAATAATCCCAAAATAACATTAACAAAATTAACCTGACGTCTGCAAATTTCTTCAGTTTTCTGCCACTTGATTATGAGAAGGAATGTCCCTTGAAAACCTTAATGAATTAGCATAAAATTCATTATTTGTTTTGGCCAATCACAATTACTGTAGCTATAATACTGGCAATGCCACTGGTTCTGTGCACCAAAAGCAAGGTGATAAGGAACCACTGTCCTTGTAGTGTGAGGCAGATAATATATGCATTATGTTTTATTTTTTAACATATTTGGATTCCTGGTTCAGTGATGCTATTCAAATTTTTCTGCTCCCATTCTACTTATTCGTGAGAAGAATGTGGGTGCCACACAACTTCATCGTAAGGAAGGGAGATTGTAAGGAAATGAGATAGAAGGGCAAGCAGAGCAAGTTTTTGGTGCCCAGCATGAAGGGATTGACAAATTGAAGCTGTCACCAGACTCAGCATAGTACCATTGATGATGGGAGAAGGAATGGAACCAAAATTATGTAGAAGGGGCGGGGCAAGAAGAATGGATGGGAGGGGGATTTGTGATAAATAATGGAAGAACGGGATATATAAAATGGAGGGGTAATAGAAAATAGGGAGAGATAATAATGAAAATCTACAAATTTAATATTAGCGATAAATAATGGAAATGGTCACAGATAGCTTGGTGGATAAATAAAGGAAAACAGGGAAATATAATGTTTTTTAATAAAGAATGAAAAAGGAAAGAAATAGAATGAGTATAAAGAATGAAAAAGAGAGACATGACATTAGAGATAAATAATGGAAAGTGGGTAATGATAAAATGGGGATATAAATAATGAAAATGGGGAAAGATAGCATTAGGAAAATAATGGAAATAGGGACATAGAATAGGGAATAAATATTGAAAAGCAGGAAGAAATAGACTTAATGATAAATAATGGATAAGAAGGATAGAGAGAATGGGGGTAATAAACAATGGAGAAGGGAAGAAAGATTAAGTGGACAAATAATGGAAATTAGGAGAAAATTGGAGGGACACACACTATTTGCACAGGAGCCCTCCACTAGCTAGTTTCCCACTGGGCAAATGTTTTTAGGATGGAAAAATTGAATAGAGCCTTTAATTAATTAAGTATTTAATTAATTCATAGTTATGATGCAGCGTGAGCCAATAGTTTTGTGTGTCACAGTTGGGATAGCTTGAACGCAGGTAAGCAGCTACTACAACTGAGATATGTTGATTGTAGGTGATAATGCTTTCAAAGATATTAATGGAAATCAATAACAGGATGTGGACAATTTTCTGCATCAATGGCCACTGTGGCTTAAACTAGATAATGGCTACCCACAGTAAAGAATAATTGAATATAATAGGTATTCTGTTAAAGGCTGTGTTTATTTTTCACTTTCTTAAAACATGTTTGCACATTAGTTCTTTAAAAGGAGAAAAACATATTACAGAGCACACACAGTTAATATATTCAGATTTAATACATACCAAACCTCTCAAACCCACATAAGCAGAAATGAGCGTTTTAACATATTATTTAATGCGGTAAGATGAAGTGCATGTAATCTTTGAAAAAACTGATTCAGACAGATTTGAGTTCTTGTAGTATGTAATTGCCCTTGACCTTTGTTATGTGGCATTGCATTCAGCTTGGAGATACAAACCAGGTCAAAGAAAATTACCGAGTGTTACAGCTCTAAACTTCATGTGCTCATGTTAAGTATTGTAAAGCGTGCACCAAGTACTATTAGGAAGTAAGCAATAGCTCACTTCAGGGTGTACATTAAGCTAAGTCACAGCATGGCATAGATGCATTGTAAAGTATGAGGCAAAGTGCAGTGATTTAGCTTAATGCACACCCTGCCGTGTGTTATTGTCCTCAGAAAATATTCTGAATGCAAAAGAACAAAGACTGTATGTTTTCCTTTTAACTCTTTAAGTGTGCATGTATTGTTACTGTAAGCAGCTCTCCTATTTGAGAAGACCACAATAAGTGTTCTTACCTCTAGCCTCCCTTAATCATACCTATGTTTTTGTTAACGTCGTTTTTTATTTCAATCACATCTACTTTAATTCTTAAAACCAAATGCAACAGTTTAATCCTGAAGTAAATCCTGAAGTAAATTAATAAATATTGCATGCAGTTAAAAAGAGGAGAAAATGCATTCAAACTGAAACAGCTTAGATGAGCATTAAAAATGGGTGTATTAGTAGTCAGGTTTGCACTTTTAAATGTTTATTTCTATTGCTGTTATAAGTTTGAGTTGGGTTAATATGCTGTTATTTCACATAGTACCCAAGACATCAGGCATAGGTGTTATAGAATTAAATGTTGAAGAACTGCGGAGATGTCTTGGGGAAACTCTCTTTTCCTATCTAATTATAGGATACATACATACTAAGATGAGATAATATATGATGAGAGGGTGGTCTGAATCCAGAAAGTACTACCAACTGATACAGGATAGGAGAGTCCTGGTTGGTAGAAGCTCTGCTGAGTATAATAAGTATATTGGCTTTGGAACCCCGTCCACCTTGGACATCTGCAATGAAGAAAGATCTGGGAGTTAGAAAAATAATAAAATAGTTCTGAAAAGAACTATAATGAAAATGGGACCAACAAATGCATCCCTAAAAAAATGGGATGCATTTGTTGGTCCTATTGTCATAACTGGGAATTGGTATATTTTTTTTACAATACATGGATTTATACATAAGTTTTATACATAAAGTTCATTGTAATGTATTACACAGTGCTAAAAAGAACAGTTTATAAAAGCCAGAGATTAACATTTGCAATACACATTAACCTATTTCGATATCATAATATGCAAATAGTAATCCCTTTGTTGTCTCTGATACTAGGTTAAATAATAGATTAACTATTACAAACATATTTTCATTCTCACAGCACAAAGTAATATACTATAATGTTATATAAGATACAATACACTTTACTTCATTGTTTATTTTGCGCTTCTACTTCTCTGCTATCAGTCCTGACAAACTGCACTATTTCTCATCATTAATATCAAATTTGTTCTCCAACCCCCGAAAGTTTGTTTTTCACATTCACCACTCCACTCCGCCCCCCAATTTCCATCCCTTAAATCTCACGGTTGAAGACGTTTACACTTTAAACAAAAAATTAAAAACATTCTAAATGAATTATCCTCAAAATCTGTCTCACACGCTCACTCTTAACAAACCAACAACACCCGGCCTTCACCCTTTCCCATTCCCACATTCACAATGGACTACTTTGACCCTGTAATTGAGGATGAAGTCTCCAGTCTACTATCAACCTCTTGCCTTACAACCTGTCCATTTGTTCCTATTCCATCACAGCTTATCCCTCCCCTCTTTACCACACTCATTCCAGCTCTCACACATATATTCAACCTTTTCCTAAACACTGGCATGTTTCTATCATCTTTAAAACATGCCATATATACACCCATTTGTAAGAAACCCTCATCGAACTCTGCTTCTTCATCTAATTATTGCCCCATCTCTTTACTTCCCCTGGCTTCAAAACAGCTTGAGAGGCTCGTTTACATTCACCTTACCCAATTTATTTTCTCGAACTCCCTTCTTCACAACTTCTGATCTTCACCACAAAGACAGCTCTCACAAAAGTCACTAATGACTTGCTCGTCTCCAAGTTAAAGGGTCACTTCTTTATTTTAATTCTCCTGGATCTCTCTGTTGCCTTTGATACAGTTGATTACCCTCTTCTAATCCAAATCCCCATTCTCTTGGTATCGGTGACACTGCTCTATCATGGTTCACATCTACAAGATGAAATATTTAGTGTCTCCTTCTTTGGCACCACTTCTTCACCTTGCCCTCTGTCTGTTGGAGTACCCCAAGGTTCAGTCCTAGGCCCCCTCTACACATCCTCACTTGGTACCCAAAGAAAATATATTGGATTTCAGTATCATCTCTGTGCAGACAACACTCTAATCTACCTATCAACACCAGATCTACCCCCTCTCTTCTAGCACGAGTTTCCAACTGCCTCTCAAGCATACCCTACTGGATGTCCACCCACCAACTCAAACTCAACATGTCAAAGATCGAGCTCCTAATCTTCCCATCTTCTATTATAGCTTATACTCCTCATATATCTCTCACTGTTGAAAATACTATTATCACTCCCACCTCCCAGTCTTTTCATCTAAAAAACATCTCCAAAATATGTCACTATCTTACACAAGACACAATTAAAATCCTAATACATTCTCTCATTATATCTTGCCTCGACTACTGCAACTCTTTCCTTTCTGGCCACTCATCTGTCCCCACTCCAATTCATCATGAACATCCCCGCCAGACTGATCTACCATACTCTACCAACGCTTAGTGTCTGCAGCACCTCTCTGTCAGTCATTCCACTGGCTTCCTGTAGACAAACAACAATATTTGATTCAAATGGCCTCTCTTTGTCAAACCAGAGTTCCCCAATATTCCACCTTTTAGTTCATATGGTGCATGGGGTTTAAAGGTATATGGAAGTTCCTGGTTTTTAACTTTTTCTAATCTAACAAATGCTCCTTATATCTGAAACAGATGTTACACCGATTCATTCTATATACATACAGATTTATTTTATTTAAAACAAAAAAAGGTACACAAGCCCCTACACCATGACAAGGTAGTGATCCAGAAGGGGAAAAATGATTACTTGTCCAAATAATTGCCTTGCTGTAGATCTCTATCTTGTTAAATGGGTCCCATAATTTAACAGTAAGATATGTGGGAAAAGTCTTGAAAAACTGTGACTTATTGAGCTACTGCCTTGATTTTACTTTAAAACTACAAAAAAAAATAGATGCAAATTGATTTTTTTGCTAATGTCACCAGAGTTATGAATATAAATATAAAAGCTAAATCAAATCTAAGGATACATTTTAAAAACCACAATAAAAAAAGTAAGATGTAATTCAGTTAATGACGCTGGAAAGCAAGTAAATACCAGGGGCAGAACTACCAGTGGTGCAGATGGTGCAATGCACCAGGGCCCTCCTCGAGGGGGGGGGGGTAGAGCTGTGTTATTTCTTTTTATGCAGCTGTCTGCAATCGAGTTACGGGCTTGGAATTGAATGGGGCCCATAGTCTGCAAAAGATGTTTACAATATCACCCTCCCCCCCTGTGGTGAAGACTTCCTGACAGAGGAACGCTAGCTCCAGATATCCCCTCCCTTCGCAAACATGGATCAAATGACCTAGCCATTGGAGATAGTCATGAAGTAATGGGAAGTAAGGGCTAGTTCCATGTTATTTATCAAGTTCTAATAAAAGTTAGAGTTGTAGTGTTATGTATAACCTCTCCTGTAATCTTTATGCCAGAATAAACAAGGGTGCGATGACTGCTAGGCAGTAATTCCCTAGACGTAACTATGTATGTGCTCATACTGCTGAGTGGTATGTCCTTGAGATGAGGTATGGCCATGTTTAGTCTCAAAAAAGCAGGACTTCCCCTAGTAAAATATGTTGTGTGGGACTCCCAGCTTTGGGGGCCAAGTAGGGGTGCAACAAGATGGGGAGTTAGCAATCAGCCTATAAGAACATCCCCCACACAGATTTGATGTCTCAGCAAAGGTTATTAGGAAATAACACCTGCCAAGTACAAAGAGCAGGAACCCTATTACATTCAGTAACATTTGCTGGGTGGCTCTACTTGTTCCTGTGGTTTGCTGGACACTTTGGTGGCTGTAAGCTGGGTTGGTTCTGCTCCTGCTATCAGGGATACACAAAGATCCAGGCGGTCCTATCGGGTAGATGAACAAGGTTCTTAAAAGCCCAACAGAAGCAGTAGGTCATCACAGCATCTCTCCATTATGCAGTTCATAGACATTTCCATACTATTTTTTGTTTATTTACTTTGGGGCTTTTATAGTTGGATTCATCCATTCTAAAGATATTTATTAAGTATGTTTTTTATTCAAATATGCTTTCACTTATCTTCATTCCAATTTATTTTTATGCAATAGTGCTCTTTTATTTAAAATTGGATGTTTATCAGTAGGCATAGATACTTGTGGTCTAGGAGCTGGATGTTTCTCTCTACTTGATTTCAGGTGCCACCCAGATTGTTTCAGCCTAGCATTAGGTGTCGAGATGTCATCATCACTGCCTCTTAAATTACAAAAGACAACCTGATTTTACACAATATACTATGACAGAAAGGAACAGCTTTAGGTTTTATGACCAATTAGGAATGCACAAGGAGCCATATATAACTGGCACAAGAAAGACATCAGATTTTTAAGGAAATCAAGGTGAGCTCAGATTAGTTCCCAAGTCTATTAATATTGGAGATACAAAAGAACGAAGAAGGTTAGCATACGTAGGATGGCATGATGGAGAGAATATGGTATATGGTATAAGAATTAAGAGTGGCTATAATAGATATCCCTATTCAGTAAAAAGCTTGATAAAAGTATCCCAAGGAATGTGATGTACACCTCCAATTAATCACACATCTACTTCCAAGGAAAATGGCACAAGATCACCTGTAAAGAGAGAAAGAGGTATTATTGAAGATGCATTCAGAGAACCTTGCTTTAGAGTTTCATATTAGTTGAAACCAGAGGCTATTTGTTATTTGGAAACAAATAAATCTGGTAAGGCCTTCAGATATAATTTTACAAAGTGTAGATATTTTTTATGTAAATATAATTTGTAATTTTCCATTGAAAACAAATTTATAAGAATAAATGCATACAGCCTTATTAAATTGTGAGTCGGCCAATTAAATAGGGCTCTATATAAGCAAACAGCATGTTATTTTTACAGAAGTTTTTAGTTAGTGATCTTCTATCCAAAAGCAAGGTCTTCACTAACTAAAAACTTCTGTAAAAAAATATTCTCTGTGCTTATATAGAGCCCTATTCAATTGGCCGAATCACAATTTAATAAGGCTGATAATCTGTAAATGGTAGTACAAAATGTAGATAAAATACTGGTGATTCAAGGTGAGAACTCTTTCCTTTACCCCCATCTGGCCTATACATATGAAGGGTAGTGCATTAAGCAATATAATGAATCAGACATAAACAATGGGGTAGATTCAATAAGCTATCACAAGGCCTGCACAGATTTCCCCACAAGAAATAATAATTGCAGACCCTGCAATTCTTAGAGAATCTTGCAACATATCATTTTTGTCTGGCCATGTTATTTGAGTAAAATGTGTGATAGTGTGGCCCTTTGGAATCCATGTCTTATGCTGAACACCCCAGGGACAGTGCTGCCGCTGGTGCAGGTGTCGAGGCCCTGCACCTTTGAGGTACTCAACCTGTTGCAGGCCTCTTCAGCCCCCAATGGCCCCCATCGACCGCCCTCTCTCTCTCTCTCTCTCTCTCTCTATATATATATATATATATATATATATATATATATATATGTGTGTGTGAGAAGAGTGAGGTAGCCGCAATTGCTCAGTTATCTAGTTGAATAATCAGAGTATTGCATTATATGGTGATACCTTTTTTATTGGACAAAAATATACTTTATTCTGACAAGCTGTCGAGAATATACTTCTCTTTACCAAGTCTTTAGAGGTACTGAAAGGATGCACCAGGAAAAGTTCATAGTTTAGGATGGGACAAAGACATGTACCATAAATAAAATCCTGTGAGTCAGGCTTAGATAACAACATAGCAGAGCCCTATATATATATATATATATATATATATATATATATATATATATATATATATATATATATATATACACAGTACACAGATTGAGGGGTGCCCCAATTTTTTTCTTGCACCAGAGCCCTCCATTGTCTAGCTCCGCCATTAGTATACTGTATTGAATGATTTTTTAAATACTTTTAACTAATAAAGAAGATAAATTGCTTAATTCAACAGTAAACATACATTTGTAGAAACAGTCTAACTAACTGCTGGTACACTGTGACTAGCACTGGGGCAGCTAAACTGCTATCAGTTAAAATGAAAGAAAAAAGGCTCTCACCATACAGACACATTTCTTAGTACTTTTACAGTAGCACAATATGTTTTTTCCTTCAAAGTTTGCAGATACAGCTCTGCGTTGGTGATTTCTCACAAGTAAATGTGTGAAGCACTTGCCTCACCATTCTCTCCAAATGCTCCACCTTAGGGATCCTTAGCACGCTATTTGGCATCTTCTTTCTTTCTTAACAATAGTAAAAAACCTCTACCTGGGATTATGTAATACAGTTTCTTTAAACAGTATATTGTCTCTTGGAGTATTATCAGTTTCCCATTGTGTTCGAAACAGATAATTTTCCTCTCAATTCAACTTGTCTCAACTGTGCTTGTCTCAGCTATTTCACTCCCTTCACTGCCTGATGGCAATCCTTTAAAGCACCTCCTGCATGATTTCAGGTGCACTTACTAATTGTGCTAAAGCTCAATAAATATTTTTGAATTCTGGACTACACGTACAGATTTGCTCAGTCTCAGGCTAACATTGATTCCTTGAACCCCTCTGTCACGAAAGATTAAAAGGATTCCATTTTGGTTTCTCTTCCTCTGTGCTGATATGTTGCAACATATTATACTTCCCATTGTTTTTAATGTTACTCAGATAAGAAAACACAATTTATACAGTCTCCACGAGTCCTTGTTAACATTTCCTCCTACCTCTTAACTATCTGGTGATAAAAGTGGAGGAAGGACATCAATTTTTAACCATTCGTCTTTTGTTTTAGTGTTAATTATTTAAATGAATATAATTTATTTCACATGTAAAAAAATACACGTTTGTGACAAATAAGACATGTTTTTCTAAATGCACAACATCAAGTTTTGGACTACAGCAGCTGTTTAAACCATATCAAGATATCATAATACTGACACCTTTCTATAAAAATATTGTTTTGGTATTTCACTACCCCCCTCCCTCCTTTTTTATATATGAACCTAACTGTTGCTTTACTCTGTTATCCCCCTCAGAGATAATATAGCTGTGTGTGGACTTTAAAATACCCAACACTTTTTCAATGGTGTTAGGACACTGGTAGAACAAACAATAAAGAAAGAATAATATTTTAGAAATAAAGTCTACAGAAGTAGACTAGTTCCAAAATGGTAGTACATGTATATATAAGATGAGGTTAAAGACAGAAAGCAAAACTGACTTAGGAAGAAGTGCTTCTAAAGACCATGTAACAACCAGTCATATCTTTAAACATGCTACTAAGGAAGTACAAGTGTACTATAGAAGTACAAGTACACCCCTACCACAAATGCATGGGTCCATCACATGAGTACCATTAAACAAACCATTAGATTAGACCATTATATTAGAACAGTGGGTTCCCTGGTTGTTAGAGCAGGATGTCTGCCACAGCTAGGAACAGGTCTACCCCAGATGAAGACCTTTATCCACCTTCCTCATGTACCTCTCTCCTCCTGGTCAAAATATCTGTGAGACAGAATGAGACACTCAAGGTAGTGATATCAAAGTGTCTTTATTAAGTGTTTTACAGGAGAATATATAGGGCTCTGCCCGGCCATCATTTGCATTGTTATCAGAGGTACATGCTGACTTTACATGGTCAGTTATGCATGGTCAACATTTACAGGTCATACAGGTTTTGCCATGTGTACATAAATGTTGTGGTATGTAGGGAGAGGTTACATAGACAGAAAACAGAATTATAAATCCCATGTGCATACACTAGATAGGTAACTCACAAGAGCCTGCTGACACAATAAAAAACTGGCTTTATGCAGTATTGTGGTCACAAAAAGCACAAGTAAAATGTTAACCCTTTCCTTATACCTCAACACTGGTGGTCCAGTTGTTTGGGTGCTTTCAACACTGCGACCTGGGTTCAATTCCAAGTCAGGGAACCAAAAAGTCACACCATCCTGAAGCCAAGCAGGATTGGGCCTGGTCAGTACTTGGATGGGAGACAACCCAGGAATACCAGGAGCTGCGTGCTGTTGCACACTGGAGAAGGAACTGGCAACCCACTGTAGTATCTCTGCAATGAATACCAAGTGGATCAGCATGACCATGTCTTGGTGTATTATGATCCATGAGGTAATGGAAAGTCAGAAACAATTGAACGACAAAAAGTTAACAGTAAACTGGAAGAAGGTTCAAAGTTAACAAGTGAGCAGCAGCAGTTTTAAACCAGCAGTTTAAAGAAAATAACTGCAGTTCAACTATTTATCGAGTAAGAAATGTACATAAACATTAGGGCTCGAGCAGGAATAACAATGCTAAAGTGAAGAAAGGGATTGAATACCTTTATTACTTATAAGCAAATATAAAAGCACAGCACCCAACAAGGCATTGTGGGTTAAATGTACTAACAGTACCAGTGTGACAAATTATACCTAATTAGTGTTGGTTTATCAACTTGAGGGACATGGCGCTCATAAAGTTTATGCCATTGAATGTAGTATCGTCAATAGAAATATAGGTGTTCTAGGATATGATGGAGTAGAACACTCTTTAAAAACAGAAGGGTGGGAATTTCCTCTCTTGCATTCCTTAGTGTCTAGTAAAACATTGCTTTCACAGAAAGTACTTTTCTCAATTTACTTGGATCTATTCCTAAATTGTTATTTTCAAATGTTTCAGTGTTTCCTTAGGACTGGTGTTTATTATTGCTTTCCAAACACTTAATTATAAGTTTGTCTTTATTTAAATACATCCGCTCTTGTTCCCTGTTTATTTAAGCATTTTTGTAAATATATCTGATCCTGCACTTTGTCCCATCCTGTACAATTTTCTAAGTTAATAAAATAAGTTAAGTATTAGTGACCCTCCGAGTATTGGAACTTGTGTCACTTCATTTATCATGGTAGGAAAGTGTGTCCTGTATGAATGATCCCCATTCAGATTGTCCTCTACATTTCATCATTTATTCAGTTTGGCATCCGAATACATTTCTTTATTTTGTACAACAGCTTCTACATTTTACAAATTTTACTTTAAAGGTACATAAAAGTTCAACATTTTATATGATGTATTTAAAAAGGTATGGCAAATGGATAGTGTAAGTCTGAAAACTTACTTTAAATACTCAAATTGTAGTTTTGGAAAAACTTTATATTTTTATAAAGTATGTAACTAACCAGCAATACTATCAGATGTACAAGCCATGAGCACCAAAGCATTTTTAGAGAAAATTGTACTTTTAGTAGATGCTGCTAGTGCATAGAAGATACCATGACAGGAAGGATAATGTCCAACGTAAAAAGTAGTAAAGTTTTATTAGATAAAAATAAAAAACAGGTTATTTATTTAAATTCTCTAACGTAATTAATTATTGAGAATAAGATTAAATGTAAATGGAGAGGCTTTCAACATAGATGGATAAATATATGAACAAATATGGGAGCATGTCGTCTGCTAAAATCACTGCATTTTTACTAGTGAGGTGGGACTTTCCCAATTCAATGTTATTATAAGTCATTTATTTACTAAAGAGTGAACAGTGAACATAAGTGGACAACATTCATGGCTTAACAATGATTTAAAGATCAAGTTACAGAATAAAAAACAGGTATTTAAATAATACAAAAAAGAGGTAACACAGACTGCTTTATGTGAGTACAAGGAAATCAACAAGTCTTGAAAAAGATTAGATTTAGACTGGAAAAGTTAGTTGCAAAGAAGAGTAAGACAAACCCCAATATTTGTTTTAAATATATTAATGGGAACAAGGTCAGGAAGCAAACTATAGGAACATTACAATGTGACACAGGCCGTCTGATAATTAGTGACCAGGAAAAGACAGATGAGCTAAATAGGTTATTTTATTCGGTATGCACAAGGGAGGTACCAGTGGTTGGGACACTGCAACATAATGGGGCTACGCTACTGCCACCAAATAATTGGATAACGCAGGAAGAAATTGAAAAGAGGTTGGGAAAAATAAACCCCCAGGTCCTGATGGAATACATCCAAGGGTACTGAGGGAACTGGGCTCTGCAATAGCAAAACCATTATATATAATTTTTAAAAACTCACTTACCACAAGGTTGCTACCAGATGACTGCAGAAAGCAGATCTGATAACTATATTTAATAAGAGAGCAAGACCAAATTTGGCGGAATTATAGAGTTGTAATCTTCACTTGTGTAGAGTGAAAGCTTTTAGAACGGTTAATAAGGGAGAGTATACAAGACTATGTCTATTTGAACAAGATTACAGGTAGGAGTCAACAAGGATTTATGAGGGATAGGTCATGTTGAACAAATCTAATTAGTTTCTATAAGGAGGTAAGTAGGAACTTGGATCAAGGCTCAATGGATGTAGTATTTTGGGATTTTACAAAGGCTTTTGATTCAGTGCCATATGGAAGACTATTGTGTAAACCAAGGGATACCGAAATGGCAGTAATATCTGCTCATGGATTGAGAGCTGACTAAAAGACAGAAAGCAAATGGTTGTTGTAAGTGGAACAATTAAAATTAACAAATCTAAAAATTGATGGACTAAAAGTATTTTTTCACTCTCAATTTCCATATGTAACTATGTAATCTTGCCAATTTGAGAAAGTGACATCTTGGAATAAAATACAAGAAAGATAACTTCACTAGTATGATATGTGTTACCTTATTGGATAAAACCTATTATTACTCTTTGAATTGGTTACAATGAAGCAACCATATTGCTAACAATTGTTCAAGTTCATTTAGATTTGTGCACACTGTCACAAATACCTTCTAAAGTAAAATTAACAATAACAAATGCTTACTTTTTCTAGATAAATAAATAAGTAGGTAGAAAGATAGATAGATAATCTTTACTAACTATATATATATATATATATATATATATATATATATATATATACACAGTGGATATAAAAATTCTACATACCCCTGTTAAAATGTCAGGTTTCTGTGCTGTAAAAAAATGAGACAAAGATAAATCATTTCAGAACTTTTTCCACTTTTAATGTGACCTATAAACTGTACAACTCAATTGAAAAACAAACTGAAATCTTTTAGGTAGAGGGAAGAAAAAATATAAAAATAAAATAATATGGTTGCATAAGTATGCACACCCTTAAACTAATACTTTGTTGAAGCACCTTTTGATTTTATTACAGCACTCAGTCTTTTTGGGTATGAGTCTATCAGCATGGCACCTTTTGACTCAGCAAGATTTGCCCACTCTTCTTTGCAAAAACACTCCAAATCTGTCAGATTGCGAGGGCATCTCCTGTGCACAGCCCTCTTCAGATCACCCCACAGATTTTCAATCGGATTCAGGTCTGGTCTCTGGCTGGGCCATTCCAAAACTTTAATCTTCTTTTGGTGAAGCCATTCCTTTGTTGATTTGGATGTATGCTTTGGGTCGTTGTCATGCTGAAAGATGAAGTTCCTCTTCATGTTCAGCTTTCTAGCAGAAGCCTGAAGGTTTTGTGCCAATATTGACTGGTATTTGGAACTGTTCATAATTCCCTCTATCTTAACTAAGGCCCCAGTTCCAGCTGAAGAAAAACAGCCCCAAAGCATGATGCTGCCACCACCATGCTTCACTGTGGGTATGGTGTTCTTTTGGTGATGTGCAGTGTTGTTTTTGCGCCAAACATATCTTTTGGTATTATGGCGTTTTCTTCTCGTCTTTTCATCAATTTGAGAGGGAGCTCCAGTTCTTGGTAATGTCACTGTTGTGCCATATTTTCTCCACTTGATGATGTCTTCACTGTGTTCCATGGTATATTTAATGCCTTGGAAATTCTTTTGTACCCTTTTCCTGACTGATACATTTTCACAATGAGATCCCTCTGATGCTTTGGAAGCTCTATGTGACCATGACTTTTGCTGTGGGATGCGACTAAGAAAATTTCAGAAAACACCAACTAGAGCAGCTGAACTTTATTTGGGGTTAATCAGAGGCACTTTAAATGATGGCAGGTGTATGCTGACTCTTATTTAACACAATTTGGAATGTGATTGCTTAATTCTGAACAGAGCTACATCCCCAGTTATAAGAGGGTGTGCAGACGTATGCAACCACATTATTTTTCTTTTTTTTTTTCTTCCCTCCACGTAAAAGATTTCAATTAGTTTTTTTAATTGAGTTGTACAGTTTATAGGTCACATTAAAGGTGGAAAAAGTTCTGAAATTATTTATCTTTGTCTCATTTTTTTACAGCACAGAAACCTGACATTTTAACAGCGGTTAGTAGACTTTTTATATCCACTGTATGGTAAAACAGTTTAAATTGGGAATCAACTTCCTTACTCTCGTAGAAACCATTACTACAGAAATCTGTTTAGGAACTATGTTATTAATTATTATTTGGGTAAATTTTAAAGGTCTGTCCTAAGATTTATTTTGTGTATTTTGGGTGGCCTCTGTATGACTTAGAGTGAACTACAACAATGAAGATCCTATTTCTGTTTGTCGATAAGTGACTTACTGTATGTAGAAAGTAATGATCTCATTAGGGTGCACCTTTTACGGCTGCCAAAAAACTGGAGGGTATTTATTCTGAAGTATAATTTATTTATCTATGGGACCTAGTTTTTTATTGTAAAAAAGATCTGTCTTCCACTGACAATTATGATGTCACATTCCCAGTAATCCTATGACTAATCAAGTACTGAAAGGAGGCGCACAAGAAGGTGAATATAAAGCCAACCGTATCTTTAAAATTACAATCTAAGCTTAAGGAAGTCACAGACTGTTAGCCTGGAAAATGTCTATGTTATATGTTGATTAATGCTTTCAGTTAGCAAGTATGTTTACTCCCACACAATAGTCAGGATCCTGCACCCGGGAGACACTACTAATGTCAGCCAAGAAGCAGTAAATATTACTGAGAGATGAATTCAACTAATTCAGGATTACAGAGAAATATATGTTCCACTATTCTGCTGATGTGGCAAGAAAATCCATTGAGAAAAATGGTGATGCTGCCGTAGGGATGGAAGTGAATGTGACTAAATCCAAGAGCAGAACTGGGAAATGAGATGACTAATAGAGAGATTAGTGCAGTGACAGCAGGTGGAAAAACACATTTACTGCTACAGTGATCTCTCCAACACCCATCCATAAGACGGTGACAAGATGCAATGATTCAGATACTTGGTGTTAAACTATTCTCTGGCTCTTTATACTGCTAAATTTATTACATTTTAACATTTACAACAAAAGTAATTTATTTTGTATTATAACATGAAAGTATTTTAAAGAAGTGATTTTGTAATATATAATTATTTAATTTTGCATATTCACAATACACTCTTTTTAAAGAACTACACTTGACAACAAGCAAAGTGTTTCTAAATTATTACATTGTACAGTGGGGGGGGGGGGGGGAGTAGAATAACAAACAAAAAAAAAGAACAAGAAAAATGCATGTAGAAAAAGTTATAAATTGATTTGCAGGTCAGTGAGGTAAATAATGATCCCCCTCTTAAAGGGAGTGCTCCTAATCTCAGCTTTTTACCTGTATAAAAGACACCTGTCCTCAAAAGCAATCAATCAATCAGATTCCAAACTCTCCACCATGGCCAAGACCAGAGAGCTGTCCAAGGATGTCAGGGAAAAATTGTAGACCTACACAAGGCTGGAATGGGCTACAAGACCATCTCCAAGTAGTTTATTGAGAAGGTGACAACAGTTGGTACGATTATTCGCAAATGGAAGAAACACAAAATAACTACCAGTCTCCCATCGGTCTAATGCTCCATACAAGATCTCGCCTCGTGGAGTTTCAATGATTATGAGAACGGTAAGGAATCAGCCCAAGACTACAAGGGAGGATCTTTGTAATGATCTCAAGGCAGCTGGGACCATAGTCACCATGAAAACAATTGGTAACACACTACACTGTGAAGGACTGAAATCCTGCAGCACCCGCAAGGTCCCCCTGCTCAAGAAAGCTCATGTACAGGCCCGTCTGAAGTTTGCCAATGAACATCTGAATGATTCAGAGGAGAACTGCGTTAAAGTGTTGTGATCAGGTGTTTGGAGGAGGAGGAATGCTGCCTTAAACCCTAAGAACACCATCCTCACCATCAAACATGGAGGTGGAAACATTATGCTTTGGGGGTGTCTTTCTGCTAAGGGGACAGGACAACTACACCACATTAAAGTGATGATGGACGGGGCCATGTACCGTCAAATCTTGCGCGAGAACCTCCTTCCCTCAGCTAGGGCATTGAAAATGGGTCTTGGATGGGTATTCCGGCATGACAATGACCCAAACCACACAGCCAAGGCCACAAAGGAGTGGCTCGAGAAGAAGCACATTAAGGTCCTGAAGTGGCCTAGCCAGTCTCCAGACCTTAATCTCATAGAAAATCTGTGGAGGGAGCTGAAGGTTTGGGTTGCCCAATATCAACCTTGAAACCTTAATGACTTGCAGAGGATCTACAAACAGGAGTGGAAAAAAATCCCTCCTGAGATGTGTGGAGACCTGGTGGCCAACTACAAGAAACGTCTGACCTCTGCGATTGCAAACAAGGGTTTTGCCACCAAGTACTTAGTCGAAGGGTTCAAATACTTATTTCCCTCATTGACCTGAAAATCTATTTATAACTTTTTTGACATGCGTTTTTCTTGTTCTTGTTTTTTGTTATTCTGTCTGTCACTGTTAAAATACACCTACCATTAAACATATAGACTGATCATTTCTTTGTCACTGGACAAACGTTCAAAAATCGGAAGGGGATCAAATACTCCCCCCCCCCCATTGTATATATATAGTATAACTATATATTATTCTGCAGCGTAATTTACTGATTTGCTTTCTGGTAATCAACTTTCTGAAGTAAGAGGAGACTTTGAATGAACAGGAAGTTTTGGTACAGTGGTAATGTGGTAGCTAGAAATGCCAGTGTTTTTAGCTGGACTGTTGGAAAGATCATTAGTTTACAAGAACACACATCTTCTGAGAAAGTAGAGGGTGGAATAAAAACACAATATTAAGTAGATGCTTAGTGGAAACAAACTATATAAAAATCAGTTGTGCAGAGATTTAAATATATATGTTTGGCCTTTACTTAGAGGATTCCAAATCAGGTGGAAAAGCAGTTAGTTAGAATTGTTGCTCAATAAGTGACTTAGTAATATAGATACATTTACAAAAATGGAAGAATTTCTCTTAAAAGGGGATTATAAACATATAATCTCCAAATGTAGTAAAATTATCTTGGAGATCCCTCCTTTTATAAAAAGTATAGGGATAAAGAATGAGGAACTTGATTTAAAAATACAATATGAGGCAAAAGACTGGATGGTTACTTCAGAATTAGTAAAACGATCAGCAATTAATGCCTCATATATTGAACTTTTTTTTTAAACTATCCAGAGATGGCATCTTGTACCAGTGACCATGGCAAAAATGTACCCTCTTACAGATGGATCCTGTTGGAAAAAATGTGGGTGCAGAGGTACATATGTGGTGGGAGTGCGAGGGATTGAAGAAACTTTAGTTAAAAGTTTGCACAGAGTCAACAAAATTGGTCGGTAAACGGATACCATGTACCCCCAAGTATGTGTATTTAAATGTTATTGTACCCAGAGAGAAATATTTGATATCACATATTTTCTTAATAGTTAAACGACTCATTGTTAAACATTGGAAACAACCAACTATCCCATCTTGGAATGAAGTAATGAACACGATAGATTTCAGACGAGAAATGATGATGGGAAATTACAATACAGACTCATTAAAAAGAGTCAATCTTCTTAATTGGCAACTCTGGGATCACTATCTAGCTTCCCCATAGTAACTAAGCGGTATATCCAATATAAGATCTATTTCCTTGTTTTTCTTGTGCCTTCATTGTCTTTATATTTTAATAATTTGATACTTGAGTTCGAAGCTCTTAAAAGTAAACATGAATGTATGTATGGTTATTTATGTTATTGTATTATGTCTTTCTTTATGTATGTTGTTGTAACAAAAACAAAAGAAAATACAAAAAAATACAAAAAATAAGTGACTTAGTCATAGACCTTTTTAGCCGTTGCTTGTATAGACTTTGATGCATTTACGCAAGTACATATATAATAAATATGGAAGTTTATGCACAGCCAATTAACTTAGTCATATGGTTAGCCAATTAAGTGAATAGTGATGGATTGAGCCAGCCTCTAGAAATGACAGGTAGCTGCAAGTTGATAGTTCTAGACCAATATTCAGACCCCTGTCAGTGTATAAAATTATCTGCAAGTTCTTATAATGTAGACAATTTTTCCTCAGTGTGCCAGGTTTGTCGTTAGAACAGTATCATTATTGTCATGCTTTATACTGTTTCAGCTCTGCAAGGGAAAAGTGATGTTCTACAATGTTCTGCAAAGTCTGGGAAGAGTGATAGCTTGAAGGGTTAGCAGGGAAATTAATGACAATACATTACAGAACCCATAGTTGTACATAGTCCTTACTAGTCACAAATGTTCTCTGTTTGTTTTATTCTGTGAACCCAAAAAACATACAAAGGTGCAACTGAATTGTGTGCACTAAAATATTCTATCATTGAATTATCTCCACATTTCTCCATTTATTTGAATTAAATTACTTTTGCGATAACTAATTCTGTACTGTATACAGATACAAGTTAGTTATGGCAAGGAGGAAGGGTATGCAGAGACTTCTAGATATGATTTAGGAATTTATATAGTCAGCCGAGGTAAACTAGAAACCACTGGAGTTGGGCTAGGAAAATGACGATTGAGATTGTGTGATGAAGGCAGACAAATTTTAGTATTATTGTAGTGGGATATTACATTGGTGGGAAGGCCAAGTGGAAGTCTTCTCCAGTAAAACAGGCAGCTGAAGATAAGAATGAATCAGGTGGTTTGCTTATAAGAGAAAATAAATATTATAAAGCGTGCAGGTGCCACTGACCTGGATATGTGGTTATTTAGAGAGAGTCAGTTTATGGTAGCACCAAGATTTTGCATACCAGGGGTATTTTAAAATGTCTGATGAGGAGAAAGCTTTACACCATCCAATATTGAATGGCAGTGAGCCAGAAGGAGATGTAAAAATATAAATCACTAGGTAGGTAAATAGAATAGGACTTGGGTGCCATCTGCAAATAAATTACAAGACAAGTTGTAAGAGCAATCCTATGGGTGTTATGCAAAGGGAAAACAGTGGTGCTCCAAGAATAGAACCATGAGGGCTTCCAAGAGAGGTGAGAATGGCGCCAGAATTGTTTTAGAGGTAGGATAGAAGAATGCAAACAGACAGGACAGTGCCAGCAATGTCAGAACCTCAGCAGATAGAGAAAACAATAATCCACAGTGACAGGTGTGTCAAGGAGGATATTATGGAGGATAGGGCTGTGTGGTATGCATGAATCTCTCTGAAGAGAGAAGACAGTCTCTATAAAATTTGAATGATGGGAGACAAACAATGTGTGAAGTATAGTGAATTATAAATACGCAATGACGTCACACGTTAACGCGCGTCACGTGACCAACGTGACACGCGAACCAGGAAGTGATACCCAGAAGTGCTCAGGCCTTAAATAGGCCACAATTTCTATTATCCCCAAGCCCATGAGTAAGCCCAATATCGTGGCGAAACGGACCGTTGGGAGAGAGAGAAGGATGGTGTACTTAACTTAAGCCCATGTGAGGCGTATTATTAGCGATTTTTTCTCCACCTAAAATGCAAGTATTTAGGCATATTTTATGCCAACAATGGATATAAGTGATACATCTTTTTCCTTTTTTCTGCACTTATACAGTAAAACCAAACATTGTGTTCTAGTTTAATGTTGTTAAAAGTTATATGTATGCATTTCTTGATATATATTTCCCCCCCTTGTATTCCTTAATAATACATTGTAAGAGTTATAATACACACATATTTTTTTTTAGGATACATATTTATGCTCTTTTTGTTTTTAACTATTTTTGTATTTAGTGCACTATTTTTTAAAAGTGTGTTTCATTCCTATATATAAAACTTTTGTTGCATACCGATGATTAGCAAATACTTTGCATATGAGGCCTGAACAGATGTATCATAGACATTATTGATACTGCTGCTATACTTTTAATAGGTCACATAACTATGACAATAATAATTCAATATATGCTATATCTACTTTATTTGTCAAATTAGGTTGTCACTAATTATATCCCAGAATATTGTGGGACAGTGACACCTATTGACATTGATTAAATTTAAATTTAAATTTAGGAATGATACACCCTCTTTTAAATATATTACCAGCGTTTTTTCCTGGATTTTATTTGATTTTCCCAATTTCCCTATTAAAACTTAATCCATTTGAATTATAAATAAGAATAAAGAATAAAGCAATTAAAAAGAAAAAAGAGGAGAGTGATCGGTCAAAAGCTCCTTGGACAGTAAGGATAAACAGAGGGTTTCTTTGAAGAGGAATGATGACTGCTGATTTAAAGGAGTGCAGGAACCTGCCAGTGCTGAGGAAAAACATTAAAATGAAGGCAAAATTGGTCAGAATGAGTGGGTAGAGTGTTGGGAATAGGGAACCAAAGATCTGGTGAAATTTATGGTTGTGCACAACTTACTGCTCTATACTCCAGATTTAAGCAATTGTAGACCAGATGCTAGGCTTGTTTTTGATGAAATAATTGAAATTTTAATGGTTTTATTCTACTTTATTCTTCAAAAAAATACATCACATCTAAACTTTATTAAATGCCTTAATATATTTCAAGGTTTGTCACAACCGTAGGACTTCACTCTAGTTCTTTAAAACCAGGAGTTAAATTGAATTCCTAAATAGGAAAACTAATGGGTTGTATCATTACTTAGATTTATCAGTGGGATTTTATTATGTCCTTAATTCAAAGTCACGTGTGTGATGGGTTTCATTCTATGAGATACTTAAAAAAAAGCCTCTCAACATGTTTGTTGTGCAGTGCTGCATGAACAAGCCTTGCTGGTGGTGTTAATGTTGGTAAATGTGCTACTGTTTGTGATTCAGCTGGCCTTTCTGTAGCTATGTGTGTTTTTGGCAGGAGTTGTGTAGCAGACTTTGAGAGAGATTTGGATGTAAGTGGCACACTTCCAGCAACTGCTTAAGCTTGAGAAAAGTCTGGTAAGGATTGAAATGTCGCTTTTGTTTATGTCATGGGCGCATTGCATAATAAATCCTATTGTTCTTCTAATCTCTGAGTACTGCCGCTCCTGGAAATTATGGTAGGAACAGTAGCATTGGGGCGAGGGAATGAATAATAGACACAGAAAGAGTGTGTAGTACAGATTTTTTTTTGAGGTAGAAACCATTGCTGCCCATGACCTTACGAGGAAAACAGGTGGATATATTTTTTCCAAAAAGGTACAATAATTATTTCACTCTACAAAAACATATATATTAGTACTTATTGTGTATATTTTTGAAGGCTTTTATGTATGTATGTTTTTTATTTTTCAGTTTCTTGGTCATTTTAATGTTTGTAATATTATACACCAAATGTATTTGCTGCAATATTTTATTAATATAACAGCAGATAAATTCAGTCAAATAAAGTGAAAAAGCATATTGTTAGAATTAAAGGTACATAGTACTTCCTTTCCTATTATTTTATAGAGCGTGTCAATTTGATTATTTTATCATAATAAATCCATACCCCACCTCTTGCTCTTAGCTGCTTTTGTTATAATCACCCTGCATCAGTTAAATCATTACTTTTTTTACAAAGACACAGCCATTTAGTAGCCTGTCCTGTGGGATAATTTACAATAAGAAACCTACTCACAAGGTGATTTACACCAGCACAAAAACACTCAATTTAAAAATTAAAAGCTTCTTCTTTATTATTACTTAGTAAAAATGGGTTCCTCTTCCCCACAATAATAGGCTATTACTACATTAGAAAGCCACTGCAGTGAGCATAAACGGTACACCTGTGATCCTATGTGCCATTCGAGTAGACAAATAAAGTTTGCATAACTAATGTGCATATATCTAGCTAGACTACAATAGCCAAAATAATATAAAAATATTTATATGATAATGTATTCATTTCTAATCACAGAGGGAAAGCACATACAGGATACCTGTGTTCCAAACGCTCAGGACCAAACCACGCACATCCTCAGACGCCAACCCCCGACGTACGTTTCGTCAGCATCATGCTGACGTCATCAGAGGGGGGCCTAGCTGGAGAGGAGACGTGTATGCATTTAAATAGCCCTAGTAGATCCTCCCTAATCCCAGCAGTGGCTTTTAAATACTAAGTAGGATGCTTGCTTCTAAAATAAGTTTAAATCAATACCGCTATTATGAATTAGATACAATTACTGGGTGCACTATTAACAAAATGCAAAAAGCTAATTGATAACTGAACTGCCGTTTATCAGAAAGACCATACAAAGCCATAGTTATGGTATAATGAACACTCATATTTTACATAAAACACAAAGTGCCAAATATAATGGTACAGTTATTATGTTATATGTGAATTAGAATTTGATAGTCATTACAATTTTGTTATCAAAACTAGTTTTTTGTTTCCTTAATTGTATACTATAGAATTAATGTAATCGACTATTTCATAATACTTAATACACGCCTTCAGTAAGTACTGGAGGGGATATCTCATGTAGTAAATAAATCAATGTAAACTCCTTCATGGGCAAAATACCATTATACATAAGGTATAATAAGTAGCTGTGTAAGCTGTGAGCATAAAAGCAGCTTTAGAAAATATATTATGGAGCTATCCTGTTTTATGTGCTCATTTGTTGGACTGTAGGAACGCGGCTGCCCTCTCGTCCCCCTCAAGCTACGAAAACTTGGTAGTACACCCCAACCCTCTAGCCCTAACCCCCTAACCCTAATCCCCTAAACCTTACTTCCTAACCCTAACCCCCTAAAACTCAAACCCTAACCCCATAAACCTCTTACCGGGCATAGTAGCTCATCCCAGCTAGATGGGGATGGGAGCGCGCCTGTGTTCCTACAGTCGTCGGCAGCGTGCTTCCAGCACTGCTACAAAAGCGCACATAAAATAGGATAGGTCCTATATTATTTCTTAAAGGCTCTGATTCCATATAGAAAGTTTCATCTTGCCTGGTTCCAGTACTTCCTGCTAGCTAGGATGCTGAGGGGTGTGCTTGTGCTATTGGTAAATAGGAGGAAAGGGGATGAGGGTACAGGATTTGTTATATCATTGGCATTTTTTTACTTGACACCAACCCCTTCCTCAGAAGCAGAACCTATTCATGCAGAATTGTAATTGCTATACTCATACATGAAGCCTTCACCAAGATCTCATGACAGACTCCAGAGACCAGCAGAGGCGCCAACGTTTTGAATTTTTTTCCCAGCCTATTAATTTTTTATAAAAAAACGTTATACTTTAGCCTTTTATTCAAGATCTTCGGATATCATGGATAGCAATTTAACTCAAATCTCATAAACTATGTGTCTTCAAGAATTTCCTATAGCGACAAGTATTTTTTCTTTCTTGCTTCTGAAACAATGTATTGGATATGTACCGCTACCTGTTTTTTCAAATGTTTAACTGATCTGGGGGCTTGGCCCCCTCAGCCAATGAGTAGTAATGTAGATGTATGACTCACATTTTTCCGCCAATTAAATCTACAGTCCTATATGTATTCCGTCATTTCCTGTAACCTTGTATTTTGGTATTTTATTAGTATTTTTCAATACAAAATACAACTTTAAAACATGTTCTTTTAAAAAAATGAAACAAAGAATTGTGTTCCATGTCCCTTTAACACCATCACAATAATGCTCTTTAAAGAATATTCCCTACAGTAACAAAACATTAATTTTACTACCAAGCCAATCCGTGACAACAGATAGAGTTGTGGTCTGCCATTTTTAGCTGATCCTAAGAGCCTTTTGGGAAATTCATGAGTTATACATCATTAGGTAAGGAAAAATTCAGCCAATATAATATACAACATGGTTTTAGTCCCAAGCTGTATGGCAAAATTTACACTGAATTAAGCTTTCTGTGAATCATATATCTTAATATTTTCAAAAGTATTTAATATTTTATCTGTTTCTGCTGAGTCATTTAGTCTATTCACAGTTACAGTTTTTCTTATGGAACTGGATATTCCAGTACCTTTTTGGAAAGAAGCCACGTGTACTTCAATTACAAATATTATATCTCAGCAAGCATAAAAAAAAAAGTTAAAGGACACTAAAGTCACACTGTGCTACCATGCATTTAATTAAATAGATTTTGTAGATTGCAAAATGTATTTTGTTTACATGGGTGTGCAGGGGGTTAAATGCTCCTTTCATCCCTATAGAAACTGAATGTGTAAAACTGTAGAGCCAGTAGGGAGAGTAGGCGACATCTCCTTATCTTGATTGCTTTAGTCACCTTACAGAACCTAATTACTTAAGTGGTCATGTAATAGAGTTTCATTTATTTATTTAGTATCTGATTAAAAGATAAACAGTGTCAGAAAAGAGCATTATAAACATTCTATACATTGTACAAGCCCTTTTTCTCTAAAAGAACTATTTCCTGAGATACTCAGCATGGAATATGCATTCTAATTTGTAGCTCAGTATGCTAAACCGACGCTCGACGTGCTTGATAAGGGTGAGCGGATCTAATCTTAAAGGATCACAGTACTATAAAAGTATTGACTGTTAAAATTAATGTGCACCCATACGCCTACATTCAATTGCAACAGTGACAGAGCGTTTCAATTGATCAAGCCCGCAGCTACCTGGCCAAAAGCCTAAACTGTAAACAATACCCCCGTAAGTAGCATTTCACAGCATGATCATGATAATTTAAGCAAGCCTGTAAATTACAATTTAGTAAATGAGACCGTCATCATGACGTCAGTAAAACATGGAGGTTAAACCACAATCAGTTAGCGTTTAGAGGTCCGATATGCGATCTGACTCGCAATCCGGCAATGTACAAAATAATAAAAAAGAATGAAGGAAATGCTCTAGTCCATGTGGGTGGCTTGATATGTATTAACTCCTTGATTACCGAGATTGATAAAACACAGAAATTAAACATAACATTTTTTTATTGCAGATTTGCAAGCTTGTTGTGCAGTTAATTCTAATGTCTTTGATCGCTTTTCCTGTCTTTTAAAATGCAGTATTGTTTTTTTTTGTTACATTTACAGTGCTACGAACAGATTTTTAATCCTGGTACTCATAGGATTTTCTTCTACATTGGTCATTTATGAGTGCGAAAACAATTGCGGGCTTGAGGAATTGTAGCACTTGAATAGCGATTTGCGATTATAACATTTACAGGCTTAAAAGATCAAAGGCTTAGATGGGATGGAGTTACAATTTTGATAACACAGGGATTTTCAGCCTGTAACCTGCAAACGATTTGCGGGTTACAGGCTGAAAATGCCTGTGGTTGTCAATAGCTAAAAGACGCCAATTGAATAACAAATCAGTTTACGGACTACATTACGTGCTCCAGTAACTAAAAATGGCTCAATTGAATCGGGGCCTTAGTATAATTGATTTAAAATGTTTATACTTTGTAATGGTAATAGTCATATTTTAAAGCTCTTACTTTATAGGTTTCTGCCCGACATACTGTGTTACTTAGCTCCTCCCATATTGCATAATTAGGGGTGGAGTAACTGTAGTAGACTTCCTGCTCTGGTGTCTGATTGGTGTAGATCAGACCAAATCACTGATCCCTTACTAATTAGGTAAATGTAACCCTATTATATATTCACGACAGTAATCTTTTAATCAGGAGGAGGTCCTGACTTCTTGTAAAACTGCATTTTCAGAATTATAAAAGTAAGGTTCCTCAACCTTTGCAACACATACTTTTCATAGAAAGTTTCATAATATTTAAAAGGTATTCTTTTAAATACATAATCGCAAATTTGAGTTGTGAGTGTTCCTTTCATGAATATAATCGGTGTGAATACTATTTAGTACGCAGTAACCAACTATGTAAATTGTGCTACACTTGTATATATTTACATTTGTAGTTGTTCAGTTGCATATTGCAACTAAAAGCTACTTAAAGTAAGATTTCTAACATTTAGTTATGTCTTCAATTAATTGTGATCAGGATCTTTCTGTTTAAATTCTAATGTATTGAAACACATTTCCGCCGCTGTGAAATTTTATTTGGGTAAATAATACAGCACCGTAAAATCCTTAATAACATAAGTCAAAGTAATGGAAAGCTAATATTCTACAGCTAAATGGAATGTAGTTTTAGCATCTTGACAGTGTGATTGCAGACACACAAGTCACATTATACGAAACAGAACAGCTTGTTGCCTTTGGCAATGATTGTATTGCCTAAAGGCATAGCGCAGAACAAAAGAAAAAAGTGCAGTTTATTAAAATCATTTCCAGAGAAAATCTTTTTTTTTTTTAAGTCTCATCCCTTCCTGATACCTGGAATATGAGAACTTTTATCTATTGGTGTGGAGGAGGAAAGGCAAACAGGTGGAGATGATTTGTTATTTTATTGGATCTCTTTGAATTTGACATCTAATGATAATGGAGAAATAATTGTCAATAGTTGTCAATTACTCCCTTCAGCTCTGAATCTGTTGCATTCAATTTAAGGCCATGTGAAAAAAGACCGGGCATGTTTAGACCCATGAAGTAATTTAACTGAGCATGCTCAATTTTTTTCACATGTTTTCCATGTAAGTTTACAAAAGGAAAATGTTTTTTTTTAAATAGTGATTTGTAAAATAATTATTATCTTCATTGCAGAAATATTTGTGTATATATATATATATATATATATATATATATATATACATATTTATCCAACCCAACACACCATATATCCCTACATAGCACCAAGTCCTTGTCAGCTGCCATCCCTTCTCAGCATCCATCCCCACACAGCCCGATCCCTATCTCCTTTGCTCCCTCTCACAGAACCCACGCCCCTGTGCTTTGCTGTAACTTTGCAGCCCTTGTTATCTTATCTTCTTCCCTGATACACATCCCCAGCATACTGAACTGCTCCACACTGCCACCTCTTTGAGCTTCAGAAGAAATGCCTTTTTTTAAACAGACATGCACCTATTTCCCATCAGGGCCATGGTGGGTTGGGCTGTGGTGGGCCTGGTGTATCTCCTCCTCTGAAACAGTTACTAATTAGGTAAATGAAACCCTATTATATGACCACTACAGTGATTTTTTAGTCAGGAGGAGGTTCTGACCTTGTCGTAAAACTGCATCCGCACACATACTTAGCTTCCATCAATAATGTCAAGCCTTGCTCTTGGGATATGTAGACACTCCTATCACACACAACCTTCACCAAAGTATAATGGATGCCTCCCGGATCAAGCATTTTTAGAATTAAGAATTAGCTTTACAACTTTTCCTCTGTCTAATTATGCCCTTAGTCAGACTCAAAGGTTCCAAACATATATATGTTTTCATTGTACACTGGTGCTTTAAGAGTATGAAATAAAATGTAAACAATTGCATTTTACGCATTCAACCATATACCTTTAACACAACAGGGAAACATAGACATTTGTAGAAGTGTGGATTACAATGCATTGGGTTTAAAAGTGTAATTTAAGTTTTAAGCCTCAGCTGATACATAAGGGATGCAAACAGATCTCTGCTGTATATAAGCAATTTGATTAACACGTTTCTTGCATTAGATGCAGCCGCAAGAGGAAACAAAAACCTAGCTATGCATCTAAATGCTCTTCGCAGGAGCTCTGTGTATTGCCTCCAGGGGCTCTATGTATGTTATAGCTGAAACACAAACTGCGTATATAACAATGGGGAATTAGAAGTGCAATATCACACATTCTATTTCTTCATGGCACCTTTAAATTCAACATTTTGGGGTTTTAAAAATATTTATTTGTAACTTTAGAAATTGTAACTTTATTTAACGTTAAACGTTTCTTCAAAAATAAAAGATTTATTAGGGTATATCACTAATATCACTAGTTTTAATTTCACCTGTTACTTTTTTCAGTATTTGTGATAAAAAACTATATAATAAAATACTTATTTTTCTCCATGATAAAAGTATAGTGTAATATAATACAGTAGAATAGTAATCAGTCTATTATACCAAAAAATGTGTTTCCTGGTGGTCCAGTGGTTAGGATTTGATGATTTCACCACTATTGACGCCACTATGAAACTAAGCGGGGTTGGGTCTGGTCAGTACTTGGATGGGAGACCACCTAGGACCACCAGGAGCTTTATGCTGTGGCCCACTGGAGAAGGGGCTGGCAACCCACTCCAGTATTTTTGCCATGAATACCAAGTGGATTAGCGTGACCATGGACATAAAGATGTGCCTGGTGCGTTAGAGTCCATGAGGTCATGGAGAGTTGGAAACAACTGAATGATGCGAAATAAAAGGATCAAATCTCTGCTCCACCCTCTGTAATTTCTCATTCACAGAAAGAATTGTATGCTGACTCCACAGCCAATCAGGGATCATATCCTGAGCTGATATTCCTTCCCCATGGGCGGAGCTAGTGAATGAAGGGCCCGGGTGCAACTTCTTTATTCAAGGTTGTTGCTTGTAAGAGACAATAAAATTGCCAAAAATATATGTAGGTGGTCTGATTACAGCTACTGTATTCTATAAAAAGAATTATCAGCTACTCTCCCCTAATAAACTAAAATACCTCAGGTAGCATAGGCCCCTGTTGTGGACCCTTGTGCTTTGCACCTGCTGCACCAGCTGTAACTAGTATTCTTCATAATTCCTTGCAATTAATTAAGAAGCCTTTCTCACAGCTTTTTTTTGTCTGCGAGCTTTATAAGTTTACAACATCTTAAATGCAGATTTGCCTGTCCCCATGGTGATGGCTTATGGTATTAAGGAAAAACCTTAGTGAATACCACGAAGGCTGCAAAGAGTGACTCTTGCTTTTGCAGGACCGCGATCCATCAATGTCCCAAATAATATGCGAATTTAGTGAATTTATATCAGTGGTTCCAGTATTACAAATAGCAGTGTCCATTCTTATACGTTCATGGAAAATTAATACTGAGAAAACAGAAACAACTTCAAAATCTGAATCTCGGATAAATTTGGAATTTTTGGAAAAAATTAGGAATTCTTTGTAAGGATTATCATTTAAAGAAACACTGTGGTCAAAAATAGAAAATAAGCACCATGTAAAAAAATAGTACAGACTCTAATTTATTCATTTTTAATATGCAATTATGTTGCTGTCAAACCTACAATTTTAATTTCCAGTGATCTACATACTGAGGTGCGGGAAGACTTTGAATTCACAAGGAGTTTGTATCTGCACAAAGGGAATGTGACATATACAACTGCCACTGCCTAATGAAGCTCATTATTGAGACAGAAGCTACATTAAGCCGACTAAGGGCCTCATTCAATTGCGATTTGGCCAATTGAGTAGGCACAGAGCCTATTTATTTACAGAATTTTTTAGTTAGTGAAGACCTTGCTTTTGTATAGAAGTAAAAACTTCTGTAAAAAATATGTTCTCTGCTTATATAGAGCCTTATTCAACTGGCCAAATTGTAATTGAATGAGGCCCTCAATGAGGAAAATGCATGACTGCTGTAAAGAGTAATTGCATATAAAAGTTAAAAATTTAAATGTTGTGTTTATATTTTTACTTGAAAAAAATATTTTGCAGACTATGAACTTTAGTTACTTAAAATACCATAGAGAAAACTATTTGACCACGGTGGTCCATTAAGGACTTGAAATCATAATTTATGAAGTTGGAAAAATATTGTGCAAAAATATTTTAGGTTCAGGGTTGCTTTTTGTATACTGACCACTGAGCAGGTCATTACACCGAGATTCCTCTGACAATGGAAGTCCATTAGTGCCACTGTAACACAGATAAATCACTAAGGTAATTGAAGCAAAAGGATGAACTTTTTCTCAAGACAATTAGAATGATTTTGTTTATATCTTGGTATTCAGCCACAGTGTCTTGACTCTTGGATTGTTTCTCTATTTATTTATTTTTTTACAGAAATGTAACAATTCAGTATATGAAAAAAAATGCTCTTCTAAGCAGAACATGATTTATCGGGCAAGTATATAGGCTTCTCATTTGCACTATATAGGCACCAAATGGTGGTTGACCCCAGTAGGATGTGCGGTCCTATATAATAAGTAGTACAAATGTATTTTTGGTTTGAATAAGATAACTTCGGGCAAGATTTACTAAAGGGTGAAGTGGTTGTGACCAAAGAGATGGCTGAATGTGAATGTTAAAGAACCACTGTAGTTCAGGAAAAACTTCATATGTGATATATATAATAAACTAAAATTAGATGCGTGTAACCCTTGACCATAGAATGTTCCATATTGCCTGGCTTCACACTTCATGATAGCTTGGAGCCTTAGGGGATGTGATTATCTTATCTGTCATTTGATGGAAGGATGAGGCAGATAGGAACAGGGGGAAGGGGGTTATTTTATTGTTGAAGTTTATAGAGCTGTTATATCATTGGAGCGTTTTGTTCATTGTACAGTGCTTCTTTAACCTGTATCTATGAGAGACTCACCATGTTAAGCCAGATGTCCTATGCCAACGGTGGGCAAGTTCGGTCCTGGAGAGCCCCAGACACAGGGGTGTAGGAGCCAGAATAATTCTGGGGGCATTGTATACACAGGCCGTAAAAAATTATATAATAATATATACATACATGCAAACATAGAAAAATCTGGGGGGGATTTGTCCCCCCAGTTCCTACACCCATGGCCAAACAGTCCTGGATTTGAGGATATCCCTGCTGCGTACAGGTGAGTTAATCACTTCTTCAGTCATCCTGACAGACTCAGATGTGCACAGAAATGAAAGACTCAAATCCCGGCCTGTGTAGGGCTCTCCAGGACCAAACTTGCCCACTCCTGTTCTAAGCCATATTCACACCGTCTGATAGCCACCCTTTCACTGTGGCACTGGAGCATTGGTGATGTCATCTGAAATAAACAATAACGAGACAATAAATATGATATTGCAACTTTGCCGTCACATACTCCCTCATTCAATTGCAATTTGGCCAATTGAATAGGGCTCCAAAATAGCACATAACATATTTTTTTAAAGAAGTTTTTAGTTAGTAAACATCTATCCAAAAGCAAGGTTTTCCCTAACTAAAAACGTCTTAAAAAAAATATACTATGTGCTTATTTAGAGCCCTATTTAATTGGCCATATTGCAATTGAATGAGGCCCATAGTGACTAATCCCCTACACCTTCAACGATACACGTCACTTTTTATTATGTACTATAATGATAAAAACAGTACAAATATTATAACATAAGTTCTGCATTTCTGTAATAAATTGTGAATTATTATCCAATATTATAATAGTTTTTTTCTGGTACTGGATGCAACTAAACATAATTTACATTATAATACATAGACAACATTGCCATGTATTTTACTTAGTATTATGGTATAATCTTTTCTATAGAACCACTGGTTTGCTAAACACAGCATCATATATATAGAAGAATGTGGAAAATCTGTTCAAGGTTAAATTCTTATTTTCAACATTATTGTATTAATGTACTATTATAAAATCTATTTTCAATTTAAATCAATTTTTTATTTCACCATTAGCTAACATTTAAAAATACACATGCAAACACCAGCAAAGAAAGGAATTATAACGCAAATATTATTTAAAAACATGGTTCCCCTCAAGTGAGAGTTGGGGGGAAGAGTGTGAAAGCGGGGATCATGACATACTGAGCTGATCGACTGAATGGACAATATTCTTTGAATTATAAACTGTTTATGTTTTGTAAAAAATCATGACAATTCAATTCAATAAAAATTTAATGATAAAAAAAAAAACATTGTTCACCTCAATCATCGTACCTCCCTCATCATCTGGACAAATTGAGCATGTGCATGTACAGAGGTTACGGGATTTCAACCTCCTTCTCTTAAAGAGCACGCTCCCCATTATTTGGCCTTTATATTATTATTATCGTTTATTTGTAGCGTGGCAACATATTCTGTAGCTCTATACAAGGGTTAAGTTCAAGGCAAAATACAATAGCAATATTAACATATTGCAAAGGATGGAAGGTCCTATCTTGGAGCTTAGAATCCAATGTCCATAGTACTTTCCCCAAAGCACCATGAAAGAGTGAAAACTCGCAAACTTAATAATTAATTCAATCTGTGTTGATTGTGTATATTTGCATACAAATATTGCCCAGCTGACAATAAGGGAGGCTGGAGAGGAGCACAGCAGTAGCCATGATTGAGAGGAACTATGGCCTCAATTGAGCAAATAGTAGTTACAAGGGCCCATAATGGAGCCCGTAAAATTATTTGCTATTCAATTGGCGTCTTTTAGCTACCCGCAATCAGTTTGCAGTTTAGAAGCTCAAAATCGTAAATCCGACCAAGCTAAGCCTTTGATCGTTCAAGCCCGTAAATGTTACAATCGCAAATCGCTATTAAATTGCTACAATTCCTCAAGCCTGCAAATGTCCTCACACCCGTAAATGGTAAATAGAGCCAAAAATCCTATGAGTACCAGATAGGACCCACAAGGGGGTTAAACACCCGTTCGTAGCACTGTTAATGCAAATAAATAATCAATACTGCACTGTAAATGATGGGGAAAGTGATGAAAGACATTAGAATTAATTGCAGAACAGTCTCAAGTTTTATTTCCGTGTTATGTCAATCTCTGTAATCAAAAAGTTAATACATATCAGGCCACCCACATGGACTACAACAGTATCGTCATTCATTTTTATTATTTTGTACATTGCTGGATTGCGAGCCTATCGGACTTCTAAATGCTAATTGATTGACGTTTAACCTCCATGTTTTACTGATGTAACAATGACAGTATCATTTACTATTGGCTGTTTCTAAATCAGTAGCTACCGCCTTGCTTAAGTGATCATGACCATGCTCTGAAATGCTACTTACGGGTGTATTGTTTACGGTTTAGGCTTTCGGCCAGGTAGCTGCGGGCTTGTTCAGTTGAATCGATCTGTAACTGTTGTAGTGGAATGGAGTCGTATGTTTTTAATTTTTCTTCTTGCTAAAGCCTTTCTTTGCTGCTGTTTGCACATATAATTTTAGTATTTATTAATAGTGAACTAAAAATTGATTATACTTTAAAAGTACTTGCCTTGGCCTTAAAAGAAGAAATCTTTAATCAAAATTGAATCAAATGAAACATTTCCATATTCATCTTGTTTTAAAAAAAATAAGATTTACATGTGGGAATAGATGATGAAGGATGAGGGAATCAGACAAACAGATGAAGTAAGAATCAGAGCAAAGTGTGTTGAATGTGTGAGTCGTAGTAAGCTTCATTATTCTTACTTTTTATAGCAAACATATTAAATATTCCACTTATTTCTCGATATTGATATTGAAGGCACCAGTCACCAGATTTCTTAAAGTAAGGTATTTTTATCCTAGTCTACAGATTTAGACATATCCATAGTTCTTTATTAGTAGGATATCTACTTTGTTAAATGAGTCTAAAAGTTGTATGATGTGGTAGCCACTGCAGACCACATTTACCATAGCAAAGTCTGCAGGATCAGATATGTACAACCTAGAACATGTCTAGCCCATTCTCAATTGCCTCCTCTCTTCCCCACTGCATTATCTCTCTCTTGTTCCTCTCTGTCCTTACTCTTCCACTCTATCATGCCTATCTCTTATTTCTTACCTTCTCCCTCTTCTCTCTCCTTTCAGCCATTCCCTTTTCTCGCTTGCCTAATTTTCAGCATTTTCTCTTGCTCGTCCCCTTTCCCACCACTTTCCACTTATCATAAATGTCTCCTCTCGCTCCCTCTTCTTTATACTAGCTCCCTCTGGGGTGATACTCAACATACCTACATACCATTTAGTACTGCGACTCTCTCCCTCCCATGTCCTCAGGCTTAGGTTAATATATACATATATATATATTTATATATATATATATATATATATATATATATATATATATAGGGGTTTGTGTACCACATGAGCCTGTATAAACGTCTTTGGGTTTCAATATTACTTGACACATTTTCCTTTTGTCACCTCTTATGCTAACCACTACCTGCCTACTAGAAATCTTTTTGTAAATTGTAAGTTTGCAAATTTTCCATCTTCATGTACACTAGATTCTATACTCAGACAGGGCCCTCCATTCTTTGCAATGTGTCAATTTTTGTTTTGCCTCATACTTACCCCTTTTTTGGCGCTACAGAATATGTTGCCACATTACAAATAAAGATAAAAATTATCTCTTAATGGATGTCCTCGTGTTCCCTGCCTTGGAATGATACTGAACTCAAGCCACACATTCAGTCTCTAAATAAAACCATTGTAATATCTGGAATTCACCGTTTACTCAAGACGCTAATTAATTCCAATACACTCCATTCATCTTCTCCCACCTTGATTACAACTTGATTGTCACTGGCCTTCTTGTCAACTGTGCCCAGTTCAATCATCATGAATACCACCACAAGACTTATCGACCTTACTCACAACTCCTCCTCCATTGCACCTCTCTGTTGGTCTCTCCATTGGCCCTCCATACACTATAGAATAAATCACAAAATCTTACACTAAACACACACAAAGTACTCAGTATACTCAATCACCTATAGCCCTTACACCTAGACACCTACGTACGAATAGTTTACAGATATCAACCGACCAACTGGTTCATTCTTCACCACATTACTTTTGTATTAATATTTATTAGTATATTTGTTAGTATATATGTGTTACACACCCTCTGTATTCAGTGTATTTTCCCCTTGTATATAGTGTTGGTGCTCTGTAAATTAAAAAAATAATAATAATAATGTATGTATATATGTATACATACAATATCATGCCATATATTGATTTGTCTACAACTAGAGCCAGCTTGTTGCCCCTGAAAATGTACTATCCTAGGCACTGTACTTGTTGGCCTATGCATAAATACAACATTGCCTAGAGCAGTTAAATACAGCTTCTATAGAAATAAAAAATAAAATAGGTAAATATTCAAGACTAGTTAAAAAGCTAAAAAGAATGTTTGCAGAACCTGGATTATGAATGCATCTGATAGAGGAGAATCGGTAGTGTCTGCAAACATTTTTTTGTATGAAAAAATACCAAAATAAACATTTACAAACTCACCCTGATGTTTGCTAATTTGTTTCAATTTGCAAGCAGCAGCTTTTGTTAGTTTACACCCCTGAAAATCCCTGTGAAGATTAGCATAAAATGTATAATTTGTTTTGGCCAATCAGGAGAAAGCAGAGGTTAGCTGAAACATTTGTATCAAACTCTTGGGTTCCTGTGTTGCAAAGTAGCCTGGGATATGTAATCTCTCTCTCTCTCTCTCCTTGTGACCCCGCCCAACCATGTGATTCCATCTTGCAGCAAGTACTTCCTTTGGTCTCTACCAGCAAGGTTAAACTCTGTATCTGGCTACTCTCTTCTGTGTACTTTGTTTAGTAAGCTCCCAGTGGGTGTGCAAAGCTGAATTTTACTTTCCTGCATTTAACTTTGTAAGTACACTGAACTTTTGTATATAACACATATTTTTCTGATAGTCACTGCCTGTTTCTTACCAAACATTTAAAACCCAGGAAACTTATATATACCTTTAAACATTTTTTTTAATATAGTAGTTTTATTCTTTATATTTCAGGAGTGAGTTGTGCATGACCAGTACCATGTCCATTGTGGATCGCTACCTTGTTGTGGTGAAGGGGCTTGTGTACATCAGTGAAGCTGTGAGCTGCATCATGTAGGGTCACCCAAGATGGGCAGGTCATAGCAGAAAGGTCAAAAAAATTGAAGAAGGAACTGGCAACCCACTCCAGTATATTTTCAAGGAAACCCAAACGGAGGAGCATAACCAGAAACATAGACAGATGGGCCTGGCCTACTGCGTCTATATGGTCACTGAGAGTCGGACACGACTGAAGGACTGAACAACAACAAAAGTATGATTTACCTCCATTGCTATAAGGAAAAGATCAAGCACTGCATGATAACCTTTTTAATGTTTTTTTAAAATTTGGTAAATTGTAAATATCATTCAACTGTTTCATTTAAATTTTACAATATTTCTTGTTGCCCAGAATCCCAAGTTTCAATTAGTAAAGCATTTCTTTTAATACACAGAATTACATTCAATAGTTTATAGTAAATGGGAAAACATCAATTACACATTGTATCTGACTAAGTACAATTTCGTAGAATGTAAGCAAATGCGCATATTTGTTATAGCTATGATTTCATTAAGATATCTGGATTAATGTTTCATAACAATATTCCAAGAGTCGGTCATTCTTTATAGAAATATTAAGCTGTTACTGACAAGAGGAACCAATGAATTATAATGTAATGCAATTAATACTGGAAGAAACTTGCTTTTAAAGGGCATTATTTAGGACAACTGTGTGTCGCACGTAGCTGGTGGAATGCCCCACCATTTTGTGCACAAATATTAATTGCAATTTAAAGATTTGCATATGGAAAAATAGTTCCCAGGTGACCAATATTCAAATAGATTTATGTGAATTATCACTCACACAGATTCCATTTAGGAAGTTTATGGAAACATTATGTGAACGAGTACCTGGAAAATTCACAATTCCAGAAAGCATTAAACACCCGTGCGGTAAAATAATCCCAATCAGGCTCCAAATGGAAATGCTTCAGGCTTACCCTGCGTCCCGTCATGTGACAGAGATCTAGAACAGATCCGAAACATTAGCTCATTTTCTCAGTGTTAACCCCTGCATTGCCATGCATCCACTTCTAATATGGGTAGGGATAATTATCAGTACTGCATTTAAAAAAATGAGATTAAAATGCTAGCATGAATGTGTGTTGCTCATATTCAGGAAACTATATACAAAACAGGATGTTTTACTAAATCTTTAGAAAAAAAACTCCTTAGGCTCGGTTTTTGTCCATTTCTGCACCCACATCTGTATATGACCACTATAGTCCCATAATTATAATTTTCTTTTTTGAAGAACTGTATAGGAGGTCCCCGACTTACAGATGGCCCTTATTTAAGAACGGTTAGTTGTTTGTTTGAATTAAAAGAAGGAGCACAATAGTTTCTGTAATTTGTTATTACAGTGACGGGGTGTTATCATTATTATTATTATTACAGTACTAGGAACTCGCCCGTCTGTTTGCAGCATCTCCCCGCTGTCCCTTCCCTGTGTCTTTCTCCTCTGTGTGTCTGCTTAAAGTTTCCCTATATTGAGAAAGCAGATTAACCAAGAAGATCATCCAAGGCAAATATAATGTATACTTACAAATTGCTGGTATACATTCATTTTTTTTACTTATAAAAACATTTTTATAATCATATACAATAAATATGTGACTAGAGAGGTGCTTTACCTGATTTAATGGCAGCAAATAATTGCTCTAAGTAACACCATATACTGGATCATGTCATGCTTATTAGCTAAAAAAAAGATTCCACCTGGGCTAGAAGAAAGGAATGGATGTGGGAGGTAGAGTTAAAGGACCACTGTATTATGACAAACTAATGGCTATAGCAGCTACGCAAGCAAGAGCATAAAACCATTTCCAAAACACTCTCATTGTGTATAGAAAGTTTCCATCTTGTCTGACTTCCTGATAGCTTGGACCCTGGGGATATATTATAATCTACTGAATAGTACAGAAAAGGATGGGGGAGAAAAAAGTGTGGACTCATTTGAGCTGGTATTTGACACCTATTCCTTTCCCCACCCATGCTTAGAAGCAGGCAGTTTGCAAATATAGTTGCAAATATAGTTGCAAGCCCTGCTTCTGTAAAAATGTAACACCCCTCTCATACATCCAGCCTTAACCAAACTACCACAATGGTCCAACGAGCCATTCGATTAATAATTTCCAATTTAAAACCTAGCTTTATTTCTTCTATTTAGACTAACACTATTTCATCATTCATTTTCACCAAACAGGAGCAAGTTGAAGATTATTTATCTGTGTTTATCAAGCCATTCTTTTTTTAATAAAATATAAATATGTTTATTCAGTTTGATAAATACATACTTACCCTGGTATAATCATACATATAATCGTGTGTACCTCTAATGTGTTCTGGCTTGTTCTTTTTTCAAACTGAAGACCACTAGTGACCCACAAAAATCTGTAATGGTGGTCCACTGAATCCATCAATATTTATTTCAGGCAGCTCTCTGCTACAGCCTGTGGTTTTCAGCTGTTGGCAGCTTACAGTATAATAGTTTTTTTCTATAATAACTATGCACTGCTTAGCATTATTATTAAGGGATCACTTCCCCTCAGCATTATATACTGGAGCTCAAATCAAAAGAAAAATGTAATATCTTCTCTACTATGGTTTCCTAGTTTATAAACTAGGCCCGGAGCCTGCGAACAGCTTGACATATATATACAAAGGAATTGACTGCAAATAACTTTCTTTTGGCAAGTGGTTTAAAGATTAGGAAAAACGGAGAGGGAGCAAGAATTGGTTACATAGGAGGAGATTTCTAATTTCACATCTACACCCTGTCCCACACATACGTGCTCTGTATTCTAATATAAACTGGGGTTCAATTTTATTTTAATGAGTCAGGATGTATATGCAATATTAGCCCCAAATGCAAACTGAATGAGCTTCTATTATAATAGAAAATAGATCCATTTGCATGAACTTAGTAATTATGCATTAGGTGTTTATTATAGAACTAGTCGTTTGCCAGTCATAAATGACGGGATAATATATATATTTTTCCACCAGCCCCCTTCCCCTGTATCTCTTCCCCCCCCTCCTCCCTCCCCTGTGTTTCTTTCCCCATTTTCCCCTTTGTCTCTTCCCCCTCCTCCCTCCCCTGTGTCTCTTTCCATCTTTCCCCCTCTGTCTCTTTCCCCCATCCCCTTTTCTGTCTCCCTTTCATTCCCTTTTTATTTATGGCAAGAAACAAAAGGACAGGATCAATGTATTTATTTTTTTACTTGTTAAAAAGTGCGTCATTTATTTATTTTTTATTTTTTTATGTTTATAAATCTTTTTGGGTTTAGATCCTATACATTTAGGCACCACACTTTTACAATAAATCTATATGAGCATTATTTCATATATTATTTGTTTTGCTTCTACTATTCTTACTTCCACCTTTTTGGTATCGCTGCGTCATTTTCAAACCAGCAGTGGAGGAAGACATACAGCCTTATTAAATTGTGATTCGGTAAATTTAAAAGGGCTCTATATAAGCACACCGCATATTTTTTTTACAGAAGTTTTTAGTTGGTGAACTTCTATCCAAAAGCAAGGTCTTCACTAACTAAAAACTTCTGTAAAAAAAATATGTGGTGTGCTTATATAGAGCCCTTTTAAATTTACTGAATAGCAATTTAATAAGGCTGATAATGTCCCTATAATTATTTATTTTAACATATAGTCAAATAGTAACTTAGTATTGAAAATGTCAAATATTAATTAATAAGCAAAAGTAGAAATGAGGGAAAATATTTATTGAAATCATACAAAAAAATAAGATAGCACATAAAATGCAACATAATACAATATATTATAAAGTGGGAAATGTTGAACTTTCAGTTTATTTGCTCTGTAGTTTGATGGGTGATATTCTTTCTCTTTGGTGGGTCTATGCTCCTGTTTAGTTTGCCTCTCCCATATTTTTCTCTTCCAAATATCAGCATTCTTCAGAACGCAAACTAACGCTGAAAACTTGGAAAATATTAAACTTTCCTTTGACTGGTTTATATTTTTCCCATGTGTGGTGCTGATTTGCCTTTGCTGGTGTGCCTTCCTATTTGTTGATCCCTGGGGCATTGTGAAAAAATGAGACCCGATATTCTTGCCCATGGGTAGAAATGTAAACATGTTCAGAGCTAAAATGTGCCGAGGGCCACATGGCATCAGGGAAAAAGGCACTGCTCTAAAATTAAATTAATTTTTCAATTAATGTGTATAATTTACTGATTTCATTTTAGATATTGGTAAGGTCAATTATTGTTATTATTTTGTTTTTTGATATGATGTATGAAATTGACAAAAATAATCATGGGAAAATAATAAATTTAATTTCCTCCTTACTTATGTAGTACCAGTAATAATGTTCTCACATTGTTTAGAATTTTTCAAAACTTTTTGAAAAAAATAAACTGTGTCTTTAATTTCACAATGTATTTAATTATTATTTAAAATGGCATTGTGACCTATGTCATTTTATAAATGACTCAGCAGTATATGATGATTCAAATTAAAAATCTACTAACAGTACTAATTCCTGTTTATGACCTAATATACTGTAAATTATAATACAACAATAAAAAAAAAATCCATATGAGACAGTCGTTTGAGTCTGTTCCAGGCTTTCAAACATTAGATAGTGTCTGCAACAGATATCAATAATATTGGCATGGAAAATGGGCTTATCCCAGTGTCATTTTTGTATGTTTTATAATGAAGGTTTAGTCATTAAAAGTATTTAGGAATATATATAAATATATGGCTTGGCCTTCAGTGTCAAGATCTATACATAGTTCACAAAAAATCCAATTCATGGTCAATCCTCCTAGGTTATAAAAGTATAACCATAATTTCCTTTTCAGTATATTGCTGTATGACTTATATATTAATTGTTTAAGTTATATATTAAGTTTACGTGTGTTAAATATTTTGTTTATTTCCTAGTATTTAAACTGGTGAAAATGAAATAATGATTATCATTAGTATTAATATTATTTCACATAACACAGCATTATCCTTTCTACTTGAGTACAATGGCCTAAAGTGTTCTGTTCAAAGAGCCCAAGGCAAACATGTTCTGCTCTGGAGGGTACGAATCAATATCCCAACAAATTGTAGCCTTGAATCTCTGACCTATAAAAAGTATTACTTTAATGCTACCCTATAATAGAAGACATGTTTAAAAGCCAGAAAATACCCAGTTATTGGGTGTTGAAGAAAGGTAATGACTCCCATTGATAATGACTGAACTTCCAATACACACTATATTCATAATGCACTTACTTGTGTACAAACAATATTATAATTTAAATAATGCTTGAAAATAATATTATTGAGCAGAAAATCTTCACAGAACGTAGAATTTGATGGCTTGGCCAGCATTCAAGTTTTTTCGTTTTTTTATTCGAATTTATGTAATTTAATTTTTTTTTATTTTAAATAAGTAAAAAAGACCAAAATAATTAATACAATTATATAAAATACAATAATTGAAAAAAAATAGTAGAAAATGTTAATACCAAATTGAGAAATTCTTTGTTTATATTTCTTAATATTTCTTAATATGATTTATTATCCATATATGTGTAAGAATACATGATTAGATTGGCCACATGGGAAAATATAGTCCCAAGGGGTGCAACGGATATAAAATCTGATGAGTTGGCTGCCCAGGTGGATTATCTTTTGTTCAGTTTTATAAGATCAGATAAGGAATCAATAAACATGAAAGTATTTGTGTGGCCGTGTAAAGGGAAAATATTCACAGTATTTAGAAAGTGAGAGAAAAGAGAAGGAAAATAGGACTAGAGCAAGACGGATAATAAAGAAGAGTTATCAGGGGATTGCTTACCTGAGATGAGGTGAAAAGGCTGTGATCTTAGATTTCCCCATAGGAAATAGTGCATAGTAAATCAAGAGACGCACATGAGATGTTTAGTAACCCCCATGGAGTGAAAAGAGAGGAGAACAGGAGAGGAGTAGAAAGAGAGGTAATGGACTCACAGGCAGATCTACTAAAAGGCAGGGTTGGTTCCACAGTTTGTGACATTGCCTACACATAATATGGTGGTTTTACCTTTATTATTTAAAGAAAGAAAATATATAGATTTTTATTACATAGAACTTGTAAATGTGTATACTTATCAGAAAGCTTGAAACTAGCATTTGTTGTATAAACTATGGTAGTGAGGGTTGACGGTGCAGTGCACCGTCAGCACCTGCCTAGAAGCGACCCTGCTAAAGTGTAGTGAACCCCTCCAATACTATGTTATTATACAGGATATGTGCACTAATATTTGACTTATTCAATGGTAATGCGACATAAATAGGGGAAAGTACTGGAGTGAAGATAGAGTCAAAGAGAAAGCACTATAGTACTGATGATGGGAAGGGAGAGAGTGACTAAGCAAAGTGTTAGAGATTGGAGAGAGAGGAAATAGGCAGTACTAGAAAGAGAAGGATAGTGAAAGAAAGAGGGGAGGAGTAGAAAAATAACTAACCAGAGGTTTGGAAAATAGAGCAGGGACAGGGAGACTCTGACAAAAACATTGTGAAAAATGTTATGTAGGTATGTACTATGGTTTTATGTTTTCAAGCTATAAATGCTTAAGTCCTAGCTACTACTCCTAGTCCTTTTAACTAAGGAATTTGCTTCATTCAAAGTCTGCTTAAGACAAGAGGTTATATACACACTAGGAAAATGACCGGGAGTAAAATTGTAAGGCTAGCAATGCTGTTTGCCACACAATGCAAGGCTAAGGGCCCTCTAAGCTCCTTCGGTACTCATTGTGAGCCTCCTCCCCCCCCCCCCCCCCCCGTGTACTTTACAGGGCCAGCGATGATTGTTACTGGCTTGGGTTAAGTGTTACTGGCTTGGGTTAAGTGTTACTGTTTTTGGTAAAGTGTTACCTCGTTGGTGTTAATGTTACTGTTGCGGAGGAAGTGTTACTGGTTTTCCTTATGTGTTATGGGTTTAGGGCTGTTTTTTGCAAGCTTCGGCCTTGTTTTCATCCTTTTGCATTTTTTCGTCCACTGTAATTTTGCGTCCCTCGCTAACTGCAGCAATGAGCGCCATCGGTGCTCATTGCAGCCTAAGCCCTGCGTGGTGGATGGCTCGCCTCGCTTTGCGAGGCTCACAGTTGGGGTCCTATGGGCCGCAAACCGCTCACCTCACTACGCGAGGCTCTCAAAGCATGACAAACCTGCAAATGTGACCAACGTCCTTCAACCGACAACTATATATGAGATATGTGCACAATGTTACAGACATATATATTGAATTTATCAGAATCCCTCTCATACTCTATTTTATCTGTTCTAAGCCTACGAATATTTATATGTACTACATATCAATAAAAGGAAATAGGTACAGAGAGGAGAGAGTATAGAGAGACAGAGTAGGGAGCAGTGCATTTAGAAAGGAGCATGGCTGGATATATAACTAGGCGAACAAGGCAGCTGCCTACTGTCTCTACCCTGGGTGGGGTGCTACATTTGCATAACAATGTACTTACATTTCAGTTGTTTATGCTAGACCCTGCTTTCTCCAGACAGGTTGTGTTCTTTGTTTGTGGGTGGGGGAGGAGGTTATGGGTGTGAACTAGGACTCTACCATGTCATATATAGTTAATAAATAAAAACAAAATTATCTTGCCCTTGCCTTATCTATCTATCTATCTATCTATCTGTATATATATATATATATATATATATATATATATATATATATATATATATATATATTTATATTGGAATTCGGGAATTAGTACAGTACAATTTATTTGTTAGGTCTATTGATAGCATTTGATGAACCAACATGGTGGTATAGAAACAGAGATGCACATGGGTTCATGTACTCAGTGGGTAGATTAAAATTTTGTGCCAGGGGGCGCCAGATATGTAAATCCAACCCTGAGCAGGAGCAGGAGGTATGAACAGACACAGGTATATGTCTGAAACAAAAGGGGCTGGTAGTAAAGAGGGTGAGATAAAGTGGACTGGGTGTGTATAAAGTGAGAGAGAGGAGGGAGTGAGGCGTAAATGGAGAGGATGGAGGTATATGGAGAGTGACATAGAGGGGGCAGGTAAAAGAGAGAGGGCAGACTATAGCCAGATAGAAGTAGTAGGGAGTAGACAGTGAGGACAACACATATTGGGCCCGATTCAATTGCCTAATTTGTAAATTGATACACACTTAAAATCACTCTTAATATTGCTACATATTCAGCAAATATTTCTAATGAATTTTTAAGTCAATAGAATGCATATAAACATTTATAAAATAAAAAAAACACCTGAAGCCAAATTTATGAGTTCAAGTCATTTGCGAGTAGCTAATAGAATAGGGCCCATTGTTAGTAAGATAAAATAGGGCAGGAAGTAGAGAGAGGAGGCCGGGTGTATAGTGTATGGGGCATACTCATTAGGCTTTGCTGAGGCTGCACATTTTGCCCATAACAAAGAGACATATAACCCTTCAGCAATATGCATTGTGAAGCTTAGTGAATCTGGTGAATATATGTAAAAAAGAAAGAACAGAGAGCAGGAAAAGCGTAAAAGGAAGAAAGACAGTATGTAAAAAAGTAAAAAAGAAAGAGTGGAGTAAAAGCAGAAATTTGATATTCACAATTCTTATCCATTTTGCTTAGTGTACATTCCAGAATATTTATTCTTATATTGATTTCATACTACAGTAAAGTTTCTATGAGGGATTTCAGTCACTCCAGCCTGTGAAGGGTCAGTCACTTTATGCTAGAACAGTAGAGGTTTATGAGATCTCTCAGCTCCATGTCCATCTTATGGTCCACTGACCACTACACACTGTTTACACTGGCTGCTTCCTGTGAGGTAATAAATGCGGCCCCCTCTTTTACTCCAGCACACTGTGCCCTGGATATGCCAATTACATGCCCAGCTCTTTCCTTTAAGTTTGTTGTTTGTTTCCTAAGCAGTGTATATAATAAAGGTGCTCCAGAACAAACAGAGTGATATATGACCAGTGTAGAATAGACAGTCTCATAAACAGAGAGCAAGTAACACCATACTCCATGCAGACTAAGGGCCTCATTCAATTGCGATTTGGCCAATTGAATAGGACTCTAAATAAGCACATAGCATATATTTTTTTAAGA